>JAFIRS010000878.1:0-514095 GCA_018342105.1 Gonioctena quinquepunctata | reverse complement strand
AAATCTCATTTATCCACGAGGTAAAATAAAAAAACAATTTTAATTTCAATTATTTCAAAAAAAATACATTTGACATAAGGTTTGGACTTGTTTTGACCTGTTGAATTCGAATGTGTAAAAATATACAGGGTGTTTTATTTGAAAAAACAAAGAACCTGGCATTACCAGAAAAAATTGAAATACGCCATAATGGATTGTAATGTGATCAAATCCGAAATGGTTGTGTATATAACTTTACCAAATTTCAGAAAAATCCGTTCACGAATTCAGAAGTTACAGGGGTGGCCTGATATCCTGTGTCACCCGTTATATCTCAGATCACTTTTGTACTAGTTTCAGATCGCAAATCCATCCAGACAATTTGGAAACTGGCGTGTTCCAGTCGGAATTTTGGGATTCTTTGAAACAAAAGCTGTCTCTCTAGGTACGGCCATTTTCCTGTAAAAGCGAGACCAGAATCGATCGAAAAGACAGTTCAGCTTGAGTCATAGTCCTGTAAACATCTCCTGCTATGGAATTCCATTCAGGCACTGGAAAGAAGGGTATCAAGAAGACGGAAGCGGAAAATCCTGCGCAAGTACTAATCGCGAATATAGGTCCGTAGTAAATTACATTACAACACCATATACGAATTATTTAATCATTATTTTTCTCAAACGCATAAGACAAATTTTCGTTACACAAAATTTGAGAAAGTATCAATTCAGTTTAGTTGTGGAGGTTTCATCACTGCAAACTCCCTGATTTGTGGCAGTGTACAGATATTAGAGGACCATTTACACACTTTGTCGGGACTAAATTCTAGAGGAATCGTGGTAAGATATCAGACCACGATATTTCGAACACCTCATGAATATAATACATCAGTGAACCACAAAGTTATCTTGAAATTCAAGGAATATTGTAAAGACAGGAAAAATGGGTTTGAATGGTTCCCTGATTCAAATCAGAAATACATAATTTAGGGAATATATTAATGGTCCTGTATTTTGAATTATATCCTGGTATAATAAAATCATCAAGATATAGTTGCCTGTAATTATTTCTAGCAAATGTTATGAAAATTTTATCGCTTAATTGAGAAATGTTCGTAATGTGTATGTTTATATTGCTACAATGTTACTCTCTACAAAGTCATGGATCCGGGCTTCACGCATTTTCAAATTCTCTATATAAATAGGAAGTTATGTTGAAAGATTGGCCGAGGATGGTAACGGGTTGTGCAGATATGTGTGCAGCAAAAAGATTCCGGCCTATCAGCAGACCCTGTAGTCGTCGGCAACCCCTTGGTTGGGTGGTGTGAAAGTACCATATGGTTCAATCCTTCAATTAGCGAAGACGGAGTTTTGAATGAAATACGTGATTTGTACAGATAAGATAACTTGGTGATTACTAGAAATAGACCACATAGATATATTCCGGACACATGTCTGTTGCCAAGCTTCATGATGTACTCAACATCTAACTATGTTGAATAACTATATATTTGAACAAAAGATCATTCCAACATAAGCTGAACTCCTATAATGTCTGTGTTATTGTGAAATAATTGACTATCAAATTCAGTTAAAACACAAGTTCGGATTGTGACACTTGTCTTCAATATATGGTTTCTTCTACCTATCTGTCTTCTATTTCTCTTCAGTTGAACAGAACTTTGTATCCTAAAGAACAGAAAAATATTACACAACGTGGAAAAATTGAGGGTCTATAGATTCAGGGGACTATCTCTATAAGGATGTGTGCCTTATATAAAAAAAAGATATATTCCGAGAGCAGATGCATTGCATATCCGCCATCAGATCCTGCTACCTGAGGAGTGAAGTTGACTTGTCTAGACGATCACACAAAAACAAAAAATACATTAGGAAATGAGAATGATGAAAAAAAGGTTAAAAAAATGAAAATCAACCAGAAATTTTATCATCTATATAAGGCCGGAGTGCGTTCGGTTAAAAAATATTTTTTTCATAACAATTATGCCAGAAAATGAACGAGTATGATCAGTAGTGCACTGAATAATTTTCTAACACCCACCGTTTCATTTTCTGGGTTTTGAATTAATTAACATTCAAAGGACACGACGTTACAAAATAATAACCAATTAATAGGAAAATATTTCATGCATTATGTTGTATAACATTAGTTAACAAAGAAAGGTGATATCGGTACAAGAGTAAAAAAAGACAAAAAAGATTTTGAATTGACCATTTAGTATACAAAATTATAATCAATTATGTGGTCATATTTGTTGAAATATCATTACTCCAGCCTTGTTCAAGCATTGCAAACTCCTGATTAACGGCAAGGTTTAATGTACTTATTTCATTCAATATATGATATTCGAAGTCGTTACTTTTTCTGTTCGAACACAAAATTCATCGTGGGAGGTTTTTTCATCGTTTCATTGATCAAAGGGATTGTTGCTTCGTATGTTACTGACGGCTTTCCAAAACCCTCCCGCTGTTACTTCCAAGTAGTGTTCTTGAGAGCCTTCCACTGGCCAAATGGAATAGTGAAAGTATCCTGAAATATCCTCTACCCTTCACAAATTTATCTCCTCGGTACCTGTTTAACCTTTTACTCTCATATTCACATGGTTTCCGTTACTTTTTCAATTATGTTCTGTACCTTCTCTTTTCATAAAAAATCATGCAGTATTTTTTATAGAAATCCACTTTTCATTCATAATAATATACTCAACAGGTATCAACGTTTGTGATATCGAAGGAAGAATTTACTGAAATACGTCGGCGAGAATAGAAAGTGAATTTCCAATTCAATTGCCTTCGCACTAAACAATTCGTATTTATCGCTAAAAATATAGATCAAGAAAGAAAAAATTATTTACGCTTCGTCCCACGATACGAGATGCCACTGAAATTGGGCAACAATTCGTACAGGTTTTCTTCGTTTCAACTCCTCCAACCACTTTATCTGTCACGCAACGAAAATTAAGCAAATGCATCAATAGCAATTCTCTACTTTTTATATCTATAACATACATTACAATTTAATTGACCTGAAACAGTTATAATGGTGGAGGTATGAAATGTGTACCTCTCTGATGTTAAAAACTAGAACTGATTTTGTTGAAATTATATATTTGGATATATTCAAATCATTCTCCTATCAGGTATAAGAGATTGATGCAAGTAGATATGTCCACTTATCATTGTCCTTGGAAAAGTTGGCAAATTAGAGTGGGGTTATTAACTTGAGATAGAACACTTGTCATGAGCTGGAGAGCGACAGTTTTTTTTTCATTATCACATATGCTTCATCAGCTTCACCTATATGTACAGTGTGGTCCATAGGTATGGAATAAATTCATTTTTATCATTATTATGTATTTGTTTGAAAAAACCTGAAACAGGTCGATTTCTATTTATTTTTGATACTTTACGTAGAATGAAGGAAATAATGTCACATAATGTTTAGGAATTATTTTTTAATTTATTTAACAATTAAATTGAATATTCAAAATGAGCATCATTTACTTCTTGACAAGCAAGTCGATCTTGGAATTCTCGTAGAACATTTTGTAGGACTATGGCTCATTTATCCGAAACTCAAAGAATAGATATTTTAATTGTGAATGGATGCGGTAATTAAAAAAAAGCTCGAAACGAAGTTTGTGAAATGTTTAATAATAAATACCCTGGTCAATACGTCTCACAATCTACAGTTAGCAGAATAGAAACAAAATTTCGTGAAATTGGACATGTAAAAACTATTCAAAAACCAGGTCGAAATGTCAAATCGGATGAGGAGAAAAAGTTAGATATACTGTTAGCGATTGAGGAAAATAGGCAAAACTGTAGATATTGGAACAGAGAGAATCCTCATTGGATGTGTGAGGCTCACACACAATATCCTAAAAAAGTAAACGTATTGGCCCTTATTATTTTGAAGGCACAGTTAATGGTGGGGTTTATTCAGATTTTTTTATGAACTTTCTACAGCCTACATAAAAATTACTTTTTCCTGGTGTTAATGATCCAAATGCAATAAAAAGATCAATTTGGTACCAACAAGACGGAGCTCCAACGCATTACAAATATATTTTTAGAGATTATTTGAATGAAGGTGGATTGGAAGACGTGGAACGACTGAATGGCCGCCTAGATCCCCCGATTTGACTCATCTCGATTTCTTCTTATGGAGTTATTCCAAATCGAAAGTATATTTCAATAGACCAGACAATATTGCAGATTTGAGAGTTAGGATAACGGAAGAAATTAACAACATAACCCCTGAGGTCCTACAAAATCTTGTACGAG
Organism: Gonioctena quinquepunctata; assembly: GCA_018342105.1. Classification (NCBI taxonomy): domain Eukaryota; kingdom Metazoa; phylum Arthropoda; class Insecta; order Coleoptera; family Chrysomelidae; genus Gonioctena; species Gonioctena quinquepunctata. Next base: position 509,812 of record JAFIRS010000878.1, on the reverse strand, counting down.
AATTCCAAGATCGACTTCCTCATTGTCAAGAAGTGAATGGTGGTCATTTTGAACATTTAATTCAATAGTAAAATAAATTGAAAAATACTTCCTAAACGTTATGTGACATTATTTCCTTCATTCTACGTAATGATTCAAAATTTTAAATTAAAAATAAATTTTCTCAGTTATGATTGCACCAAATTTTATAAACTTAAGATTGCTGAACACATTTGAATTTTTTGGGGGTGTACTTATAATTCAGAGGAGGTGCAAGAAGGGGGTATAATTTTCATACTGTAAATTGTCATCAATCTAATTGACAATAGAAATTGACTTGTTTCAGTTTTTTTAACAAATACATAATAACGCTGAAAATTTATTTATTCCATACCTATGGACGGCACTGTATTTATGTTTGTAACGGAATCTTTGAAATCAATTTTTTCCCTCAACAAAATCGTCAACAAAATGTCTGATTCACATTGCCAAGATTTGGTGAATTCACTGGTGAAAATGCCTATTTACATTTTGAAGATTTGGTGAATTCACTGGTTTGGTCATCGAAAGTTATGTATAGAAGTCCTTATAGGTTGAGGTACGAAGAGGCTGAAAAGCCATATCGACCCCCTTAAAATCTACTTTTACCAAAAGTGATTAAAAACTTCTCATGTGGATGAATTAATCGATGAGTTTTCTCTTGTAGTTGGAAAGTTTAAAAACATTCTGGCAATATGGACTGAAAAGACAAAGATAATAAAAATCAAGAACGTTTGGAAACCGTTCATTGTTCTCTCAGGCGAGCTACAGAGGCGCGAAACTTCACGCACTAGCACACCGTGCGAAATCACACGCATCACTGCACATGGTGGAATTACACCCACCACTGCACCGACAGACATATAACTAAGTAAGTAGCACCTAAACTTGTCAGTATTCACCTGAAGACGATTTTTTTTAATGATCGTTATATATTTTTTATCCTTTACTGTACACTACTTTTAACACACTTTATGCACAAAGTTAACCAAACTTTCAGACCGACATGATCAGCTTACTTCCGTTCGTATTTCTCCGGATCAAATTTTTCATTGTGTGGAGGGAGTAGCTGATATGTATGGAAACGGTCGATTATCTCCTAAAGTAAATTAGCTAGCAAAAATGTTATCTGACAAAAGTTTCAGGGGTTTTTAAAATTTATTACAATAAATAAAAATGAGTATACAGGATCAGTCAAAAAGTCATGACAAAACAAAGTTGATTTTGCTTTGATGTAACACCCTGTATATTATTCCATATTTCAATTCTTCTCAAAATTCTAAATGAAATTGATAAAGCTCATCATATCCTAAATTAACCGTTTTCGAGATATCGAACTTTGAAAAATAACTTTTTACTACTCTCAAATTTATTAAAGAAAAAGTCCGAAATGATGGATATTTATTATGAAAATTACACAAAGTGAAGAGTATTGTCAATATGATTGAATTTTAATTATTATTTTCTTAGCGAAAATGAAGAAGGATAATTGTTTCGGGTTGATAAAAATGCATGAAATGAAAAATATATTTTTTAATGAACGTCCTGGATATTTTAAATTTTATAACAACAATAGTTATGCCAGAGAATAAAAGATAAAACAAGTTTTAATAAACACCAAATATTTTCTTTGGATTTCCATTCAATAAGGTGCTCAAAGTGTTTATCATCAACCTCCTGACAGTAATGAATTCGCTGAACAAAATTTTGTAGGGAATCTAAAATCATGTTGGGAGGAAGGGTGGAAATTATCCTTTCTTGCAACTCTTCGATATTTTGTTGCCTATTTTTGTAGACTACATTTTTAATGTAACCTCACAGAAAAAAGTCAAGTGGCGTCATACCGGGAGACCTGGCTGGCCATTAAATTGTCCCTCTGCGTCCAATCCATTTATCAGGAAAAGTTTCATCTAGATATGCCCGTTCCACATGTCCAAAATGTGAAGGAGCCCCATCTTGTTGAAACCATATTTGTTCTGTCGAAAAATTGGGATTGTTATTGTTCGGGAATAATCGTCCAAGCTCATTGCAAAGGTAATAAATATCGTTCAGAGTTCAAATTTCCGTTTATAAAATAGGATCCTATGACGTGTCCACTAATAATGCCACACCAAACATTTACTTTTTGTGGATTTTGGTCGGACCAATACCTACAGTTGTGTCGGTTCACGTGCCCGTTTAAACAAAATCAAGTTTCGTTAGAAAACAATATTTGGTTGACAAAGTTGACATTTTAGTTTAATTTATCTAAAATGACTTCACAGTACTCGATTCTACGATCAAAATTATCTCCACTCAATTCTTGTAACAAATGAATTTTATATGGATTGAATTCTTGCAGTTTGCAAATTTTTTGCATGGAATATCGACTCATGTTATGATTTAAAGCTCTCTGTTTTTGAAACGGTTGATTAAGAAAGAGGTTGCGATTCATAAAAAATATCCACTACTTGGTCACAACTTCGTCTTCTATCACCATATCCTATGATCTTTAAAATTTCAATACGCTCGATTTCACTTAAACGTGCCATTTCTGCGCGAAAATTATTCACCTAAATGTATTTGTTTGATATGTGTTGTCAAGATCATTACTGATAGACAAGAGAACGATGCGGCGTTGTTATGGAGCTAGAATGTAACTTGATTGACTATAAACTCAATGGACTAAAATGTTTTTGAATAATTATAAGAAAGTTATTTTCAAAATTTGATATTTCGAAAACGGTTAAATTTAGGATATGATGTGTTGTCAATTTTATTTAGAATTTTGAGAATTGAAATATGGAATATTATACAGGGTGTTCCTTTAAAGAAAAAGCAACTTTGTTTCGTCATGCCTTTTTGACTGATCCTATATAATTAATTATTTTTCTTTATCGTGATAGATTTTTAAAAACCCCTTAAACTTTTGTGTCCTAACATTTTTTGCTAGCTATCTTACTTTAGGAGATAATCGACCGTTTCCATACATATCAGCGACCCTGTATAGATATATGTATGTATATATATATATACATATATATGTGTGTATGTATGTATGTATGTATGTATGTATGTATGTATATATATATATATATATATATATATATATATTATATATATATATATATATATATATATATATATATATATATATTGCTATATTTTGAATTCTGTAGAAATAAACGTTTCATTTCCATTCACGAAAATGATAACCATTGACATTTCGATTGTATTTCAGGATCCAGATTTTCAGTATGAGAGATAGTCTGAGAGTGACAGGAAGTTTTGAACATTCTGAATGTGCTCTTTATAATGCAAATCTCGAACAAAAATTCAACATATTCATTCTTGACTTGCTGTCAGACAACTTCATAAAAATCGAGAGGCATCTCGAGAGGTCAAAACTTGCCAAGCCAAGTTGTCAACAATCCAAAGAATGAAAATCATAGTTTTACAAAATGTAGAACGGAAAGACCTGCCATGATCTATAAAGTTTGCTTCCGAATTTCTCCTGGAACGTGCATGTGTGACCTGTAATACACGTTGCCTCCGGTCATCGTGTTAATGTGTAAGAATTAATTATAGACAATGGCAGTTTCCGCACAACTTGACAACTCAAAACAGGTGAAACCGTTCGTAAATTATATGGTTGCCAGCAACTCCATTTCCGTTGTGATATATTGAAGTTTTATGAGAAATATGGCTAGCCACCTGCTCCAAGAAAATGGTCTGTCAGTTGAGATTTTTGATATGCTGTTTATCACTTGCACATTAATTAGCTAGCAATTCGTTTCGCAATTTGTTGAACGGAAGTAAAATGAACCGCAGAAACTGAATCTGCAGCGGATACCATGTTCATGGTTTCGTGACGGGAGTATAATGTCTAAAGAAATATTGGACATAAAATCCTAAACCAGAATATACATTAGAGGTGAATTTTTAACAAAAAATTAAACCGACGAAAATATCAACTGAAAAGCTAGAAAAAAAAATCTTCTTAGTCTCAATGATAATTGAGCACCCAAACTAATGTAAGTAACTAATTTTGAGTCGGCGCCAAACAAACTAGCAATTGAATTAGATAAAGCGTAAATTGATGGCAAAGTAATATAATGACCTTCGTTAATTGTTTGTTTGGCGCCGACTCATAATTAGTTACTCACATCAGTTTAGGAGCTCAATTATCATTAAGACCAAGAAGGTTTATTTTATTTTCTTTCTAAATTTCTATATTTTCTATTTTTTTTCCTAGAAACATTCGTCCGCGTAGAGTTTCTTCCTATGTTTTTCGATGTGTTGTTTCATGTAGGTTATGCCGGTGACTCTGCCCGCTTCCCGTTATCGCGTTATCCCGTTCTCCCGTTATCTCGTTATATCCTTTTCCCGTTATCTCGCTATCTCGTCATCCCGTTATCCCGTTATCCAGTTATACCGTAATCCAGTTATCCCGTGATCCGGTTAAAACGGACAAAACTGAAAAAAGGTTACGCATATCCATCGTTCGAATTGTGAGTTTTGGTCTTGAGTTCAATAAAAACTCTTTAACAAAAAATTAAACCGACGAAATACGGAAGTGAAAAGTAAAAAATAAAATCAACCGTCTCAGTCTCTATAACTGAGCTCCTGAACTGATGTAAGTAACCAATTTTGAGTAGGCGCCAAACAAACAAGCAAATGAATTTGATAAGGCGTGAAATGATGGCATCGTACGAAGGCGTAGAAGGGCCAACAACAAAATATTTTTCAAAAACATTTGGAATTGCCACTTTGAACTGACAATTGTCACTTTGAAGTGACAATTGTCACTTTGAAGTGACAATTGTCACTTTGAACTGACAATTGTCACTTTGAAGTGACAATTGTCACTTCGAAGTGACAATTGTCATTAAAACATCTGGAATTGCCATTTCAAAGTGACGATTGTCACTTTGAAGTGACAATGTCAGTTGGAAGTGACAATTGTCAGTTCGAAGTGACAATTGTCACTTCAAAGTGACAATTGTCAGTTCAAAGTAACAATTGTCACTTCAAAGTGACAATTGTCAGTTCAAAGTAGCAATTCCAAATGTTTTTGAAAAATATTTTGTTGTTGGCCCTTCTACGCCTTCGTAGCATCGAGTTGCGCGGTGACATTCTGATAATTTTTTTGAAGTAATTTAATGATCTTCGTTGATTGTTCGTTTGGCGCCGACTTGAACTTAGTTATTTACCTGGAATCTACTTATTGCTATCCACTTGTTTTTTTATTACTTCCAAAATACTTACTTACCCACCTTACTTCAACTATTACCAGTTAAATAATATTATCTAGTTTTACTAGTTTTACTATTTGTCGAAATATAAATTATTGTTGTTGTTCTGGTTAGTTTATTCCATTACTCTGTATATCATCCCATCCTCTCATGGAATATGATGATTGTGACGGATGAAGGAGAACAAAAATAATGACATTAGCGATCTGTCATTGTCAACTACATATGTGTGCCAATGTTCACAAGTGAAAAATCAATTATTCCCGATTTTTCTACCCGTAAGGGTGGATAATTCCATTCGGAATCCAAAAATGATCAACTATGAGGTATACCCTATCTAATAAAAATCATCCAAATCGAAGAGCCCAGTACAAAGTTATGCCTGATAGAATCGGTTAGCGGACCAGAATTCAGAGGGTGAGTGATCAATATCCTTCATTTTGCTACCCTCAGAGGTGGATTTCATCTTTCAATTTCAAGTGGGACCAATTTCAGAGTATACCCTATCCACTGAAGGAAGGATTGTTGAAATAGGATGTCTCAGTAAGAAGTTATGCGTGATCATACATAAAAAAAAATATACGCGTCGAATAGAGAACCTCCTCCTTTTTGGTTTCGTCGGTTAAAAAATGAATGTCTGTTTGTATTCCTAATCACATAACATGGGAATGGCTGCACCGATATGACTTTTTTTTTAATAATGATAAACTTCATTCGCAATATTAATACAATTTTAGATGGTCACAGTAAAGAAGTCAAGTCAAGTCAAAATTCAAATTTGACCTGTCCAAGCTTTACCTCCGAAAATGATTAACTAGTAAGATAATGGAGCGTCTCCACACTTTATGAACGCACTGTATATATATTGAATAGTATTGGGTCCAGCACACTACCTTGAGGGACACCCTATTGAATTGGGAGGTTGTCGCTGTTTGTGGATTCTATTCTAACAAGTTGATTTCTGTTTCCTAGATAGCTTTCGGAAATGGTGCGCCCTATTCCACGAATGCCAATATCTTCTGAACTGTTGAATAGTAGAGTGTGACTCAATGTTCGTAATAGTCTGAGTAAGGTGTTCAGGAAAAAAAAATTGGAAAAATTGCCCGGATGATTGGAAAATTTGGGAAAATTCATAGAAAAATCACAAAGAAAAATAGCAAAAACACATTCTCGAATTTTCCATTTTTCCGGGTAACTTTTCCGAATTTTCTTTCTTTATAAGCATTCCTCGGATTGTTACGAACAATAAAAAAAATTCAGTTGGTTCCGGCCATTCTCAAGTTATGCCAATATAATTTGATATTCATTTTCATTATATAGGTAGGTGAATTATTACATTCTCACCTGTCGTATATAATTCGTTCATTTGTCAAAAATTAGCTCTTTATAATATTTAATTGTAGAAATGATAAGACTGATGAATTATGTCTGTCAAAAGAAAGTGAACGGTTGTTAGATAGCGTATAATCAATATGAACGAACATATATCGACTAGAAAAACATTAACAATATTTTATATCAACTTCATTTTTATTTTTGTGTGCATCTTAGAGGAGAAATCTTCAAATAAAAGTCATGTAATGTCTTGGAGAAGTTTTATGTTGTCTGCATTTCAATAAAAACACTCACCTGTTTCTCTTCCAAACGACCTTTATTTCAATTATGTTAAAAACATAGTTTTATTTATTCAATATTTTTCTTTAACTTTCAAAACAAAGATATTCCGGGGATTATGATCGTCAAAGATATACCAAAAGTGTTCGGAAGGGGTGATATCCGAAATATGTAGTATATCTCTAAAATTATGTAATCTACCAAACATTGACTGGAGTCGGGACTGATTCGGATGCATTAAAACTTGCTGCTGTGAATTTTTTTCATTTTTTCAAAGAGTTGTCTGATATCGAAGAAACGGGATTTTCTGAACAAGTTATCATTTGTGTTATTCTGAGCATTATGATACACGAGTTTTATAATTTATACCTGTAATACACTTAATTTTTTCAAATATTTATGGCTCACCACTTTCCATTAGGTCGTATTGTAACTGTGATTGAACCGGTGCATAATATAATATTCTTAAATTTTTTGTATCTCTCATATATTTGAATTTGTATATCATCCACCTCAATTTTTAAACTACGTTTTCAATTTACAGGTTCCATTTCGAATGCCGAACTATTATGATGGTATTTCATCGACTTCTCTTCTGGTATTTCATAACTCTCTCCTATTTTTATAGGTCACATATTAGGTAGTCCATCCATGTTAGAACAAAAAGGTTAGTAGCTCGTTTTGGTGAAATTTAGTAATATTTATTACCTCCAAATAATTTTTCTATTTTCAGAAAATCGGTTTCTAGGAGATTCTTTAGTTCTGGTCTGATCATTCGATTCATATAGTATAGCTGTATGGTTGGCAATGCTCAGAATGTTTCCTTGTGCTTTCATTTGAGTAGACCGTTATATGGGTAATGATGATCCTAGAACTTTTAATTAATAATAATAATTCCACACGTCGAATATCCCCGAACATTTAATTAATAATAATAATAATAATTCCACACGTCGAATATTGGGAAAAACTATCGTGGAATACACAATAGAGTCATCAAAAAGGTTCCAGAAATCAGCATAAAGAAGTTTACAATTTGCCTTTTTCATATGAAGACAGTTGAAAATACTTTCAGTATAACTAAATCTAATTATCCCTTATGATAAAATATACCGAAAACTCACATGGAGTTTTTTGAGTTCAATAGTTTAATGGAAAAACTAACAATATTGAGGAAAATCCTACATTCCTAGATATTCATGAGTAAATCGAAATATTTTATGGGAGTAAAGAAATTTATTTCGACAGTGTTAACAAAAAACCTTGATGAATTGTTCATCCAAATTTATCAGTACAGAAGATATGACCAAAATCTGAGAAAATTGAAAATGATTTTCTTTGGTTCTTATTTCTACGAATGATCTAAGTAGAGTTTTGATATAATATAAAAATTCAGAGATATGACTAAAAACTGAAGAAATTGAATAATACTAGATACCACAGTTCTTTGACATTCACTTTGTACCTCGTCATTCTTGATTTGCCAAACACTGCCTACGTATAATTGTTTCCATGAAATATCATCATGGATTTTTTCTAATTATATAGAAGTATGACTGAAAATGTGGAATATAATTGAAAAAAAAAACATATAAAGGCTTAAAACATATTCCTCCCATAGAGCACTATCTTCATCAAAACGCAGATTCATAACCACATACCCTTCCCAATCTGTTATTACAATATATATCACCAAAGATTTCTTTGGATAAAATAATACATTTATTTCGGTATCAAAGTAATGTAAAACACTAATTATTTGACCAAAGTTGGTTTCAATTCAATCTTTTTAAAAAAAATAAAAACAAATGAAGAATGAATGGATCAAATCGCGGTGGCCACGGCGCCGAATTATTGTGGACAGCTTCGCTGGCAACATATATCTTCCATAGGACACCATCATCGATAAAACACAAAATATCTACTAGTTTTTTCTCTATCGAATATAACATAAAATGATGAAGCCAAAGTCAAATAAAACACTAATAATGAAACCAATGATAGTTTCAATAAAGCTTTTTACCTAAATTATATAGAAGAAATATGGCCGAAAATGTGGAATATAACAAAAAAATTGTTGATAGCTCCGCTATCAATGTATTCCTTCCGTTGTGCGCCATCATCATCATCATCATCATCGAAATGCGGTTCCATAACTACATCCTTTTATCGGTTTTTGCAAAATATTTCATTGCAGTTTTTTTTATCGAATAATACAGGAGATATAGGGTAAAAGCCGGATAGTTGCCTCGGACGGATACATGCCTCAGTTTCAAATGCTCTATGTTAGACGAATTGACAGTGTTTCTTTTTGATCATAATTAAAAGCGTCCCCCGCGCAGGCCTCAGTGCTGCATAAGCCGTTGAAGTAGGCGCACGTGTTTTGTCCGTGTGAGAAAACATCTTCCGCGGCGATACTTTGACGAGCGCCAAATTATATTGGTAAGTAATCTCTGTTAAATATTTTTATAACTGATTGCGATTTCAGTCAAAAATATATTTCTTTGAGTGCATTAGAGTTTAAATTGCACTGTTTATTAGGTTTCACTGTTAAATATGTTTTATTTATTTCGTAAATAAAAAGGGCAAGTATCCGTATCAAATCGGATAGTTGCCTACTGTCTTTTGCGGATTGTTGCCCTATGTCTGAAAGGGATAAACAATCAGCAGAAATTTCAAACTCGAATGAAAAAATAATCGAGAAGAAGAATAAAACTGAGAAAGTAAAGAAAACAAGCGTAATGAAACAAACGAAAGAAACAAAAAACAAACTAGTTGGTAGCAAAGAAAAGATTACGAAGAAAAAAGGGCGACTACAAAAAAATAAAAAATCAAAACAATATAGAGATATTACTAGCAGTGAATCAGAAACAGATAGCACAGATTTTATTGAACTGACTGAAGGAAGGGCTCTAAGGAAAAGAAAAACTCGTATCTACAGTTCTAGCAGTGAAAATGAAGAAAATGTTATAAGTTCAAGAATATCTGAAGGAAAAGCAACTAAAGGGCTACTAATCAAAGGCAAAAAAACAAATTATCTATTGGAGACACTGAAAATATATTAAAAGTAAAAAATATTAATTCAAAAATAGAAAATACCAAGAAAGAAGTTTCAGTTCATGATTATTGTGTAGAATGTTTTTGAAAATTATAATTTAACTAAATCGAAATCAGATTGGATTGAATGTCAGATGTGTCGAATGTGGTTGCATGAAAATTGTTCAACACTCAAAAACCATTGCATGAGATGTGGCAAGTTGAAAAGCTTGACTTCTGGTGATAATCAATGCTAATGCCAAAGTTGATTATCATATTTTTAATATTTAAGATAAATACTAATACTCAATTAAAAAATTACATGTTCACTAAATGTTATAATTTTATAATTATAATTTAACTTTAATTAATACTTGATAAAAGATTGTATTTAACAATAAAAACTGATTATTTAAATTAATATAAATTCATTTTTATTGGAAAAAAACAGACGGGGCATCTATCCTCACATTGGGCAAGTATCCCCAACCATTTTTTAACGTTAGGCTAGTATCCGCTATAGTTGGCAACTATCCTCTTTTTTAGAGGTCATATTAAACTGGATTTACTTAAAATTTATAATATTTATAATTTTTTTATATATAGGGTATGTTAGAAGATTAATGAACTATGTTTGAGAATACACTTTGAATAAAAAATGTATTGGTACACATTTTTTAAAGGAGCTTTTTAAAAAGTGTGGCAACTATCCGGCTTTTACTCTAATTGTAAAACAAAAAAGTATAAAATTTTACTAAAGAACATCTTTAAGAATATATCGCCGAAAACACATTTTCAGGTGCCCAATTATGGTTTTGAGTGAGTTTTTTTTTCAGTTATATCGTATAGGTATGACTAAAAATGTGGATTATAAAAAAATGAAATTAAAATACGCGACGGCCAAATTGCAGCATTTGAATATATCTACGATTAAATCGTCGTATAAACATCTTTGGTGACCAATGCTAGTTTCAATTAGTTTTTTTTATTATATCGTAGATGTATGACACAAAATGCAGATTATAAAAAAAAATTAATGAAAAATCGGGACGACCAACCCGCCCCATTTTTGTTGGCAGCTTTGCTGCCAAAATATTCTTTCCGTAGGAACCATCACCATCAGAACGCGGGTATAACATCATTTTCCTGATTTGTTTTCATGAAATTCCCCACCCAAATTTTCTTCTGGATCGGAAAATACATATAACTTTAAAACTAAATGAATATAAACACTGATAAATTGTTTGAAGAACATCTCTACTATTATATAGTCGTATACATATTTTTGGTGACCAATGATAGTTTCAATGAAGTTGTTTCTGAATTATGTACAAAAAAATTCAGCAAAAAAATGGCGGCGGTGATGCCGGCATATTTTAGTTGACAGTGGAGCTGCCAACATTATTTTCCAATATTCACATGCCGTTAACTCTGGTTTCAATGTCCTATCCGTTTCAGAACAAAAGATATCTAATATATGTGAATTTGGTGATGGAGAGGATGCATGTCATGTTTTTCATTGAGAGTTTGTAGGCCACCAGGATCTGAAACTTAATTAAATTTGGTTATTACGGTACTCAAATGCGTTAGTACTCAATTTATTTGAATTCGTTGAGCTACTTATCGTGACCACTTTTTATGGATAATCGGTAACAAGTGGATTCGTTTTTTGTTCCGATATCAATTCGATTGATAGTTTCCTAATATATATATGATACATAATAGTGATTCGATGAGCGGTTTCTATGAACTATGGGGATTAATTAGGCATATATAAAAAAAGAACTCTTATTAGAATATAAAAAGCCCTTTGTAAGATTTGTTTTAACATAATTTCCAATGGATAAATCCGATGGTGCGTCTATTGGCAAAGGACAGGGGACAGAACCCTATAAAATTGTCTTTCAGCAAATTTTTATAATTTTCTGATATTTTGTTTGGTTCAAGACCCTACACAATTTTGGCAAGTTATAAGAGGAACGTATGATCAGGAGAGCCGCTAGAGGACGGCAAAATTGAATAATTCAAAATGCATTGTTATGGTATTTTCTAGAAAAATCAAGATTTATTTGATTGCGATATATTTTGATGCAAAAATCTTATCAAATCAAAGGTCAGTAATATTGAAAAGTGTACAGTGGATACCAAAACATAATAGTTTAAGTAATTACAAGTAGTGAAGGGGATGAAATAATAAAAAATGTTCGGGATCAAAACACTCAAATCAATAACATGACTCACGTATTGCAATAACATGAATGAAAATACAACAGACTGTGGAAGAAAGTGAAACTGCTCGTATGCATGAGTTATAAAAAAAGTTATATCCATTATTATACAGGGTGTCCAATATCGAAAAGAATATTTGAAAATAAAAAACCCAACTTGAAAACCTGTGCTTCTCTCCAGAAGAGTAGTTTAACTATCACAATATTTCGATAACGATAAAAAAAATGATTTTCCATTTGGTTATATGAAATGGAGTCTATTACTTGAACTATTTGGGGCATCGGCTCGAGCCTACTTGCAGCATCCAATATAGATTGCAGTAAATGTGTTGGTGGATAATTTATGCGCTCTTCATGTCTAGAATATCCCAGGTACCATAAAGCACTTGCTATATGAGCGCATGTACACATCGTCCTAGCTCCAGATTTACATGAACAGTAATATCCACTTATGAACAGGTAATGTTTCACAGCATTTGTGAAACTGGAAAAAAATCGTAGCCTGATAGGATTTTCCTGTTCTCTTAATATGTCAATTTGAATTTCATTTTGATTTTGTCTTTATTGAATATCTTGGATATATGAAGGTGCTAATTTAAGTTGATATGTATCCACAGTCAAGTCTCTCAAGTATTCCATTGTTAAATGTGGGAAATCTGGAACATGATTTTAATCCAGGCGATTCCACTGGACATTTCTCCGTCGCATATGATATATATTTATATAGAGAGGGGTAGTCTCTTGACTGGACTAGTTGAAAAATCTTGAAGTTAAAAAAACACAAAAAAACAAATTTTGATGTTTTCTTTGACGTTGCAGTCAATAGGAAATTGCCAATGTGAAGAAGACTCTGTTAAATTGTCGGGCTTTCGAAAAACTTTATTTCATTATCAAGACATCTGAAAAGAAGAAAGTCACATTGTAACAATGTTATCTATTAAAAACTCACTAACTGGAGGTTGCTAAAGGAAAATATCGGTGCATATCATTAATAAAATCTTAAATATCAAATTGTAAGAACATCTTAAACTAATTGAAAAATCTCATATTCACTATGATAATTTAAGTCGAAATTGATGGAGTTAAATACTTGAATTCGCCTGCCATGGATCATCGAGAAAGGACCGTAAAAGTGGTGAGACTAAATTGACAAGATGTTCGAGGGGCTTATGACGGGCGATTCGAAAGTTGTACAAGGTCACTTCCGCCCTTGTTATCAAAATTCAGTACGCAATTTTACATCACTGCTGAATAGGAATAATTACATAGTATTCCTTTCCCCAACATTATAGTTTGCAGAGAGAATGATGATATTCTCCGCATTAAATGGTATAGAAAACCAATATATAGCAATATATTCATTAGCTACCATTCATACCATCCTTCGAATATGAAAATAAGCTTGATCATCGCTTTGAAAACAGAGTAACTAGGCTGTCATATCCGTCCCACGTTTGGAGTGTCTAAGGGAATTAAGAAAAATCCTAAAGGAAAACTCCAGTAAAACTGATAAACAATATCTCATTTCATTCTGAACAACAACAAAACTCATATAATCCAACACAAATGGATATAAACCCAAATGTCAATAACATTACCACCAACATTAACAATGAAGATATTTCTCCTTACCTTACATTATCAAGATATAAAACTTTACTATACATTGAAGAACTAACGCCAAAACTCATAAATATTTTCAAATCATAAAATCTTCATTTTGCCAAAAAAAAACTCAAAAACAATTTCAACACTTTCAACAAGAACTAAATCCCGTCTAACAACATTAGAATGCTCTAATGTTATATATAGTATTTCCTATCTGAATTGTGATAAAGTCTATATAGGACAAACCAAAAGAAACTTATCAGGCCGCATTATGTCTCATAAAAGTGATTACAATTTAAACAAAAATAGTTTTGCACTTGCTGAGCACACCATCAAATTGAAACATTTTTGGTAATTTTAATAATCCAAGTATTTTGGCCAGAGAAAACAATATGTTTAAAAGAAAGTTTTCAGAAATGGTTCACATAAACAATCAACCTAATTGTATGAATAAACGTTCTGATATTGCAAATGTCAGCGTGATATACAATTACTTACTGAATTTTAATAACAAGGCCGAAAGTGACCCTCTACAACTTTCAAATCGCCCGCCATAAACTATCGTGGAATAGTGGGATTAAACATGTGCTCTCCCTCCATTGGTTCGAACATCTTGTCAATTTAGTCTGACCACGATGATCCATGGCAGGCGAAACCACGTGTCCATCAATTTCGACGTAAATTATCATAGGGAATATGAGATTTAGAGAACTAGCTTAAGATGTTCTTACAATTTGATAATCAATATTTTATTGATGATATGCACCGATATTTTCCTGTTAGCAACCTCCAGTTAGTAATTTTTTTTATTTTATACAAATAGCATTGTTAATGTGATTTTATTCTTTTCTGATGTCTTGATAATGAAATAAAGTTTTTCGAAAGCTTGACAATTTAACCAAGAGTCTTCTTTACATTGGCCATTTCCTATTGACTGCAACCTCAAAGAAAACATAAAATTTTGTTATTTTGTGTTTTCAAAACTTCAAGTTTATATATATATATATATATAAATATATATATATATATATCCATTTATCATGTTCTTATTTTTATAAATCACAGAATTTAAACAAATTCATTGATCATCAGTATTCTACCAGATCGAACACCAAAACACTATTGAAAATTCCACAATGCAATACAACCCTTAACCTGAAATTCATTGACTACTTAGCTCCTAAATTTTATAATCTGTTGCCCATAAATATTAGAAATATAAACAAATCAAACATTTTTAAGAAACAATGTAAAACATACATTGTCACCAACCTCGAAACATTCAGAAATATTCTCTAATACCTCTCAACAAGCAGTAATAAAATATTCCAAATTTTATTTATATTATAAATTTTATATTTTAATTACATATTTATGTTATGGTAAATTAAGTTTATGATTGCAATTCAATTAACTAACTATATGCTCCGTATGCAATCTTAAGGCACATACAGGTGTTGTAACACCTAGGTGCATACAATAGATTGTATAAATGTATGTCAGAAAATTATTAGATTATCCTAGAAACATTGTAAACATGGTAATCATGTAGTTGTGAATTGTTAACTGAAATTGTTAATTGTAATTATAAATTGTAAATTGTATTGAATCTATGCAATGGGTTCAATAAAATAAAATAAATAAAAAAAATATATATAAATACATCAAACTCCACCTGTTCCTAAATATATGTATATATATATATATATATATATATATATATTTATATATATATATAAATATCATACCCACTTTGCCAATAAGATTGACAGTAGAATATATTATCATTATTCAAACTTGCATTTATATTTCACTTATACCAGAAACATAATTATTCCATTTTAGATCAGGTCATATAAAAACATTGCCGAAATTGAAAATCTTTTGGAAGAGAGTATTCTTCCTGATCATGCATATATCGAGATAATTGTCAAGTGGTCGTGGAAAAATATATTGCATATACTTTCATTTCAAGATTAGTTTTAACGGAATCGGAAATCGTTTTGAGCAGGAATATTTTGTCCGATAAAAAGAAATAAAGTTAATAAGTGAAATATAATGATAAAATAATCAAATTATATCAAATCTATGAATTTTTTACATCGCGCCATTACGCGTTGTTACAGTTACAAAATTTCGTTGAAATATATTGTGAAAAATGACATGCATATGCATTTGAAATATTATTAATTTTTCTATATGATTTGTTGCATATAGGGAAACTCAAGAAGTCTGAAATGAAGAGTTGAAAGATGTAGAGAATGTTATTTGCAAGAAACATTGCTAAAAAATCTTATGAAACATTCACAATGGAATTTTTGAGAACCGAGGAAAAAACAGAAAGTGATGTTTTTATTAACAGACGAAACCAAAAAGGAGGAGGTTCTATAGTCGACGCGTATATTTTTTTTATGTATGACCACGCATAACTTTTTACTGAGACGTCCGATTCCGATAATTCTTTTTTCAGTGGATACGTTGTACTTCGAAATTGGTGCCATTTGAATTCGAAAGATGAAACCCACCCCTAAAGGTGGCAAAATGAAGGATATTGATCACTCACCCTCTGAATTCTGGTCCGTTAACCGATTCTATCATGCATAACTTTGTACTGGGTTCTTTGATTTGGATTATTCTTTTTTTTATTAGATGGGGTATGCCTTATAGTTGAATATATTCGGATTTCGAATGGAATTATCCACCCTTACGGGTAGAAAAATAGGGGATAATTGATTTTTCACTTGTGAACATTGGTACACATATGTAGTTGACAATGACAGATCGCTATTGTCATTATTTTTGTTTTTCTACATCCGTCACAATCATTATATTCTATGAGAGGATGGAATGATATACAGAGTAATGAAATAAACTAACCAGAACAACAAAAATAATTTATATTACAACAAATAGTAAAGGAAGATAATCATATTATTTAACTGGTAATAGTTGAAGTAAGGTGGCTAGGGTGTACTCTGAAGTTGGTCCCATTCAAATTTAAAAGATAAAATCTACCCCTGAGGGTAGCAAAATGAAGGATATTGATCACTCTCCCTCTGAATTCTGGTCCGCTAACCGATTCTATCAGGCATAACTTTGTACTGGGTTCTTCGATTTGGATGATTCTTTTATCAGATAGGGTATACCTCATAGTTGATCATATTTGGATTTCGAATGGAATTATCCACCCTTACGGGTAGAAAAATAGGGAATAATTGATTTTTCACTTGTGAACATTGGCACACATATGTAGTTGACAATGACATATCGCTAATGTCATTATTTTTGTTCTCCTACATCCGTCACAATCATTATATTCTATGAGAGGATGAAATGATATACAGAGTAATGAAATAAACTAACCAGAACAACAAAAATAATTTATATTACAACAAATAGTAAAGGAAGATAATCATATTATTTAACTGGTAATAGTTGAAGTAAGGTGGGTAAGTAAGCATTTAGGAAGTAATCAAAACACAAGTAGGTATTGATTAGTAGATTTCAGCCTCAAAAAATTGAAAAATAAAAACTTTTTAACAAAAAATTTAAACCGACGAAATACGGAACTGAAAAGTAAAAAATAAAATAAACCTCCTTAGTCTCAATTACTAAGGTCATAAACTGATGTAAGTAACTAATTTTGAGTCGGCGCCAAACGAACAATCAACGAAGATCATTAAAATACTTCAAAAAAATCATCAGAATGTCACCGCGCAACTCGATATGCCATCATTTTACGCCTTTAATTCATTTGCTTGTTTGTTTGGCACCGACTCAAAATTAGTAACATTAGTTCAGGACCTCAGGTATTGAGACTAAGAAGGTTTATTTTATTATTTACTTTTCAGTTCCTTATTTCGTCGGTTTAATTTTTTGTTAATTACTCAATGAATCACTTTCCTACAAAAACTTCAGCAGCTAAAATGTATGTAACACTGTTCAAATTTCTGTGAAAATATACATTCTTGTCTTTCTAGGTCTCCATTTTATAATGTGAGACATCTGCTTTTATTCAAAAATGTAATCTTGTGCCTCATTGGATTAAACGTTTGTGATCCCTACAACCAAAGTACATTTCTCATAAAAAGAGTAGAGAACCAAAAATGTATACCAAATTCAACCTACTCGCTTCTTACAATTTACCGAAAAAATATGTATGTTTGGCCCCAATATGGGTGGAATTTTTTCTCCAGCTCTGATCAACCATTGTGATCGAGTGCATTCCGCTGATATTACCCAACACTAAGAACGAATGAATACAAAACATTTTGTTGTTTGTTGTGGAATATCGTGACGTACAAACAAAAGAACATAGTTTGAAGAAAGTCATTCCTACGAGCCTATGAAAACAATCATTATCATCGCCACAAGACAAGTGTGCATGATCTCAGAGGCGTGGGTGCCCGTGATCTAACTTTTTTGTCGATTCACATTTGCTTGATTTCTAGCTGTTGACCTCGATTGAGAACGAGAGTTTTGCAAGACAGTTGAGCTTGGTAATGATGGTGTGCAGACCATTAATATATACGTTCGTAGGAACGTGACATAATGTTCATGTTCCAGGTTTTCCTAATGATAATAAAAATGAAAAAAAAGTCAGTAATCACTTCCTATCTTACGATTTCATTAGAATTATGTATTTTCTCCTCCCAAGTTGAACTACGATATCTCGGACAAAAATCGAATTGGGTTTATTATGCGGAAAATTAGAATTTCAATTCAGGAAAACTTCTCTGGATATATTCATTCGTATTTTATGTTTGTTTATATTCCATTGTGAAAATACGACTTTTGAATTAAAAAACTTGCACCACTCCTTTCTCAACATTTCACATATTGGGATATTGGTTAATATTTCATACTGAGAGAGCAATTTCACAATGCCATCGCCACCTCATTATAAATCAAAACAAACGGCAGATCGAATTCAGTTGGAACTAAATTCAAACGTGATCGTATTACGCCTACATCAATCGGCCAATAACAGGTCCTTATAACGAATTTATGGATCATAATCCCTCGGCAGAAATTTATTAACCGTTTCAGTGATAAATCATAGAATGAGATATATTCTATTGCCCCATAGGGTTTCACCCAGTTGATTATAAAATACCATTGAAACGTTCAGTGGAAAAATATCGAACGATGAAAAATTATTAGTTTGTTTTTAGTTGATGTGAACGATATTTCATAATAGCCATAATGTTCATAATAGCCATAAATACAAATGAGATTGAGTTTACTGGAATAGTAAGGTTTATTGAAATCATGACCTGCTACTATAGGCCAACCATTAGAGGTTTTCACCCACTTGAATGAAGACGCAAATAGCCTATACAACCTTTCGAAAATTAGTTCGTAGATGAAAACCCCGGTGTCGGACCCAGCGAAATTGCTTCCTGGAATTTTTTTAACAAGA
This sequence comes from Gonioctena quinquepunctata, assembly GCA_018342105.1. Lineage (NCBI taxonomy): Eukaryota > Metazoa > Arthropoda > Insecta > Coleoptera > Chrysomelidae > Gonioctena > Gonioctena quinquepunctata. The sequence goes on along the minus strand of JAFIRS010000878.1, from coordinate 490,652 downwards.
AATATTTTCAAAAATGACAATTTTTTTTGGTTTTTACAAATATCTTAAAAAGTATCGGAGGAATTGTTCCACACTCAATATAACTTTTGTGGAGAATCGAAAAACATACAAAATGGTGTTTTTTCAACTTGATCGGTGCATTTTATACTGAGAGAATCTGGGAAAACCTCCAAAAAGAGACCAGTATTCAAAAATTCATAATTTTTATGAATTTGAAGCTGGACAAACAATCTTGCGGGAAATGATAGATAATAACATCTCATTCAACTGCGTACAAGACGGTTTCTGTCCGATGTGTAGTTCTTGGACAATAGTGTTATAAACAATTTGAGGGCTTATCTTGCAAAATGCACCGATTCAGGGGAAATCGTTGTATTCAAATTATGTGAAGGACATCTGGAAGTGGAGATCAATATCCACAATTTGTATATTTCGGATTTTCACCTTAGAGGTGGGAAAAGTGTCTAAAATGTCACTGAAAATTGCTCCAAATGCTTGAAAGTGCGCTCGAGGCAGAGTCGAGTAGCGGTAGTGGGGGAATTGAACCCTCCCAAATGGATGTGTTCTCGACCTTGAGCGCTTCCTATTTCGAACTTTCTATACAACGTATTAGTTTTTTTTTGTAAAAATAATTGTAAGTAAATACATATATTGTTGAGTATGATAATCTTCCAAAGAGGGATTTTTTTAAGCTGCCTGCATATTGAGTCCAGCTTCATTATTTGGTACATAATAAGGAGAAAATAATTCGTTTTTGGATTCAATTTAACAGATACAGTTTGTGGATCCCCAAATTTTTCCAAATATGAATAAATACTAGTGTCCATCATATCAAATTTAATTTTTCTCGTAAGTGGTAACCCTACTTCGTTGGAGCTGATCAAAATCTGTCATTGGTTATCCGTCGTTTTTTCGATTGTCAATTGAACTCAAAAAGGTACTCACGGTTTTTTGCTGGCTCACCAACCACTTTCAACCAACCACATTCAAGTAAACAAATGACCTCGCACCGTATCAATGGGAAATTTGCTCGATTTTTTTATATATTGGCCACAAATGTTTCGCAGCAGGCTACCAAACATGTATTTCTTTCCATATACAGGAAGTTTCAATTACCAATCAATCGACATTTCACCAATTGAGGTGTGAATTCGAGAAACGAGTATGTTTTGCGAATTGGTAGTTTTGCTAGTTATTGGTGGAAAGTCGATTGTGGTTTATTATAAAATTCCATATGCAAGAATCTGGAAATTCTCCAAGGGATATTGAATACGCGAATGTGATACACTCTGTATATTTTTTTATGAATATGAGCATATTCAGTTACTAAATATTGTTATTCAATGATTTTGTTTTATTTTTTTATTTCTTTCGAAATTATTTCACCTTAACTCGAGTCATTCTACTACTCGTAGTATAATAGGTTTGAACATATCATTCAAAATATTCCAGAGAAAATTGTTCAAAATCTTTCAACATATGTGTGTCGAAAACATATTTGTGAACATTCTTCGATGACATCAATATCAATCATAACTACTTCAAGGAAATTATCAGTAAAGGACAGTAGTTTTTGATCCACCCTGTATGTTTTATGTATCGGCAGAGTGAAATTTACCGTGAACGATCGAGTTTGTAACCGACTTTTTCGGAATTTCAGGCATTTGGACATATCAATAAGCAGGACTGGTACAGTTTCATGAGAGATACATAATATATATATAATATAATATATCAGTTTAATTCAGGAGATGATAATATCATCAATCGCAATTGATATTGGTATCCTACAAAATATCTGAAATTGGATAAAATTCTACATCTTAATTTTTTGGAAATCACTGAAAAACTTGGTAATTTTTGCATAAAAACGGCGCCCCATACGTAAAAAAGGCAGGAGAGATTTTTTGTCACAATTCGAATGGGGTAATAAAAAATGATTTTTCATGTGGAATATCTCAGTGGCGTACCATTTTTCTCTTTAAAAAAAATTAGATCATTACCCGTATGATGAACATAAAATTTTTTATTGCATGTCAACAAATGCGCAATCACTACCTCTTGAAACTCACCAAATTTCATCTGCATATCTCGACCGGTTTAAGAGCAATAAATAAATAGTCAGTTTTTAAGAAAAACTTTAACACCCCGTATTTCGGAAAACGAAGCATTTGCGGACAAAAGTTATATAGCAAACTGTCATTATTTTTCCATGCAGAATCACCCCTTGAAGTTTGTCGCACTTATTCACTAACACCCTTCATTTTAGGAACAGTAAAAAGAAGAGTTATCTGGATTGTAGCATACAATGTATGTGGAGTCTTAACGTTGTCATTAGATAAGGATCTCGTGATAATGGGTGATTCAGTTTATTCATTTGTATTTTACTGTTCAATATGCATCTGATGACTGTTTTCTGTAGATTTGCTCCATTTTCAGAATTCTTGTTTCTTTATATAGAGGATCACTGGGAAAATGCCTTGGTTTATCCCAAATTATTTTGAGTATATGTTTCTGTGCAATTTTTAATGGTTCAATGATACTTTGGCAGCTTGCCCCCAATATTATCAAGCCATAGTTTGAAACTGATTCTACTAAGGCTTTATATAATTTCAAAAGTATTACCCTCGATAACTTTTGTCTAAATTGATAAAATGTATAATAAAGTTCTCTAATTTCAGTAGTAATGTATTCGACATGGTGATTCCATTTCAAAGCAGTTAGTCCGGTTAATTTAGACATAAAAATAGTGGTCAAATAACAAAAATTCTTGGAGAGCCAAATATTGGTGGATAGCTGGGGTTTACCATTACAAATGAAGTTTCAAAAATCCTCATCGATCCTATGTGTGCTACAAAAATTATTCGGGGTCAAAGGTCAAAATTTGAGGTTTCTTACGATTTTCTCGAAAACTGTGGGTTTTATCAAAAAAAAAACCTCAGACCAAAGTTGTAGATCTCAGAATTCTACCATTCAGGTTATTTGTGCTATGTCATAGCCCGAAAAAATGTTTCAGTTTTGCTTCATTTGCAATAAACTTTTAACTGAATATGAAACAGTTGTGGTTGATCGTGGAATGCCAACTTTGATCGAGGCTAGTGTCGCGAGAGGTGATAAGTTTACTGAGTATTTAAGAACTCAAAAATCCGTTACAATACACGTGGATTGCAGAAAATCATACACCCGGAAACTTCAATCGCTGCAGTGAAAAGACAACGTGAGGAGGAACAGGCTAGTACTTCAAAAATAAGTCCACCTCGTACTAGAACGCGAGTAAGTGAATCAAATTTTCGTTTTAAAAATACTGTTCATTTTGTGGCAATGAAGAAACTGAGAAAAAGAAATCACATCATCGTACCGAAAAAAAAATTATAACGTAACTACACTAAAATTCAAAGAGTCCCTGTTGAATTAGCTAAAGATCGTTCTGATGATGTTTCAAAGGCTGTTCTTGAACGTATTTATTCTGAGTATGATTTAGTCGCTGCTGATGCAAAATACCATGACAGTTGTTACAAATCTTTCTTGAAACCTAATACTGGTGGTAAAATTGGCCGTCCACAAGATGAAACTTTAAACTCTGCGATGGAGAAAATTTTTCAATTCATAGAAACTAGTGATGATTGACAGTTTTCGTTGGATGATTTGAAGAATGTTTGTCAAGATGTACCAATTGCCAAGGTCAGTCTTGCTCAAATGTCCAGTTGAGTACAATAGAGGAAGATTCCTTGATTTTGATGAAGAGACCAATGACTCAGCCACATTTGAACAATTTATGAACATCCAGCAAGAGGAAGAAGAAATCGAAGAATACATGACTGTTGAAGTAGACTTTCAAGAGTATGAATCTGATTAAAATATCTAAAGAAATCAAAACAATAGTTAACCCAATAATCAATAGCAATATCAATAATCAATAATCAATATCAATAATAAGGTAATATCTAGAACTTGACGGGTATTGTTCCCTCAAATTATCCTAAAATTGTCATGACAGTTAGTGGAGTAGGCCTACAGGGGAAACCACGGTAAAAAAACGCGCCGAGTACACTACCTCACAGGTGGCGTGGAAATGTGTGCATATCATGTATAATGTGACTCTTAGAATCGCGATATCTCAGGAATGGTAACTCTTAGGAGGAAAATCATCAATACTATTTTTGTAGGAAATTTTAAGATCTACAACAATCTACAACAATAAACTTTTAACTGAATATGAAACAGTTGTGGTTGATCGTGGAATGCCAACTTTGATCGAGGCTAGTGTCGCGAGAGGTGATAAGTTTACTGAGTATTTAAGAACTCAAAAATCCGTTACAATACACGTGGATTGCAGAAAATCATACACCCGGAAACTTCAATCGCTGCAGTGAAAAGACAACGTGAGGAGGAACAGGCTAGTACTTCAAAAATAAGTCCACCTCGTACTAGAACGCGAGTAAGTGAATCAAATTTTCGTTTTAAAAAATACTGTTCATTTTGTGGCAATGAAGAAACTGAGAAAAAGAAAGCACAGCATCGTACCGAAAAAAAAATTATAACGTAACTACACTAAAATTCAAAGAGTCCCTGTTGAATTAGCTAAAGATCGTTCTGATGATGTTTCAAAGGCTGTTCTTGAACGTATTTATTCTGAGTATGATTTAGTCGCTGCTGATGCAAAATACCATGACAGTTGTTACAAATCTTTCTTGAAACCTAATACTGGTGGTAAAATTGGCCGTCCACAAGATGAAACTTTAAACTCTGCGATGGAGAAAATTTTTCAATTCATAGAAACTAGTGATGATTGACAGTTTTCGTTGGATGATTTGAAGAATGTTTGTCAAGATGTACCAATTGCCAAGGTCAGTCTTGCTCAAATGTCCAGTTGAGTACAATAGAGGAAGATTCCTTGATTTTGATGAAGAGACCAATGACTCAGCCACATTTGAACAATTTATGAACATCCAGCAAGAGGAAGAAGAAATCGAAGAATACATGACTGTTGAAGTAGACTTTCAAGAGTATGAATCTGATTAAAATATCTAAAGAAATCAAAACAATAGTTAACCCAATAATCAATAGCAATATCAATAATCAATAATCAATATCAATAATAAGGTAATATCTAGAACTTGACGGGTATTGTTCCCTCAAATTATCCTAAAATTGTCATGACAGTTAGTGGAGTAGGCCTACAGGGGAAACCACGGTAAAAAAACGCGCCGAGTACACTACCTCACAGGTGGCGTGGAAATGTGTGCATATCATGTATAATGTGACTCTTAGAATCGCGATATCTCAGGAATGGTAACTCTTCGAAGAAAAATCATTGATACTATTTTTGTAGGAAATTTTAAGATCTACAACAATGGTTGATTTTTTTTTGATAAAACTACCGTTTCGAGAGAAATCCAAAAAACCTCAAATTTCGACCTTTGACCCCGAATAACTTTGTAGCACACATGGGATCGATGGGATTTCATCACTCCATTTGTAAGGTACACCTCAGCTCTCCACCAATATTTGGCCCTCCGGGAATTTTTGTTATTTTTAATGTATATATTTACCGGACTAAGTATCGAAAATGATTCCTATGTATTATGTTTTAGAGATTGGTGTAATTTGTTGTATACAGTTACAGTTGTTAAGGTGTTTGAAGTCAGATTTGTGTATTATCAGGACTTTATTCTCAGGAAGTACATATAGTGAGACTTATTTACATTTAGAGTTGATAGATTGTTGTCTAGCCATTGTTTAACTATGATTACAGCATTCATAGCTTTTCGAACACATCACTCCATGAAGTACTGTGGTGGCAACCTGAATGTGCCGCAGAGTATTGACAAGACATGGGGTTCGAAGCAAAAATTATATAGTGGTCATACTGAACAATCATCAAACCCATGGTCATCTATGAATCTCTTTCATAGAGGCCAAAAATCCAACGGTACTCAGCACCAATCAAGCTGCAGATAATGCAGCGATAAGCCTGTCTGGGAATCACAGGGACAATGTCCACATGCCCCACTGCAGAATTAGAGGTAATAATGAACCTTCCGCCACTGCACTTGTGTGTAATCAAGTAAGCGGCAATGAGCGCCTTCAGACTGCATCAGATATCAAACTTGAAAGCTGAAGATCTGACACCTGATGATTCTGGAACACATTCTCCTAGAATCCTGGTACAAACTATCAGATATTATGCCAGCTAGGCACAACTTCGAAGTGCATTTTGATGTGGCTATAAACAGCCCTCAAATATCCACAACGACCGCGCCTCGACTGGAAAGGGATGAATCAGTTTGGTATACCGATGGATCCAAGATGAACGGAAGAACTGCAGTGAAAGTAACGGGTCCTAGTTTTAGGCTATAAAAACCCCCAAGTCCCTGCGAACTCTTCACAAGGCAACTAGCTACGAACCATCAGGTAACTCAGATGTGGGAATCAATGGCAAGGGGAAAGCAGACAGCCCAGCCGAAGTGAGGGCAAACACGCAATTTTCTTGCCCAGAACTCAACAAGAGAGTTTCGGGGCTGCTGACCCAATTTAAACCCACTGAAATCAGGTTCCAGGGCAAAAACAAGCGAGAAGGCTTCTGAGCCCATCGCCAGAGGAAGCAAAACGGCCTCTTGTGTTGAACAAGAACAACTAGAAATTGGTAATGGGACTACTCACCAGACATTGTCATCTGAGGTATCACCTCAAAAAAATGGATAGATCAGAAAGTGAACTATGTCGTTACTGCGAGAATTTCGATAGAACTGCAGAACATCTGCTTTGCGACCGCCAGGTGCATTTTTGCAAAACTCAGTTCTTCGAAGGGGTTTCATCAACACCCTCAGACATCAAGAAATCAGCTTTCAGGAAATTGATACACTCCGCGAGGAGTCTCGGAACAATGAGTCTTGAAGACATGAAGGATAAGGTCGAAGTACGGAGAGGCTGAAGAACAAAATTTGTACAGTTCATGAAGCTCTATCAAAAAACCTATAGTTTACCAATATTACTCTGGAAATGAGAGAATGCCATTTTTATTTTCAATCTCCCAACAGCCACCATTTGAAACTACTACATCAATTCGGCCCATCTTTAAACCTAATCCAGATATTTTTGAGCCAAATTTTGTTTCATTCGGTAGAAAGATATGTCCCATTCTATTCTCTCTGTATTTGTCTTCCGTATTTTATATGGCTACTAAGACACTCACCCAAGAAAAAACTATCAATACATTGGGAGTTGTATAGCAACTCATCTCAAATTGATTATACCTGTGCAATAACAAATGTTTATTAGCCATTGTTCCTGTAACCCCTCAAATATATTTATTTTTGTTTTGTTTGAAATGAAGTTGAATTATGAGATATTAAAATGTATTTTTCCATTTATATATGTGTCCGCAAACTCTTCGTTACCGATCTATAGAACGTTGAAGGTTCAAGATTTTTTCATTCTTTTCTCCATAGCTCCTTCGGTTTTCAAGATATTAAGATCAAATTTGAAACATAGGTTGCGTTTCAGGGTTCACTTTATCCAATATGCCGAGTGAGTGTGAGAATCTACAGGGAGAGGTTTTTTCATGGGTCAAGCCCTTTTTCGCCCCATGATTTTTTTTTTTTATGATTTTTGGTGTCTTGTAATTTCTACGCATCTGCAACCGTCATCGAGGAGAAGAGTTGAATAATATTTTGTAATTAGCTCATTTAATTAAAAAATTTAACAAAAGCGGGAACATTATTACAATGAAAACAAAAAACGCTACTTATTTGGTTTGCGAGCTAAATTACAAGTTTCCTCAAACATTACCTAAGAAATAAGAAACCTAACGAACCTCGACTTTTTATAAAAGGTGCAGGAAATGCCCTTCTCCTTCTGCGATACGATCTCCCACTCTGCTTTTCATAGACTGCCGAACGCGTTCTTAAATCCCGGGAGTGTTTCTTACGGTGCGGAAGGCATCCATAATTCGTTCAGTAAGAACTTCGATGGAAGGCACTGGTTCTGCACCATAAACTAGGCCCTTCACATGTCCCCATAAAAAGAAGTCAAGCAGGTGGCTATCTTGGGACCAAGCAATTGGACCTGCCCTGCCAATTCACCGATTGGGAAACACTTCATCTAAATAATCGCAGACAATGACTTGAAAATGAGGGAGGGGGGAATCATGCACAAACTACATTTTTTGACGAACTCCACTAAATCAGACAATTCGTTCTGTAGGAAGTTTAAATATGTGTATCTCTAAGTATCTCCTACTATTCCTGCCCATATGTTTACGCCAAATTCTTGCTGGTGTCGAGATTGTCTGATCATGTGTTGATTTTCTAGTGCCCAAACATAGACGTTGTGGTGATTCACTACTCCGTCGCGTGTAAAGTGAGTTTCGTCGGTAAAAAAGATACGAGATGAAGATGCAAGATCCCTAGTACAGTATCGCAGTATTCATCGAGAGAACTGCAAGCGCCGTGGAAAATCTCGTGGAAGCAAACCTTGGACGCGCTGAATATGATATGGGTATAGCATGTTTTCGTGTAAAAACCCTCCAGACAGTTGAATGGAGAACATCCAAATCCCGTGCTATTTGTCGAGTACCCATACCAGGACTTTCATTGATAACATTTGAAATCTCTTCATCTCTTACTGGGTTTCGTGCTTGTTGCGGTCTGTCAGTATCGTGCCTTGGAGTCTGAGATCTGCCGTATTCCCAAAGGTGCTGATCGGAATTTATAAAAGTTCTATAGTTGGGAAGCCGGCGATGAGGAAATCTCAGCGCGTACAACCTGTGAGCTTCAAGTCAGTTACCATTAGCCAGACTATAAACAAAATGGATGTCAGCCAGATGTTCAAATAAATATAGTTCATTTTCCATTTTAATGTTAAACAAATACACGATGCGACATCCACCTATTTTCAAAAATGTCACATGCTTCAAAACAAACCTAAACTTCAAAATGATAATAGCATTTAAACCACTTATTCTCTTTTCCATTGTTTCGTTGAAAAAATTAATTAACTCTAGCGAAATACAAAAATGATTTTACTTTTTTTCTCGGTAACGGTCGCAGATGCGTTGAAATTACAGAAGACCAAAAAAATTATAAACAAAACAAAAAATTAATTTCATATGTTAGAGGAAGTTAAAGGGTCGAAAAAGGCTTGACCCCTGAAAAAATATCTTCCTATAGATTCTCACAATCACTCGGCATACTAGATGAAGTACACCCCAAAATGTAACATATATTTCAAATTTGATCTTGATATCGCGAAAACTGAAAGGGCTATGAAGAAAAAATTTAAAAAATCTTGAAACTTCAACGCTCTGTAGATCGGTAACGAAGCGTATTCGCACTATAATTAAATATAAACAATGCGAAGTCAAACAAAATATCCATGAAATATTGCTTTGTGCTCCGGCGATAAAGACAAGTGCATAACTTTACATCACATGCGTGTTCTACCACTTTGTCCCTCACTGCCAATTTTGATTTTTGTACTGCCCAATTGAGTATATTATGAAAATTATTCACTCCATCTCGTGAGAGTACCCTTCTTCTATAAAGTATGTTTGGGATCAAACTATTTCTGTCTTATCATAATTGACTGTCATCGTCACGACACATTTGAACTCTCACAAACAATATGGTGATCATTGGAATGGAAATATTTCTGTATGAAATTAAATTTTTTCATAACAAATGAAACTGACGTAATAGCCCGCTCGAACTATGTTTTCTGATTGGCTGCTGATGAAAATGTTCGTTCTATCATGAGCTCGAACGCGAAAAGCTATTATATGAATTAGTCCGAAACAACAGATTTCGTCAGGACAATTATTTTGTAAAATTTGAGTTCTAAACCCTCTCAATAAATATGCCCCACCTTTGAGAACACCCTATATATTATCATCAATGTTTATTTTTATAAAACTATATGAACATCATTACCATAGCAATTTAACAGTTACTATCATAGCTGACATTCAGTTCATACCATCAAATTGAAACGGCAGGTTGAAACAGCATCCCAAAGAGCCAACAAAATACACAGGCTGCGATGAAAAACTTTTTTGCATAAGTTTAGATAAATCATATGGATTATATATAATATAAACTCGTTTTTCACGTATCACGTCATATGTTTTTATAATAATAATAATTTCTATTGTTGTTTGGCAGGAATTCGGTCGGAATATTGAAGAAATTACTTAATTGTCTAGGTTCCGATACTTTTCATCATCATAACTCTGAAGTGTGAGAACAAAAACATACATACTGAAATGGAGTTCTCAAATGGAGTATTGATAAAAACGCAATACATTATGTAAAATGACAATCGTTTAGATATAAACTGAACTGTGTGAAAGCTAAAATTGATAATTACTTACATTTAGGGTGGTAAAAGTCAAAGAGCTATCTTTATCTGGTTGTAATTCATCAATCATTCCTTACGTGAGTTTCGTTGAACACGATCATCAGCAATAAACAACATTTCTTCAGGTATCTGCCTAATTTTAGGAAAATTAATGTTCGAGCCAAAATGTCTGCTCATTCAAGATACATGATTGACGATGCCCAGATGCTGTAACAAGCTACAAGATCCTTATTGTAATCTACAACACATCAATCACACTTGAACAGCGTAAAATGTGTATCATAGCTCGGTTTCTCAATAAACATCTCTTCAGAAATGTAGCGAAAGTTATGCAAGATTGGAATAAAATATATTACCGCTTATTGTATTGCCTGGTTGTTTTCTCTTGGGATACTTTTCTCAGGTATCTGAAACTGCACGACTTAGTTTAAAGGCGAGGAAATTGTTACAGAATCACCCAGAATACCAAACATTGATCGCAAATTCTCATTACGACTAGGACTTTTGCGAAAGATTATCAAATACTGCTACAAAAATAAAATAAATGAATTTTCTCAATGCTATAAATATTATGATGTCACAAATTATAAATTTACCTACACTTCATATTCGCTTCTCTTGTGAATCTGCATGTATTTAAGGAATATTGTATGTCCGATTGGTTTGAAATTTGGCATGCGCTCATGGTTTCTGTGACAATACAGTTTCATAATATCACAAGATGGTGGCTTCAAGATAGCTGACAAATGATTCTGCTTTTGGTTTGATTTCTAGAGGTAGCGCATTCAATTTCCCACCTCGATCGACAAAAATTCTCCACCCAAGCCAATACCGGGGACTGACTGAATAGCTTGCAGGTTGTGAAAAATTTCGAACAGCAATCGCTAACTTTTGCTGTGTAAGGTATGATTCAGATTGAAAAGAGGAGAGGGTGTATAATAAATAATGAACTCTGAGGTAGTTCAAGTAATTGTTTTCTGTTAGACATTCACAAAAACTAACTTGATTTTCATCGTGGGTTTTTCAATTCACAGAAAAATATTTCTATTCAATATTCAATTGAGAATGTTTCCCTTTTCAACATGTATACCTCACAAGAGGTTATCTTGAACGATGGAAGATAGTGACTAAAATTTATCCTTCAGTCGCAGATGATTCCACATCTGATTTGATGAACATCCTGTTCATATTTTCGAACCAAACAATCTATCATACCTTATGACAAGTTTTGATGTCAAAAAACGCTAATTTCAAAGTAACTCTCCAAAATAAATGTTTCTGGCGTTTTTTTTTTCTTTGGAAAGTGAGATTGCTTCTAAAAAATGTGTTTCCCATTCCTTCCAGTCTTCATGATGCCCGTGGAAGCGTGAAATACATTTTCGTCGACAAAAATGTATTGGCCTAGTGAAAGCGATGCCTTTCTTGCGTCAATGTTACAAATGATTTCTGATGAGTACTCTCTATTGGAAAACATTCTCCTTTGCCTCATTCATCTATATGCGTTCTTAATCAAGACTGGAATAGAAAATCAAATAACTATCTGAATGAGAATGCAAATTTTCAATTTCAGATTTTTCTTTCAGAATATCTATCAGATGTAGTTCAAAGTCCAGCGTGGCTTTAGCCGTAAAAGTATTTGTTTTCTGTTAGACATTCACAAAAAATAACTTCATTTTTATCGTGGATTTTTTTATTCACAGAAAAATATTTTTATTCAATATTCAATTTAGAATGTTTTCCTTTTCATCGAAAGAAAACTTATTGAAAAAACTGAAAAGCAAGCAAGAAAATAATTTTTTTGTAATCACAGACTTTCGGAGTTTTATCTTTTACTAAATATAAATATTCATTTCAGAGCAAGAAAATTTCAGGAAATAAGTGCCAATGTTTTCTTTTTTGGTTATAAATAAAATTTAGGAGTCCATGAATTCTCTACGCAAGTATGGAGACAATCTTTGGAAAAAATTCACTAAACTGATTTCATTCTCTTCAGTGCATTTCAGTTGAAGCTCCTCTCATCTCAGATCTTTTTTTCCCGTCCATTGATCGTTATAAATGTTTCTTATCATTTTCAAAAATCAACATTATTGGTATTGATTTTATTCATATGTGTAAATAACCAAAACATATTTTCATTTCATGAATCTGTTGAGGAAATATAAATTTTCTGGAAAATATTCTTATATTCATTGAAAAATATAACGGAAATCATATATGTTTAATCCAGATTTTTTTTTGTAGCCAGTTATGAGTCATTGGAAAAAAATTAAAAAAATATTTTTGAGTCTTTAATATCTGGGTTTACGAATAATGTTGAAAAAAAAAATCGAAAACTTGAAATATAATTCAAAGATTACATGAGAGTCATAGCGAAGATATGTTCTATGGTATTTGAGGAACCCATAATATTCTACTAACAAACAACATGTATTGAACGACCTATGCAGTAGTCTTTTGGCGATGGTTATATCACCACAGTTGGTATAGCTATATTTCGTTACGTGGCAATCCGTGATCAGTATTAAAAGATGATTGACATATTTGTGGGATTGTTGTAACTATTAGACAGGAGATCCAAAAAAACAATTTGTTACGTACATATGTCTCGTCCATCAGACTATTTATACTCAGCAATTTTGTTATTGATATTATCCAGTTAATTCCAATGGTTCCTGGGATTTTAAGGGACACATATTGAACATTTCTAGAAATTAGAAAATTTCAGATGTTTCGCTATTTTTCATTTTATTCCATTCGAGAAATGCGTAGGATCGTCATTTATGGTGTGATTCTAAATAGTGCCGTAGTTGCTGATTACAAATATGTGGTTAAGAAAACAGAAAACATTTCAAAAACAAGCGCCTATTTAAATGAACTGAAAAAATTATTATCAGATGTCCATATTTCGTTGGGGGGTTTTACATAGAACCATATTACGATGAGAAAATGATCCATGTGAAGTGATTAATGATATAAGATGTATATCGGAATGATGTATGCATGACTTGACAAACAACTCAATAGAAACACCTATCGTTAATGACCATCTATGCAAAATATGGTATGACATCTATTATATTTTTCAGCAACACATTTTTTTTCACGTGGCATGATAAACTGTTTATTAGTTGGAAAAGTATTTACCTGTCGAATAGGTTCTCAAATGAAAAGAACTCAAAATAATGTCATTTTCTGAGAAAAGTTATTTGTTTTCTACTCATTCATTTCGTGTTAATGGAATGAAAATCCAAAGAGATGTTAAAAATCCTTGATGTGCGAGACAAGCACTCCCTCAACTGCTTCAGCAATGCGAACATGTTCACAATATTGTTTTCCGGAAATCTCTGTCTCTATCTATCGTTCCGCACTCTCGATATATATATACAGTGCTAGTCAAAAGTCCCCTCCCCCCTCGTATCTTTTGAACGGGTATACTTATAATAATGAAATTTGGAGGGTGGAAATAAACGGATGTAGGCTTCTCAACTGGTCATAACAGGTGACGCAATAGTCATAAATGACGTCACAAGGCCACTGTGACCAATAATTTTAAATGGGACCCTATGGCAAGTGACAGCTCGTTTGAAAGGTATTGACAATACCTATTCAGTCATACCAATTTTGTTTGGGTTTCGGCTGATTTTGATTGATAAATTGAAGAAATACGAAAATTATAGTTTCGCATTTAATTAATAAAGATTTTAAAGTACGCCTCTGGTTAATTGTCAAAAAGGTTGACGTTTTTGAATTCTCTACTTGTCAAAAGTGTTTATACCTTGAAAATTTACCTAAGCTATTGTTTAACGAGACGTTTAAGTGTTTACATAGGCAAAATGGTACGTACTGTAGCCGACAAAGTAGCAGCTATCTTAATAATTGGTGAATGTAGAAACAATTTCCATGCAGCGGAACGACTGTTTAATGAGAGGTACCCCGATCGCCCTATATCGAGGGTTTATTTGAGGGAGCTTCTTCGGAAGTTTGAAGCATCAGGTAGTGTTCAAGATGCCAAACGATCTGGTCGACCAACAATTAGTGATGACAAAAAAATTGACATAATTGGAGAAATGGTAGTAAACCCTACTTCTTCCACAGCCCAAGTTGCGTCTATCTGTGGAGTCAGTCAAAGGACAGTACATAGGGTGTTGGCTAAAAACAAATTTCATCCATACAAATTAAAAATGGTGCACCAACTTTCAGATGATGACCCCGACCGAAGACTAGAATTCTGTGAAACTATGTCCAATAAAATGAACCAACAACCAGGCTACATACAGACAATTTGTTTTAGTGACGAAAGTACTTTCTTTCTCAATGGAAATGTTAACACTCAAAATGTGAGGTATTGGAGTGACACAAATCCTCACATCTTTCGTGAAAAACATACTCAATTTCAAGAAAAAGTAAATGTTTGGGCAGGTATTTTGGGAAATCACATAGTTGGGCCTCTTTTCCTCAATGCTAACTTAACCGGTGAATTGTATCTGGAGATGTTACAAAATGATATTGAGTCGTTAATTCTTGAAATTCTAGAAGATAATCCAGATGAATTCGACAACTTGGAAATAACGTTTCAACAAGATGGTGCTCCTGCACACTATTACGGTGCAGTAAGACGTTACCTAGATGAAGAATATCGTGGTAGATGGATTGGACGACGAGGTTCGATCGAATGGCCAGCTCGGTCACCGGACCTTACACCATTAGATTTTTTTCTATGGGGGTACTTGAAATCTAAGGTTTACGC
Organism: Gonioctena quinquepunctata; assembly: GCA_018342105.1. Lineage (NCBI taxonomy): Eukaryota > Metazoa > Arthropoda > Insecta > Coleoptera > Chrysomelidae > Gonioctena > Gonioctena quinquepunctata. The sequence continues at coordinate 475,549 of JAFIRS010000878.1, read as the reverse complement.
TACAGCACCTGACAGTATTGCCATTCTGAAACAACGAATTGTTGAAGAATGTAGGGCAATTTCCGCTGACACACTGGGACGAGTACGACAAGAGTTTAGCAATAGGATGCATTACTGCCAGGAAGTAGGTGGAGCACATTTTGAACACTTATTATGAGAACTGGTTCTTAAATCTTTATTAATTAAATGCGAAACTATAATTTTCGTATTTCTTCAATTTATCAATCAAAATCAGCCGAAACCCAAACAAAATTGGTATGACTGAATAGGTATTTTCAATACCTTTCAAACGAGCTGTCACTTGCCATAGGGTCCTATTTAAAATTATTGGTCACAGTGGCCTTGTGACGTCATTCATGACTATTGCGTCACCTGTTATGACCAGTTGAGAAGCCTACATCCGTTTATTTCCACCCTCCAAATTTCATTATTATAAGTATACCCGTTCAAAAGATACGAGGGGGGGAGGGGACTTTTGACTAGCACTGTATAGATAAATACATTATTTTTATCATACGCTCAAAACGGTAAGGATCGTGATGATAAATCTACACCCGCTGACCATCCTCAATAATAATTAATAACCATGTATGCTTTAGCTCCCAGTCATACACCACACAATCTCTACAGCTAATAAACAAACAGTATACTTAAAAAAAACGTAATATATGAAATTGCACATGACCTGCGATCAACATATTCAGAGGCGTACAAATAACATTTTCCTATTATCGGAGGACATATCATTTTTAGTTTAGATCTGATTGGCAGGGGAAAATAATCTATCAGCTATTCCGACAATCCTGTCTAACCGACGGACGGTATGAGGCCTATTTGTTATCATGCGATCAAAATGACAAGGATGTTCGTTAAGCTCTCCCCTCGTTCACCAATACTCAGCAGCTGGATAAGGGAAAAAGCCTTTGTGGTCGCCTCTCGTTATGTCAGAGGAAACTTCTTTTATTGCTATAGAAACATTGTTCTCGATATGAGAGGATCTTCTTCCGTCTTGTCTTGGTAATGGTAGGCATACTCAGATCTGCAAAAATATGATAGGTATACTTAATTACTCCTTTGATTTTTAATTGATTTTTTCATAGCATCAACATCTACACCACCAATATTTTGGATATATAGCGACTGCACGAGGTTTCTGTTTTGCTAGCCAACTTCCAATCCTTGATTTCACTCGACAGATTCAATTCTATAGTAAGCATATCTTGTCTATATTTCTCAATCGGTTGTGTTTGGCGGTTGTCTGTTTTTGGGACTCGATGTTTAGGATCAAAACCTCTCAAAATCACTCACCATCAGAAGTATATAATATACATACACAATATAGTGAAAAATGGTTTTGTTGTACATGATAAAATTTATTAAAGCGTTATGGGAGATGCAACGCAAAGCTTGGGTCAGATGGCGCCATCACATTACGTCCCATTCGCGTCAAATTGACGTGTCAATTGACAAATGAAAATTCTGTGTATGTTTAGTTCTGTAGGAGATGAGGGTTGAGGCGTTTACAATTTACATAATTCAATTTGGTTTTGATAATGGGTCTTACAGCAAATAAAATTGACCATTTGAGAATAGATTAATTGAAAAATATTCTCAGAAGTAGAGGTGCCAAGGTGACAGGAAAAAAAAGGAATTGATTTAAAGGTAAGCTATCTACTTGAAGCCATCTCGCATTAAATATATTTCCCACAGATTGCGCCTTGCTTCATCTTTTGGAAAGAAATGAGTTCCTTGAGCGGTATACCGATAAGCACAACACTGAATCATATTGATAATCACATTTTTAGCTAGGTAGAACTGGACTATCTTATTTTGAGATATAAAAAAAAGTTATTTATTTGTTATTTGATACCAAACAAAACGCAGTTTCGTTTGCAGAAGTGTAGGACTAATATTGATATTGATTGATGTAGAGTAGTGAACAAAGGTAAACGATATCAGTTGTCAGTATTGTAATATATATATATATATATATATATATATATATATATATATATATAAATAACATGTATCTTTCATTGTAACTCGGTGCTACACATCGCATACACATGAAAGAACTCAACCATTGAGAGTACTCTCAGATGAGTATGCGAAATGCCAAGTGAAATCTCTGAGCCAATCATAACACACTATTTAATATTCGCTGTGTTCCGCACGGTGTGAGATCACCCACGTTCAGGACGCGCTATAGTGGCGGTAAAGTTTGGCAGTTGCATTTTTCATAGGGTTTATTTGCTGTATTTATTCCCATGTTAAAAAATCTAGCTTCATTTTGAATTGAGAATAATTATTTGCTCCATTCGAGTTACCTGTTTGACGTAGGGGAGGCCGGGGTTCGACGTTCCGATTTTGGAGTCGGAGGCAATATAAATGTAATAGAAATGTTTAAAATCAACGATTCCTATATAAAATGGTGCATAATTTATCCTTGTTTCAAATTGTAAACTTAAGTTCTTTGAAATAAGCATATATTATTGCTCAGGATATTTTTTCTGTAAAAAGTCGACAAGGAACAACTCGCCCCACAAAAGGGCTGGTTGTTCCTCAGCTGAGGTAAGTTGTTCCGCTTATCAACTCCAGTCCCTAATAATGTAGTATTAGTTGGAAAGGTATTATATAAAATAAATTAGGTATATGTAATTGAATATTTATTAGAGTTTTATTTAGAAAAGTACAAAATCTTAATGTTTTTTACAAACTTTTCAACAAAATTAAAAAATGTAATGAACATAACTGCAAACATAAAATAATAACAAGCATTAACTACCAGTTAATGGTGTAGTACAACCTAATTAATAGATTTCAGAATAATAAACATTTTTAATATTACTCAATCAACTTTGACAAACATTTGCTTGTCAAAAAAAACAAAATTATTTCTTTTAATGAAAACACAAAAAATAACAAATTTTAACATTTCGAGTTATAGTTTCTTAATTCAGTCTTATAGCAATCACTTTACTGAGATCAATAATCTAAACTTATAACCTACTCTGTAAAAACAGATTCATTCAGTAACTTAAAAAAAATTATTCAGAGTCGTCGTCAGAATTACAATTTTGACAAACATAAGAATGAACATCTTCAGATTTCAGGCATTTTGAATGAGCCCAATTCTTACACATGACGCATTCAATCCATTGTTCACCTGGTCGTGAGTTGGAATATAAATCGCAACATATTAGATAATACCATTCCATGGTCTCTTCTTCACTATCACTTCCATGATTATCTTCTTGCAGTAGTTTCCTTTTCACATTTTCTTTACCATTTGCGGATTTACTTGCCACTTTATAATTTCGCTTGTTTTTACCAGTTACTTTATTCTCTCTGACTCTTTTTTCAACTTCCTTCGTCTTTATTTTACTATTGCTCTTTACGTTTCTTGCTTTTTCTTCAGCCAAAGCATTCTTTTCAGGCGTATCTGTCAGTATTGCTGATTTACTTATTCGTCGCTTAGTTGTTACACACGATCTTGGCGGTGCTTTTGGTAAAGGTTTAATTGCTTCAGGTGAAAATATGCTAGATGTGGCTTGAATGACAACATTATTTGGCAAATTAGCTATGTTCGAGGATCCTGGTTGAGGTTCATTGGTTGCTGATTCTATTCTTGCTGGACGTGGCTCGTTATCTGGGACGGTTTCCATATCATGATCCACCTGAGGCTCATTAACGTCTGCTAATCCATGAAGCTGTGGTTTCACATTTCCCAATCCCAATGAAATATTAGCGGTGTCGGGCATTGGTCGATCAGTAACGAACGACAGGGCAAAATCTTCATCCGTAAATATATCAGGGTTGTATGGACTTATGCCTGCCTTTTTAAATGCGTTCATAATGTTATTTGGTGTAGCTGCTAAAGGCCATGCATGTTTGACAATTCCAGGTATCTCATAAATAGACATTGTCTTGCCTGGGTTATTACGTAGCCAGTTTTCTTGCGCTTTGGCACAATACGTTTTAAACGGTCCATTAACGCCAACATCTAGTGGTTGCAAATTATGGGTACAATGTGGCGGAAAAGACAACATTATAACCGAATTTGCCTTTGCCTTTTCAACCACATCAATGTCAACATGTGATTGATGGTTATCAAGCAATAACAATACGGGGTCTTCGGGAGTGGGCTTTCTGTGTTTTATAAAATGGTCCATAAATATGAGGAATTCTGTAGCCGTCATCCATCCCGAGCTATTTCCAGCTCCAATACTCTCCGTGGGACCATCTCGAAGAAATAAGTCCTTATATTTAAGGCGCGGAAAAATAAACATAGGTGGTACAGTATTTCCCACTGCATTTGCTGCAAGTTCAACGGTAACTAAAGTTCCTCGCTTCGCAGACACTATGGCACCCACTTGTTTAACGCCTTTTGCAGCGACTATTTTCTTCGGCTTCAATACAGTGGTAACACCTGTTTCGTCCAAGTTCCAAATTCTAGACGTTAGCATGTTATATTTCAAAATGACGTCTCCAAGCTTGCTAAAGAATTCATTAACGTTGTGTCGGTTAAAAGAGGATGCGCGTCCTGCACTAGTGGCTTCCGGAGCTCTTATGGACAATGACGGATTTCTTTTCAGAAAACCAGTGAACCAATCAGCTCCAGCTTCTTTATTTCTATGCCAAGAGACTGGAATATTAGGCATGTCAAATTTGACAGCGCAACTATATGCCAACTTCCTTACTTCTTTGGCAAAGACCGAAGTAAATTGATGAACATTTTAATAAATAATCCGCCAATGTCTTCTCTTGGTCTTGGTTGAACACCTGTCTAGAATAGTAACCCACAGTAGGTGTTACACCAGCTTTCAACTTTTTGACAAAGCGAAACAATGTCATATGACATATCTCTAACTCCCAAGCTACCGTCTTAAGTTTACGACCGTCTTTAATAACGGCATCAGCAGCCCGCTGCAAAAGCTCAATTGAAACCTTGCCCGTTCGGTTTTTCGTTTATAGTTTCTCATCCTAAAACAAAGTTTTAATTTTATTATTTACGTGTTCGTTACGGGGCAGGTTGTTCCGCGGAACAACTAGCCCCCCACCAGAGGAACTTGGAACCTCAAATTCCATTTTCTAAAGTAACATCCAATTATGATAGAATACGTTTGGAAAAGCCAAAAACGATATTAAAAAGTTAATCACTGTAGTTTGCTCGACAGTAAGCAAGTAACACACAAATAGCTAGAAAATTGATTGAAATAGACCAAAAAGTATGATGACGAAAAAATTTACTTACGTGATGTTTGAGTGTCACCAATCGACTACCACGCTAACACGCGGGCAGACCGTCACTTAAATGACTGACGCAATGGCGCGATGATATGACGTTTCGCGATGCACTTCACACTTATTGCTCTCTTTTCTTCGCGGAGCTATTTCAATCGGAACAACCTGCCCCCGGCACTTCGAACCCCGGCCTCCCCTACCATTGAAGTTTCTCACAATGGTTTGAGTAGTTTAGTAGAAATAGTTGTTTTTTTGACATGATTGAGTGCATACGTTACTGAATATAGTTATGATAATTCTTCTGATGTGAAAAAAATCCAGCTGAGACGAATTGTCATTGATATTATTCAGGTAATTCCAATCATTTCTGGAGTTTTTACGAAGACATTAAATATTTCTCAAAATTTGAAAATTTCAGATGTGTTTTGATATTCTTTATTTTAACTCATTCGAAATTTGCGTAGTTTTCGTTATTTATGGTGCTATTCTTAACAGTTCCGAAGTTGCGGATTACGAATATTAGATTAAGAAATCAGAAAACATTCCAAAGATAAACGCCTATTCCAATGAATTGATAAAATGTGTATCACATATGTAATGTGAGTTATGGAACCCCCAAATCGAATTGATATCGATTTCATATATATTACGATGAGGAAATGATCCATGTGATGTTATTATGATATCACATGTAAATCGGAATAATGTTTGCATGACTTGGCAAATTACTCAATTCAAACACCTATCATTGATGCCCATCTAGGCAACACATGGTATGACACCTATTTGATTTTTCTGGAACACATGAGGCATGATAAACTAATTATGAGTTGGAAAAGTGTTCATCTGAGAGGACGACGAGGTTCTCATTTGGAAAGAACTCGGAATCCTATCGTTTTCTGAGAGAAATAATCTGTTTCCTACTCATTTATTTCGTGTAAATTAAAAATTAAAATCCAGAGATGTTGGAGTTACGAACAAAGCACCTGATGCGCAAGGCAAACTCTCCCATGACTGCTTTACCACTGCCAAACAGGTTCACACAATGTTTTTCGGAATTCTCTGTTTCTATCTACCGTTCCGCACTCTCGATAGATGTAAAGATAAATAAATTATTTTTATCATATGCTCCAAACGGTAAGGATCATGCTGATAAATCTACACCCGCTGACCATCCTCAATAATCATCAATAACCATGTATGCTTTAGCTCCCAGTCATACACCACACAATCTCTAGAACTAATAAACATACATTGTACTAAAAAAACGTAATATATGGAATTGCAATCAACATATACAGAGGCGTACGAATAACATTTTACATTATCGGAAAGATCTGATTGATTGGCAGGGGAAAATCACCACCGATACCCAGCAGCTGGATAAGGGGAAATCCTTTTTGGTCTTGTCTCCTTATGCCAAAGGAAACTTCTTCCATTGCGATGGAAAAATTTTTCTCGATATGAGAGAATTCTTTCTTCGTCTTATCTTTCTAATAGTAGGCATATTTTCAGATCTGGAAAAATATGATAGTTAGTCACAATCATTCCTTTTATTCTTCAATAGATATTTTTATAGCTTCGACATCCACACTACCAATAATTTGGATTCGAACTAGATCTTTCGCTTTGGTTTCAGTTTTGGACTAGCGACTACACGGGTTTCTTTGTGCTACCCAATTCACGATAATTTTCATTTTACTCGATAGATTCAATTCTAAAGTAGGCATATATTATACATATTGCTCAATCGGCTATGTTTGGAATAGCCTATTTTCAGCACCCGGAGTTATTAACAATTCACCATTTGAAGTAGCTAACAAAAACTTTAGGAATAAAAATATATCGCATTCCATAATGCTGAATAAGCGCTATTAACAAACTTACCATCCACATTTCAAATTCATGGAGATACTTTATACTTTATAACCTTATAGTCCTAACCCCATACAGACTGTCCTAAAAATTTGTGATTGTGGGCGTATTCAATAGATAATGTGTATGCAAGCTGGGCCGGGTACTAATATATTGTACTCGAGTACTGGGTACCGAGTACTTCCAATAACTGAAGAATAAGTAGAAGTACCAAGTACTTTACTCATTCACATTGCAGTACCTCCGAGTAGAAGTACTGGAATTTCCGTAGTACTTTTTGCAAGTCATATATATATATATATATATATATATATATATATATATATATATATATATATATATATATATATATGTATATATAAATAATATATATATATATATATATATATATACATATTATATTATAACAGAATAACAATGGCTTAATGAATTATATGAAAAACCTTATCGTTAGTAAGGCGTTACGTAGGCCCTATGCAACGGGTAAATCAATATCACTGCACATAATAACGCGGTTGGCTCTCGACCCACTTCACGTGATGTATATTTCCACTTTGTATCGGACTAGTCACTGAATACACCAATAAAGTGAGTAATAATATGAGTAGCCGGTGGCCGTGGGGGCCCTTACCTCAAGTCTTCGAGAAAACGAAACGTGAGGTTCTAATAATTCATAGAGCCGTTGGAGGTTACAGTATATACCGTACAAGTCCATATTGATATTTCATTTATTGCAATTTGTCAATAATTTTCAACAAAAAGTAATTCTAGTTCTTAATTAGTGGACAATAATAACATACTTTCCACTCACTTTATTCTTCGTACCTCCAATATACATTTTCCCTTTGGTCACGTTTTCAGTTCACGATAAAAACCATGAGATTTCTTATTCGGGGCTGCATTTAAACGCATGTTTGTACTCCCCACAACATAGCAGTGGTCACCCGATAACTTTTTTTTTACGTCCTTCACGTCATTTACATTTCATTCGAGGTTATTTGCGGCCGACTCGTTCATTGTCATTCATTTATTATTCGCGCACTTTTAACACTGTGCCTCTCTTTGATATGAAGTTTTCACCCGCCGAATCACAATGTAAATGCCGTTTTGACGTTTGCAACCGAAAAATTCAAACTATCGCACTTTGTAGACACCCTTTTTATCACAGCGGTAAATGGAGATGAGTGATACTGTCGGTACCAGTTTGTCCGATTTCGCCACTGGTGCGCTGCACTTCAAACTCCTTGCCCATGCAGTTCATAGGTTTATATTTTGTAGTGTATAGTGTTGAATTTCTCGTTCCCTATGTTCCAGTTTTTCATTGAAGATTTTTAAAATGTTTTTCTTTATAATCTGTCAGAAATTTCAAGTTTTTGAACTAATTTCGCATTCATGCTTGGCATTATTTTCCTCGAATAATGGTTGGGATTCTATTCACTCACACCCGCCCTTGAACTGGTTCTTTCTTCTGAGATATACACGATTCTCCAAGTTCCTGCTACTTTGATAAACGATCGGGCGTGGTACAATGACCATAAAACACATGAATTATCAATTGACAAGAGTAGGACGAATACTACTAGTGGGCACTACTAAGTAAAATTGCAATGCACCTGCTATTTACAATAGATGGGAAAGTACCTTCGCTCCAGTGACTCCGCAGATTATATCCTTCTTGCTGCCTCACAGCTTGAATAATTCGATGAGCTACCAGGGACAAACAACAACTTATATCGCCCTGAAACATACCTTACCGAAAAAAAATAATTTGTACGCAGGAAAACAATTCTAGTATTGAATAGAATTTATTCGTATTTCATAGAGGTGATTCCTCAGAGCTACTCAACAAAAATTATACTGAAAATTATTTTTCAATATACCATTCTCATAAAACGGACTAAAGAGTGTAAAATAATTTATCCCAGCCCAATACAGATATATAACCCCATTCAGATTGCCGTGAAAATTTGTTATTGTAAATTTTCATAAGCTATGAAAATACAAGATTTAAACCGAAAAACGTGGGGCGCATGCAATAGATCATAGTAAGGAGTGTAGGGAGTAGCTGTCGTCAAGAAAACTCACACAACAGTTCATAGCATTTGCTATGCAACATTGTTAGTGAACTATTCAAGCATTCAATTATCTATTGCATGCACCCCACGTTTTTCGTTTCAAATCTTACAAATATGTTCATAGCTATTAAAAATTCACAATAATAAATTTTCAAGACAATCTGTATGGGGTTATAAATCTGTATGTGGCTAGGAGAAATTATTTCATAGTATTTATTCCGTTTTATGAACTTGGTATAATAACTTGGTATAAATAATTATTTTCAGCTTTTTGGTCTTGTGTGTGTGTTAGTTCAAAATCGATTGCTCCTTCCTACTATTATGATTATTATTATCACAGACAAACGAACAGACAAGAAAGCGAATTGATGTTGCATTGTCATTCATATTTGAAGTTTCAAGTTTCTAGTTCAACGGGAAGTTACGTAAAAATCGATTGATCCGTACTATTATTATTATTAGGGATAACAAATAAACAACAAACAAACAGACAAGCAGGCGAGTTAATTTTGCACTGTCATCCAGTTCTGAGATATGTTTAAAGTTGGTTCAAAAAAGATTGCTCCTTACTATTATCATTGCAGAAAACGAACAAACAACAGATAGACAGACAATAAAGCGTGTTAGTATTCCATTGTCACCCAGTTCTGGGCTATGTTCGGAATTTCAAGTCTCTAGCTCAGAGGCTAAAATAGTTTGAAATCGATTGCTTCTTAATATTTTTGATATTATTAAGATTACAGACAAAAGCTTTATTTTCACTATAATTCCGTTGTTATATTTAATGAAAATTTGTAGCAGTTGAATTTACTACACTTTCACTCATCGAACATTCTGCTATGGAGAGTTTGTGTAATCCTAACCTCAATTTTAGTACCCCTTAAGAAAACGGACATACAGACAAATAAACGAGTTAATATTAGTTTCGAGCTATCTCCGAAATTTCAAGTCTCTAGCTCATCGGGAAGTTAGTTTAAAATCGATTGTATTTGTACCGGACAAACGGACACAACTAAGTTCTCCTGAATCCCACAAAGTGCAAAGTAATTAGTTTTTTCCGTAAACACGTTCCCCTCACTTCTGACTATTGGATAGCAAATCAACAATTATCACGAGTCTCCGAATGCAAAGATTACAAAATTATTTGCCAGTCCACTCGAAACCTAGGTTTTCTTATCAAAAACTGTAGGTAATTTCGATCTCTTGATGCTTTACGCAACGTTTACTACTCAGTGGTTAGAAGTAACCTGGAACCATCATTACTTGAAATACGTAGAAGCATTGAAGTCAGTTGAGAATAAATTTTGAATTTGCTTTTTTCACCTATTCGGAGAGGGATATGATTATAATTCATTATTAGAATTCAACATGTATTCATTGAGAAAAAAAGAGAGATCGCGAATCTTGTTTTTTTTACACAAAATCATGAAAAATGGTATAGATTCTCCAAATCTCTTGACCTCGATTGATTTCAATGTCCCACGAATTACTTGTAGGACAAATTGAAACTTTTACCTAGTAATATCCAATTCACCACATCACTACCACTGTCCTCTCTCGAATATATGTAGATATCACGATAATTTGCAATCTGCCAATGTTGACATATTTTTCATGACCCTACGAACATTTAGAAGGAAAATCTCTCGAATTATTCCAAATTGATTATTTAATTAGCTTTTATATATGATAGCGATGACTAGCGTTAAGTGGATTATTTTGTATATATGATAAGCGTATAACCTCAATGTCTGTAAAATACTCCTGTCATAGGGCAATCTGCCTGTTGGATGTATAATTATCTGAATAAAATAAAATAAAATGAAAACGTGGTAAAATTGCATCATTTTGATCTTTGAATGAGTAGGCTCTCAATTTGAGGATGGTGAGCTTAAGGACGCAATAACATCAATATGTGAGAAATAAAGAAAGTGTCCCCAAATGTCATGAAAACATGGAATTCATGAAATGCTGGAATCAACGTTTCTATAGTCTCCAATTATAGATACTTAATATCCGCCAAAGTAGAATTGCTAATTTTACTTCGCAGGAGAAGAAACGAACACACAATAAAAAACTCCTTCGACTGGGTATTCTATAGTTAAAATTCCGAGTGGAGGCATTCTGATAATCCTAATTTTCCACTACAAAAAACTGTTATATTCGACTTTATTCCAAGTGATCATTTCATCTACATAGAGTGTGATATCAAATAAAACTCCACAATATTGGGGGATTTCAAACTATTCCCAGATCAAGTTCCATTACCCTCCACCAAAATACCGGAACAGAGAAGTATTAATACTGGATCCAAAGGTTTAATTGTTCATGCACAATTCCACATTAGTTGTGGAGTGGTATTGTCTACATTGTACATAGTTTGGATTTATACAAAATCAGGGAAACAATCATAGCTGAATACTCATCTGTTTCAACTGTTACCATGTACTCAATTCCTCGAGTTTTTTTATCAATATGTAGGCTTCATGGCTAATCATAAGAATGAAATATTTTCTGTTTCTTCGAAACAAATTGTGATCATATCATCAATGCAAAATCGGTTTTGCCAAATGTTAACCATTTTACTATGAAACCAATTACATATTTCAGTGCAATGAGTTTATTTCAATATAATAATTTTTAATATCGAAAGTCCCCATGACTCAGAACTTCCATTAGAAAAAACATTACCAAAATCACTTTTTCAAGTTGGTCTGTATGGAATGCTGTGATCAAATCAAATTCATGAGATTCGCTCCAAAAAACTTTTCAGTGAAGAGAAACAACTGATATGGAAATATCAGTTCATTTCACCGAAATAACCAGAAGGCCAGTTGAGGTTCTCTTCAAAACACTCTCGGTGCTTGATTGGGACTATTCATCCTTGAGTGCTGAGTGTTATTTCACTTCAAGATTAATATGTTTTTCCTTCTGGATACCATACCAAATTTTTAAACTTTGCTGTTGAAATAGAAGTTGTCTTAGAATATTTAACTAGAGATTATGATCAAAAAAATACTATTCGCAATGATATGCAGAATATTTCATATAAAGTTAAACGTCAAAGACGGGAAACCAACAATCACAACATGAAATCTTATCTCTCTATACTAAAAAACATTCAATCCAAAATAAAAGAGCACAACTTAATTATTTCAAAAGCAGACAAAGGTAATTGTTTGGTGATTCTCAATGAGTTTGATTACATAGATAAAGTTGGAATTTTTCTGAATACAAAGGAATTTGGAATTTTACCTCCAAACACCCTCAACAAGTTCATTAAAAAACGAAAACTCACGAGTGTGTTTTAGACCACACGACTGAAGTGAAACTTCTTTAGCTTCATCTATATGTATGTACATATATATATATATATATATATATATATATATATATATATATATGTATAATATATATATGTATATATGTATAATATATATATGTATATATGTATAATACATATATATATGTATATATGTATAAGATATACATGTATATACATATATTAATTTTCTAATAACCTATAATTTCATCATTTCAGTTTGGTAAATTTAGTAAATTATTATTAGAGTCATGAATGATTATAAAAATGAAATAAAAATTGATTTACCTAACTCCAATAAATTGTCTCGGTTTTTGTACATGATCTATAGTGGGATTTTCATCATCAACTTCCATTTGATTATTGTCATGTTCAATCACATTGTCACCAATTATTTGTAATGGTGAACCTCTACAATTGATAAGTATTTTATTATTTACGTATTAGTTGAATTTCATTTTATCCTATTTTAAAAATTTGCGGAAGTAAATTGTAGAAACGCGAGGCCGAAATACGGAAGAGTAACAAGGAGAGAGAGAGAGAGAGAGAGAGAGAGAACAAGAAAAGGACAGAGAATGAAACGCTCCCTAATGTCGAGAGTAGAATGCCGCGTATTAGTAGAGGGAGGAAATATACGAGGAAAAAGGAACACTGCATATGACGCTACGACGCCAGCAACTAGTATGAGATACGCACTCACCTTTGTCGAGAGCGTTCGCCTCGCCCGATCACACTTTTCGTAACGCTCTCGTCACGCATTCACCAACTTACTCTCCAAGTCAAGCGTGCGTAAAGAAGTTTCACTTCAAAAAAAAATTCTTGGAAGAATATTCTGCTGCCCACTCTGTGATTTCTAGCGATCCCGTAATGCCAAGGTTGTACGGACTTCCAAAGATACACATGATCGATACGCCAGTTAGACCAGTAGTAAGCTTCACCAACCCACCGGTATCAACTTTAGCCTCTTTCGTTCACAGCCTTCCGCCACTGCACTTGTGTGTAAGAAGGAATCGGTAAAGAGTGCCTTCGGCCTGCACCAGGCATCAAACTTGGAAACTGGAAATCTGAGTGGACACCTAAAGATTCTGTAAAATTTTATTTATTTGTTGTTTTGTTCATGAGCAGGTTGACTATTGAAACACAACACTCTGTGTTTACATTGGTACATATAACCAAGCAATGACAGTTTTTGTGAACTTTCATGTGAATATCACGATCATACAGTGCTTCTCAGAAGTCCCCTCCCCCCATCTTATTTGTGGAACGATTATACATAAACAAGTGAAGATTTGGAAACTGAATATTGAAGGTTGTTAACTTCCCTACTAGTGATGATAGATGACGAAATCGTCAAAGATGACGTCACAAGGCCATTGTGACCAATAATTTCAAATGGAACCCTACGGCAAGCGACACCTCTTTTAAAAGGTATCGAAAAAACCTATTCAATGATACTAATTTTGTTTGTGTTTATGGCAGTTTTAATGGCTCATTAGTAAACATTGAAATTTCAATTCCATTCAGTATGATATTAATTACAGATTTAAGAATCAGTATCTACTTAAACAAATTGCTCGAAGTGACCACCATTTACTTCCTGACAGTGGAATATCCTATTTTTGAATTCTTCTCGTACTTTTGCAAACGTGTCTGCGGAAACAGCCTCACATTCTGCAACAATACGTTGTTTTAAAACGTCAATATTGTCAGGTTCAGTGGCGTAAACCTTCGATTCAAGGTACCCGCACAAAAAAAAATCCAATCGTGTGGGGTCCGGTGATCGAGCTGGCCATTCCGTTGAACTTCGTCGTCCAATCCATCTACCACGATACTCCTCATCCAAATACCGTCTTACTGCACCGTAATAGTGTGGAGGAGCACCATCCTGTTGGAATGTTATTTTCAAATTGCCGAATTCATCTGGATTATCTTCCAAAATTTCGAGGATTACCGGTTCAATTGCGTTTTGCAACAGCTCCAGATAAACCTCACCAATTAAATTAGTATTTAAAGAGAGAGGCCCAATGATGTGGTTTCTCAGGATACCTGCCCAAACATTCACCTTCTTGAGTATGTGTTTCATGAAACAGGTGAGGATTTGCGTCACTCCAATACCTCACATTCTGTGTGTTTACATTTCCATTTAGATAGAAAGTACTTTCGTCACTAAAACAAATTGTTTTGACATAGTCTGGCTGTTGGTTAATTTTAGTTTCCATAATTTCACAAAATTCTAGTCTTCGGTCTGGGTCGTCGTCTGAGAGTTGATGAACCATTTTTAATTTGTATGGAGGATTTTTTTTTTCAACACCCTATGTACTGTACTTCGACTGACTTCACAGGTAGATGCAACGTGAGTTGTTGAAGAAGTAGGATCAACTATCACTTCTGCCAGTATATAAATTTTTTTCTCATCAGAAATTTGTGGTCTGCCAGATCGTTTCGCATCATTAATAAATACTACCCGTTGTTTCAAACTTACAAAGAAGCTCCCTTAAGTAAGTCCTCGAAACGAGGCGATAGGGAAACCTCTCATTAAAAATGCGTTCTGCTGCATGAATATTTTGTCCAGTTTCACCAAGAATTAGGATCGCTGCTACTCTATCACCTGAAGCACGTACCATTTCGCTTCTTGAAGCACTTGAACGTTTGGCTCACAACAGTTCAACAAATTATTGAATTGTACAAAAATATCAAAAGTACCAAAAGCTGCTAAAACAGTTAAACGTTCGATCAACAATACACAAATATTAAATGTACAAAAACTTGGACAATTACAAAAACGTCGAATTAGGGAGACTAACAAAAATGTCAGCTCATTTGAAAACTATCCAGAGGCGGAGCTTGAATTTGGAATTTTAGTATTAACTGATTTAATTCATCACAGCTTTGCGTTTTTCAAAAGCGAGTTGCCAAAACTGCCACAAACACAAACTAAATCAGTATCATTGAATCGATTTTTTCGATACCTTTTAAAAGGGGTGTCGCTTGCAGTAGGGTTCCATTCGAAATTATTGGTCACAATGGCCTTGTGACGTCATCTTTGACGATTTCGTCATCTATCATCACTAGTAGGGAAGTTTACAACCTTCAATATTAAGTTTCCAAATTTCACTTGTTTATGTATAATCGTTCCAAAAATAAGAGGGGTGGAGGGGACTTTTGAGAAGCACTGTATACTTAGATACCAATACTCAAATTACATTTGAGGTGAGTGGACTTATTGGAGAATCTGTATATTTGGAGAGTTTTCTGGTATATGTTTTTATGCTGTTTGTTGTACATGTATCATATTCAATGTGTGGTGCCTGTCATGGCATATACTATCGTAATATTTTTTTATATTGTAGCCCTGAAGAAGGCGATAATTTTCCGGCGAAAAGTTGGTATTAAAAGTGTAAACACAGAGTATTGTGTTTCAATAGTCTACCTGCTCATGAACAAAACAAAAAATCAATACAATTTCTGGACGTGAAAACAAATTTCATTCTGGAAAATATCCCCCCATAGAATCCAGGTACAAGATCAGATAATATGCCAGCTAAATACGACATCGGAGTGATTTATGGAGTGGTTACAAACAACCACCATATATTCACAACTATGGAGCCCCAACTAGAAAGGAATGCATCTGTATGGTATAACACACCGTCGTGAAAACTGATTCTCTTCGCAAGGAGTTTCAGAATCCCGGGACTTGAATAGATTGAGGGTAATGTAGGAACCAGGCGCAGACGAACGTTCGGACGAATCAACCCAGAAAATGGTATGGATTCAAATAAACCAGTGAATAGGCTACTTTGTGGAAGACACGAAGAGATATATAACTAGGAATTATTGACCACATAGCAATAAAATCCCCCACGAGACTCAGTATTAAGGGAATCTCCTAGGACAGACTATTCTCTCGTTCGTCAGCCACCAATCAATCAACCAATCATATATTCTATCTGGAACCCTCCAAAAACTAGTTCGAAAGATGAAGTATATTCACATGTCTCATACATGAGTATGTGGTTGTTTTGTGGAAATTATTAATTTTTTCATTCTTTATCTCTGACTTTGTCATTGTGTTGCTGATGAATATGGCAAATATTGCACTACAACATGAACCAAATTGACTGCACCTGAAGGAAGAGAAACAGTCCTCCTCAAAATCAGTGTAAAAATTAACACTATCCAATTCGAAGTACGGAAGGTTAGAGTAGCGTCGAAAACCCATAAAAAGAGAACCTCGGGTACCCGAGAAACAAATTTTCTGAATGTAGCTCCCTCCCAGATTCTGTATACCTTACTATCCTGATATATCGTCAACATATGCTCAGTATACAAGACGATACCAACAGAAGCGACAGGGGTATTTCGATGTAGACCCATTGTGAGAACATATCACATCTCACGCTGGCAACTGTAGCGGACCAAGAAAAATATGGAAGATGGACACACCGGTTAATAGTCATCAGGGAATAGTGGATTAATATATTCTACAGGGAGTGGATTATTGCAATTTGGGCCATGATTGATTCTGGAAATACCTGCGAAGCTGGATGAGGACTGTATCTGGATATTGCCCGTATTACGTGGGGCAGGATGATGCAAAATACATGATGTTCGTGGAAAAGAAGTCGGCAAGAATATTAGAAGGATACTAAAATGACTTTTGGGGTAGATATTATGTCATCACTGCTTTCAGGTGAAGGAGTATGGAAAATAGTATATAAGGTTATCAGTCACATTATTGAAATGAACGACAAAAAAGACAGAGACGAAGAGAGAAACAAAAAAATATTACTAGAGACCGGCATTCTCATTTAAGTCACGCAAAAGCGGTCCCAGAGGGGGGAGCGAGACGAACAGAAGATTTTTAACTCGGTAGGAATCTGACACTCCCAGTTTGACCGGTCGTGTGCCATGTCCTTTTTTCTACCGAAGTACAAAATATCACGCTCTGTGTTCCATCAGAAAGACTATGCTTTTGAATAATTCATGGAAGTATTCTCAATCAGACTTAATTATATATGAATAATGTCTGAAATTCTTTGGGTAGGAAAAAGAATATAGCTCCCCATTGATGAGGGTTTTCTGTGTTCAATCTATACATTGAGATATATTATGGAAATTTACTGGTGATTATTTTTAGACATTTCTAGAAAACAATGGAAACTTTCAATTCAAATCATTCATGTACGTTCTGGCCAATCAATATATTATTACAGTGGGAATCTTCTACCTAGAAAATTGCCGCGGGAATAATTTGAGATATTTTATTTTTATTGTCTGACACCGTATATTTTTAATTTGACGTCTGTCATCAATTCGCATGAAAAGTGAGAAATGTATCGAAACCGGCTTATTACGTTGTATCATTGTGCGAGGAAATGTGTTTATGATCGTAACATAAAAAATGATGTATAGGATACCACAAGAGAGTTCGATAAAGTAGAAAATAATTCTTCAGATTTCTCTCTCAAACTTGTTGCCATTTGATAATAGCCATTTGATAATTCTCACTCTCTTGTGATATTACAACTGAAAATAACATTTCTACACCTATGATGAAAACAACAACAAATATGTCCGAAATCCACCTTGATACGGTTAGATTATTTCATTCACCCTGGTAATATATGTATCCTACAGCTTGCATCAAACAAGTATTGCATATCTAGTAATATCTTCTTTTGTGGTACAGGTCAGCTCATATGGTCGATAATTTTGCAGGTTAGTAATTATTAGAAACATGCAAATTCACTCCATCTATAACATGATGGAAACTAATTGGAATCTGCCTTACATGGGACAAAAGTGCATTGAATCCGCAGGGTTATTTTGTAGTAGGTAATGAGTGGCTCTAGGAGAAATATAAAATGAAAATTACTAGAATTAGTGTATCAAAAGAGCCGATATCACAGTTTATGAACTAATAATCCTGCCAATATTAATGTTCTATGTTTCAACTGATATTCCTGCTGATGTTAAGAATGATGGAAATTATATCCTGTCAGCAAACAAAAATCCATTTATCCGTTATTCTGATCGCCGGAAACCAAGATCAAAATATCGCAAATTATTTTGCCTGTTTAATTTATCAATTTTTCAAAACATGCAGTTCTGAAAATTATTTTTTTTACAAACTATACGAGCAAAATGATATCTTCTGAAATACGTACAAGATCTTTATAAAATCAAATATGGAATCTGTTACTGATGGACTTGGTAACTGTCTCCTATTGTTTGGAATAACCTCTTGGGAAGTACTCATGTTGGAAAAAAAAAATTCTTGATTGAATAATGTAAATATAGTGAAATGGCTAATTTCCCATCGTAGATATTGGAATTACTCTTGATCTATTATCGACATTTCAAATTTTATCTTCAGAGCAATCTCTCCGCCATAGTTGAATTGAATGCTTTGCAGGAATCCCATATTGGTTTCTAGTCCCAGTCCGAAAGTATCCCAAAACTTCTGAAACCAACTAAGTTAGTAACTAAATTACTGAAATAAAGAATAGCAATATCTCTTTCGTTGGCAGGTGGAAAAGTCTTAAATGTTTTAAATATTACTAATATTTGAATTCTTTTATCTTGCTCTTCATCGATCAACATAGCGCTTTGTTCTAGTCGATGACATTCAATTTTCATGGTGATTTTGAGGCCTCAAGCATAAAATATCAGCTCCAGAAACCAATAGCAACAAGTCGAATTCTTGAAAAGCTATAGTTTGTATATTATCATAGAAAATGCTATCGTACCAATTTCTGCTACTTAAAGTGATGAAGAATATATTGGATGAAAAATTGGCGATGGTCTATATGCACATATGCACATTTCAACGACAATATCTCCCTCCATATTGAATATCATAGTCATTTCGCCTGATCAAAATACAACTTGGGAACTCTTTGTCATACCATGTTCATACCTGGAATCATTTAATTTGTGTCTATCTCTTCCTTTTTGGTTGACGTTAAAAAAAGTATATGGAATACAGTTTCACCGAAATAATAGCCTCCAGATGGTGATTTGATTTATTTCAGAAAGTTGTAATGAAATAATGCCGAAGGTATGTTGACTAACATAAATATCTTGAAGGATTCAGTAATGATGATAATGAAATATGATATCTCACTTTTTAATAACCAAGAAAGTTTCGAAACTAATTTTATAATCATTGGACCAGTAGGGTTCTTGTAGTTCCAATAATGGAATAACAGCACATTTTCATTATTCCATTTGTGATAATGTATCCGATAGGTTTGAATTTCAATTCAATTTTACCTCATCATTATAAGAACATGGTGAATTTTCAGAAAAATACTGAAATAATGCAATGGAATTTAAAGTTATAGGCCTGTCTGACAGTGACCTGTTTTCATGAGGAATAATGCCTTGTCGATCTCAAGTTCATTCGAAGTAGTGATATAATAATGGAAATAAAGCTTCTCGCATTTTGAAGTTCAATATGGGGTAGATTGATTCTGTTACGCGTGCTGAATTGGAGCCGACTCAATTTTTTCTTTCACTCCTTTATCTCCTGCGCTTCTAGTATTTCCAGTCATTCCATGTTGTCCGAATCACCAATTCGATGATTTTTTATATTGCTTCATATCATGGACCACCTCGAATCGATCGGGCAGTAAATCATTCAAAGGAGGAAATGGTACTGATCAAGTTTGAGAGTCTGCTGGTTCTGCTGAATGACATTGTTTCAAAATCATATCCCTGGGGAAAACCACCCTGAAAGATGGAATATATAATATTAATTGATTCAGTACAACGAAAATTCTTATATTTCTTATGCACACGTCAATTTTACTCCATCCTCTTATTTGATACTCTTCTTAGGTTATCTGTGGAGTGTTGGAGACTCTCACCCATTAAATAACGAGTTATTCATTCTTTGAGGGAATAAAGCCAATCAAGAGTGTTATCGCCCCTTCTGAATAACGTGTATAGTCGAATGATATTGTAGCTGATATACAACGAATGTCTATTCGTTATATGGAACTTCTTCAGGAAGTCATTGAAATACTTTCTAGAATATTTACTTCGAAAACTCTCATCAGAAGAATGAAGAACCATACTGGAGATTATTATTATCCACCCAATGTTATTTCGTTTGACATAAAAGTAGTTCTTTTTTTCAGGAGGATGACTTTCATTTGTCTAAAAACTTATTGGCAATTACCAGTTCCGAAGAAATCTGGATATTTTGGATTTGATCTGCCTATAACGCGAGTAAGAACCTCCTCATCACTGATCCAAATGGCATGATCTGAATAATCACGTGCGAATTTCGAATCCAAAATTATTGCCTTGCTTGAATCTATGAAGTGGGTCTGCAAGTGACATTTCTTCCCGAAATCGATTCGAATTTGTTCAGTCCTGGTATTATTCAGTAATGATGCGGACATAAGCTTGTCTGTCACTTTTTTATAGAAAAAAATTATACATCACTACATGATCCATCAACATCGTATTAAGGACAGAAATCAGTCATGTGGACATATATCTGTCCAAATATACCGAAACCGACTGAAATATTATATTTTATGTTATATCTCAAGTTTCAAAGAGACCGGCTTCATCAATTCATTCATTAGTTCACTCTACCTGACTGTCTAATGGGTCATACCATGTGTGAACTCATACATGTTTCCACTACAGGTGCGACAACTCTGTTTACTTTCGGTGTTCTATGGTCCGCGCTCTTGAAACTTCACAGAACATTGAAATGTCAAGTAGCTCAACTGCAAACAGACGAATGGTGAATATCAAATAAATTTCAGCTTGTTCATTTCGGATTTATGATTTTTTCCCTTCTTGAAAATGTTACCTGGTATCATGTGACATATCAAATTGAAGCTGGCGAAAAATCTAAACGATGCATTTGGAAAACGATGTATTTCATATCTTTTCGGAGAGAATATTGAGAGTAGTACTCGACTGCTGTATAGGTCATATACATGAATAAGTATTACTGAAATACTTTTTCTCATCTTCTCCGCATCGAAGATATCTAGCAACAGTTTGATTTTTAGCGTTGAACATAATCTATGAAGAGTTAACTCAAACATGAAATGTATTCCCAACAAGTTTCAAGTCTGTGAGACTTCCAAATATACTCACCTTTGAAGACTCAACAAGAACACATTTTCAAATGTTCTTCGAAAAAACTCTTCCTTCATCTCTTTTAATTTTTGTGGTGGTTTCTCATAAAACAATGGAAAGTTCAATTTTCCATCCATTTGCTAGAAGAAGCAACCAATAACAAATATTTCCGTTTTTCTGTTGATTCCAAAATAACATCCCAACATTATATGAATACTTATAATTTGGAAAGTCAGCCTTGACATCATGATCTGAATAGGGTGCACATCTAGTAAGACTGCGATGTCGGTGATTGAGACCGTTTTGTTGGGAAAAAGAGCTTCCATTCTTCATTACAAAATGATGCAGAAAATGAGGATTCAGTATGAACATAAACAAACATATTGCCACTAAAGCTGCCCAGTCAAGGCCAGCAATATGGCTAGAAAAAAACGTCACTTCCGGTTGTTTTTGCGCTTTCTGTGAATATCGATGATCTACGCAAAAAAATGCCACAACAAAAATAAGAACAAAACGAAAAATGGCTCTACCGGATGTCAACAGAATTACTAGCAACACCGCAGCTACGGGTCGTCAAATTTAATAGAATCGTTTCAATCGTACTATTAGTTTTTTTTCCAAATATCACCCAATAGCGGAACAATGCCACTTGGAATCACCTTTTTGAAAGGAATCCAATGATATATTTAAATCACAAATCTGATCATTTACAAGTTTGTGGAACCAAAGAAACCTAATACTTTGTTGTGCTATGCTATAACGTGGAATTAACCAATTAATAATAATTGTTATTGAAACTGCAATGTTATTCAACAAAAAAAAAACTTTACAGCAGAAATATTCAAAGTCTATAAATTCTGATTTAAACGCATCCAAGGCATCCCAAATATGAAGGAATCAAAAAACATTCTATGACCTAGGAAGGGATAAAAACATTCAGAGTTTCTCATATATCACAATATACAGGGCGGAACAGGAAGTGCCACTAACTGATACATATGTCAAAATATGCTTTGTATGATGTACATCGAACACATTTTGGTTCGATAGCTCTAGAAAGGAGGATTGCACAGGAGGAGCTAGTAAATCTAGTATATTGGAAGTTTTCGGAAGTATTAATTCAGCTCCAACCGGAAGTAAAAATAACTTCTTCGTGTGTGAGTTAGAATGCTCCAAAGGATTCGAATAAAAAACTAATTGATAAACTTAACTGTAGAAACACAAACGTTTCCTGATGAATTCAATATAGGTAAAATCATCCCTATCTATAAAAAGCCAGACCGCGATAACCCCCGAAACTACAGACAAATAACTAAATTGAATATAATTTCAAAAACCTTCGGAAAGCTTACTTTAACAAAATTATCGATTTCCTTGATAGAAACTCAGTCCAATGCCCGGAACAATTTGGTTTTCGATCTAGGAGGTCAACAGAAGGAGCAGTTTATAAGTTTTTTGACCACGTCTACAGAGGAAGATACGTATCAGGCCTGTTTTTCGAACTATCTTGGGCAGATTAGTTTTATCATGGAAAAACCTAATTTGTATGGAATAAGAAGAAAAACATCCAAAGTTTTGAAATACTACTTCTCAATGGTGTTTCTCAGGGGTCCGTGTTGGGACCATTATCATTCATAATTTTTTGGGAGTTCATTTAGATCAACATGTTTCCTGGGAAAACCATGTGGAACGTCTCCAAGAAAATGAATTCAGCTTACTATGGAATTTCACAACTGAAGAAAACCCTTGAAAGAAACATCCTTCTAGATGTGTACTAATCTCTGTTCTATAGTCACCTTACTTACGATGTTGTTCTCTGGGAAGACTCGTTGTATTCTAGGAAAGTACTCATTCAACGAAAACGAGTAATGAGGTTGATATTTGGTATAAATTACGGGGACAGCTGTAAACCTGTATTCTCAAAGCACAAAATACTAACATTACCATGCATATACTCATATAAAACATTGTCGACGTCAAATGTAATATAAGTAGTTCAAGAAAAATTCAGATCAACATAAATACCCAACGAGGAACGCCTAGTATATGAGAAGAATCTCCTAGATTTGCTGGCATCAAACCTTTCAACAAACTTCCAGAATACATAAGGAATGTGGAACTCAAACAATTCAAAATCGGTCGAGGAATTTACATATGATAACATCATTGTGTAACGTAATATTTCAATGAGTCGTATATGTGGCAATATTTTATTTTATCTTATTATTTCTCTATTTAATTATTTCAATATTTCGTGTTAATTATATGTTCCAAATTCTATAGCATGAATTAATATTTCAATATGTTACAAAATTGCATATTTATCTCATCAGTTCTTCATCGTTATCACTCTAATATTTTATGTAAATCCTATGTTCCAAACTATGTATCTTAAATGACGTCTACATCCATCAAATGATGGCTCCAGTTGGGGGGACTAATAAAGTTCTTTGTCTTTTATGCTCTCCTTTCATGATTCGTACTATGGAAGTTGATTTTTCTGAAGACTCTCCTGTTCGTTCAATGTCATCCGTTTCATTGTGTCATTTTCACAGGCTTTGTCTATAGTGAACTCCTTCAGAATATTTACCAATAGTATACATTTGTGAAGTACTATTTATTATTTTTTGCAAATAAACTCATTATTATTATGAAACGTTAGTAATGGATTCAATGTCAAAATAACGATTTGGTATATCAAGACACGATGACGTATTTTTTATGCATACCGGCCGGCCTGGACCAGGTCACGTAGTAAAATTATGATTGTCTATTATCATTCGAACGAATCAATGGACATTGTAAGCGTTGTTTTGTTTTTCCAGCAAGAGGAAATTGCTGTGTCCATCACTAGGTTTTTTTCGAGTGGTACGATAACCCCCTTTTCACTGTGACCTTCTTAGATCTATTGTGGCTCGATCCTAATTTAATTAGATTTGACCTTCAAGTCCCACGCTTCTGACGAAGTCGAAGATGATTCCTGGTCCTTGGGCTCCAGCTGCCCGTAATCCATACAGTAGAATTCCTTTCGTTCCAGACCCTTGCATCTACCCAAGATGTGCTCTGCTGTTTCTTCCTCGTCTAAGCAAAACCAACATTCTGCGCTCTCCGCAAGTTTTTAGGATGCTTCCTCCGCAGTCTACAGTGAAATGTCAGTAGTTCTGATATAATCCTCAGGTTTTTCCTATTCAGTTCCAACAGGGCTGCTCTTCCTCTTTTCGTAAGCTTTGGCATAAATGTCTTCGAGTGAACTCGTCCCACTGTTTCGTACCAGTACTCGCGTTTTTCCGCCTGGTCCTGTCTGAGAACACTGGCTGTGCTCTTTGATGTTCCGAAGGAAAGCTCAGGTCCTACGAACTCCTTCATAATGCCTTCTTCTGCCAGAATGTCGGCTTTCTCATTTCCTTCATGTCCAATCCCTGTCTACGCGTTGAAGGGCTTTCACGCAGTTCCATACTAATCTGGATTCTATCCGACTCGATGCCAGAGCTTCCAATGCTGCTTGGCTGTCCGATTTAATTTTGTTCGACTGATTTTAAGTGTTTCTTTTCTGAATTGGTTCGATTACATGGGCTTCTGCTTGGAATGTTGTGGTGTACTATTCCAGGTTTTCACTAAGGTTAAATCCTGGTTGTTCTCGTTCTTTTGTCTTCCATTCATCTCTCCCCGGGAGAATATTCTTATGGAAAAAATATGAATCCAAAGTTTCGAGAGATTGAATCCTAACGTATGTGATTCACTGGGTCTTTATACGATTACCACTGAATATAGAAAAAGGATAATCCCCTGAAACACGAACTCTTGAAAATAGTGTTAGATCCCCATTTTCATTCATTTTATAATCTTTTTTGATTCACTCCGAAAGTTCGGAAGAGATTTTTTTCATTGAACTCTAAAATGAACGAGAAGTGATTCAGACTGGTAGGAATGTCTCCAAGGATAAAAACACATAGGTACATACAAATTCAACAGAAATGAAATAGTTGAATATAATACTCATACATATTAACCATTTTTCATTATGGTAACCGCAGTTTTGTGAACTAAATAGAATCGAATTATTATTCATTCAGAGATGCTTTTCTGAAATTTCTATCATAATTTGCAGCGCAAAATGAGGTAATGAAATTAACGTTCCTCAAGGCATATTGAATTTATAGCTTTCCAGATTATTCATGTCAATCATATAATTGCTTGACTTTCTCATTAGTATAAATGGTATGTGGTAAAATACAGATATTTTCAGAAGTTGAAATAAAATTTGAATAAATCAAACAGACGATCAATAAATTTAGAAAATAATGAATTGAATAATTCACAGTCGTCAGTTTTGGGGTTCTCATGAATATGAATGAGGTTGGAGAGAATTCCTGGAGATATCATCACTTCAATCATCTCATCTGAATGATATTGGTTTTTCACAATAACAATTGCCGTCGCTGGAGATAACACAGTAACTTATGAAAACAAGCTAGTAGTTGGTTTATCTATGGTTCTCCATATTTTTGCTCATCAATTTGATATTTTTGGAACTTCAATGTACTGAGCACATATGTTTTATATATTTATATATATATATATATATATATATATATATATATATATATAGATTTCTTTATTTTAATATATATTTGAAATGTTTTAATTCCTGATAAATTGAACATTAAAATATTATCTGATGCTTTTTTTAATAATTCGATTTTTATAATTTTTATAATAAGTAAACAAACTGTGAAACTTCGCAATCTTGGGGTAATAATTTCAGTTCCATGTGAGATATTTTTTACATCATTGTATTTTAATGAAAACATGTCTTTGTAGTTCTTTATTTTCTATACTGCACTTCTTATTCTTCGGATTCCTGATCATGAGACGTGAAAAGCATAATCTAATTTCATTTCGTTTTATAGCTATTGAAAAAGTTCATGTGTTCTAAAAAGTTGAATAGTTTTCAAAGTCAAAAGAATATTGATTTGTTTAAAAATATGAAAAGGGTGTCCTAAAATCAGATGTGGAATCTTCTGCGACACATAGATAAACTTTCGTCACTATCTTCCATTGTTCAAGATAGTGTAATAGAAATTCAAATTTTTTGTTTACTTTCAGATATTTTTTTCGAGGCTTTTAAGATATCTATCAGATGTAGTTTAATGTTCAGCGTGGCTTTAGCCAAGAAAGTAGATAGTTAGTATTTCTATTAGATATTCACAAAAAATAATTTATTTTTTATCGTGGATTTTTTTATTCACAGACAAATCTTTCTATTCAAAAAAGAAAATAATATGATTTCCTAATTTATTCCGTAGATAAATTCAATTAAGATCTTCTGTATGTAGGAGAAATCACCGTCGATATTGCCAGAGGCGTTCATTTCGCAAAGTTTACAATTTTGAAGCACGTGAGAAATATGTCCAACGTAACACCATTGCTAAATATACGCATGTTTATATATTCAATTAGAATTTCTAGATTAATTGATACATCTTATCTAACAACTATCGTAAATCTCAACTATTCCTAGGACGAATAGGAATGAGTAGGTGTGTCTAACACTAAGTAGTTGATTATTCAAAATAGTGCGTAGGACTTGTAGATTAATTTTATCAGGAAATTATTCTGCTCGAACTTTTCGTGTGATTATTAGATTGATGAACAAATGAGCGTGCCGTGGCACACCTGGTTATAGATAAAGAAAATCAGAACTTTCATTCATGATTAACGGGAAAGTTTGTTCTTGGTATGGAAAAATTGAGATTATTTCAGTCAATTCTGTAACAAGTAATATATCGTACCTGGTCGATCACCATATTGAAATTGATCCTACCATAGAGAGCAAATATCAGAAGACTATTCGGATTCAGAAAAAATATTGTATCATGACAATGAGCAACTCCAGAAATGACTGGAATCTGATTTGAATTGAATACCACTGTAGCCAATATAGTCTTTGTAAAATTACAATCATACTTGGCCATGTGACATGTCTGAAGAGCAGGATCAACATTCAAATTCGTCATGGAAAAAATACAGTCTATAAGGCCAATCAATAGAGATTTTCTGCTCTAGTGATTCTGTGACAAAAATACTACCAGGAAACCGACTGAGCCATCATTCGTAAAACGGTCCGTAGTTATATCTTGTTATGTTTCCTATTCGCAAGTGTTTTGTTATGTTATGTTATGACAACTAAATGCAAAAAATCTTTCTTTTTTTTTGTTTTTTTCATGTTACATGAACTAATAAAGCAATCTAGATGCCCTCAATGGACAAGTTGTAGAGAATACAAAAAGTTCTTGCGCAACTTGATCAGATTGATCCAGAAAAACTGGAAAAACCAGAAAAAATCAGTGTTTAAAAAAAATCATTATTCCACCACTGTCTGAGTTGTAGTGCAGGTCTTCCACGACATAGTAGTGATTGATATGTACTTTATGTGTGAGAAATTGAGGCGCTGGCGGATCATTTGTTTTGGCATAATTGCAATCTGAATTTATTACCCCACTTTATTGCAGCAGACCTGGATGCTCCATAGGTGGTCCGATTTCAATTTCGCGTCAAAATGCTGCGAAATAGGTGAGGAATACTTGCAAACATGACCAAACACCAGCGAATCCATGAAAGCGGCTCAGAAGTACCGTATGTATACAAGCGCGCTGCGTGAATCTGCTCTACCCCCACTCCTGAGCCGCTTTCATGCACTTGCCAGTTTTCGGTCATGTTTGCAAGTATTTCTCACCTAATCGGTTGAGTCGTTTTTGCTCGAACAAACAAATTTCAATTTTATAATAGTATATATATATATATATATATATATTTATATATATATATATATATATATATATTTTGAGGAGTTTCTTGGGTTTTTGGATTCGTTTATTAATAAAGCTATTTTTATAAACGAATCCAAAAACCCAAGAAACTCCTCAAAATTTATACAAAAGGATTCAAGAAAAAAAAAAAAATATATATATTTTAAATTCGGGTATGCAGTCAACAAGGGTATGGAAATTAAAGTGAACTCTTTTTTCTATTCAAGCTTTCGAGTCATTTATTGTCTCTTCATCAGGAAACTCTACAATGAATTAAAATTGAACATTATTAGATTTGAAAACTAAATAGGCATGTGTTTACTTACGAAAGTGAGGTTAAACCCTTTCACTTGCAGCAATTTATAAAATAACATGTCACACCAGACAACACTCTTGGTATAGTCATATATAGTTAGAACTTTGATCAAAATTGATCATGATTACTTAAACATAAGTGTGAAAACATTTTAAAATTCCAAATGGGCTCTTATGGAGGTCATGTTGGATTCAAGAAGAAGTGGTGACAGATGACTGACAATTGAAGTATAAATGAAGTTGACAATTGACAAGTATGAAAAATAGATATCAGACTTGTTGCCAACAACAATGAGGTGAAAAATAATACCATCAACCCATCAAGGGTACCAACTTAATGTTAATTGAAACGATTTTGGTATGTCTCATAAGGAGAATTACATTGAAAATATGAGTTTATTCGAAAAAGTGAAAAATTCAATACCAACCATTCCAGGGGACCAACTTATGTTTAATGAATTGAATTGTGGTCTATCTCATAAGGAGAACGACTGAGTAAATATGGATAGATTATGCCGAGATTATCAATGTCCGTTCTCTAATTCATTGAATTAGGTTCTTTGAAAATATGTGTCATTTCGAGAAAAGTTCTCTTTTTCAAATTTGATTCATGTTCCAAGATACTCACATTATCATAATCTGGGTTATGGTTCAAGGCCATGGTGTGATGAGCTAATGAACAAGTTTTCTTTAAATTTCTAATATCGCTTTCATGGGAGGTAATTTGGTCTTTCAATTTCCTTTTGGTTTGGCCAATGTACTTCTTTTCACATTGAGAACAAGGGATACAATAAACCAAGTTCGAGTTGTCTGATAGAGGATCTTTGTCTTTTTCTTTTGAAAAAATATTGTTCAATACAATTTGGTTTTTGTAAGCGATTTTGATGTTAGGAATCTTGGAAAATTGTTTGTTGAATTTATAATTTGAAGATTCTACATGTGGCAAAGTAAGGTAAAAAGTTGGTTCCAAAATTAATTATATTATTATTATTACTGTTATTTGGGTTATCAATAGAAGACCTACTGAAAATCAGTTTATAAACAAGATTTCGTGGGTAACCACTATTAATGAAAAGTTGCAAAAGTTTATTTTTCGATAAACTCATATTTTTTATGTAATTCTCCTCATGAGACATACCTATCATTTCAGGCATTAACAGCCCTAACAGAGGAGTAGCACAATTTGTTACTAACATACTCACACTATCATACAATTCAAATAATAATTATTTTGTCAAAGACTCCTTCGAATTTTGCTCTTTCATTAATGAGTTTCAACTTCCTTTTGATTTTAAGATTATTAGTCTAGATGTAGTATCTTTGTTCAACAACATTACAGTAGAATTGGCAAAACATAGTATCTCCAGACACTGGAATGATATTTCCTTACATTGCAATGTTTCCGAAGTGCTATTCTTAAAATTGATTGATTTTCTGTTCGATACAACAGTTTTTAGTTTTGAAAATGAAATTTATAGACAATGTCTAGGTTTGCCAATGGGCAGCCCAGTTTCCCCTATAATCGCTCAATATGTAATGGATGATCTTATTGAGGATTGTTTGAACAAAATTCAATTAGAGATCCCTTTTTAAAAAAAATATGTAGATGATATAATATTAAGTGCCCCTCAGGACAAATTACAAGAATTGTTACTTGTTTTCAACTCTTACCATGAAAAACTACAATTTACCATCGAAGAAGAAAACATCGAACAGAGTGTCCCCTTCTTAGATACAAAAGTAATCAGAAGGGCAGACAATACTCTAATCTCCAGCTGGTATACCAAACCAGGTGCTTCAGGAAGATTCTTACATTACGAATCATATCATCGACACAGACAAAAGATAAATCTGGTTTTGTGCATGAAAGACAGAGTAATCAAAACAAGTCACACTTCACTACGAACGATCAATCTAAATAAACTTTTGCAACTTTTCATTAATAGTGGTTACCCACGAAATTTTGTTTATAAACTGATTTTCAGTAGGTCTTCCATTGATATTGATCACCCAAAAACAGTAATAATAATAATATAATTAATTCTTATAATAACATTTTGGAACCAACTTTTTACCTTATTTTGCCACATATAGAATCTTTAAATTATAAATTTAACAAACTATTTTCCAAGATTCCTAACATCAAAATCGCTTACAAAAACCAAATTGAATTGAACAATATTTTTTGAAAAGTAAAAGATAAAGATCCTCTATGAGACAACTCGAACTTGGTTTATTGTATCCCTTGTTCTCAATGTGAAAAGAAGTACATTGGCCAAACCAAAAGGAAATTGAAAGACCAAATTACCTCCCATAAAAGCGATATTAGAAATTAAAAGAAAACTTGTTCATTAGCTCATCACACCATGGCCTTGAACCATAACCCAGATTATGATAATGTGAGTATCTTGGAACATGAATCAAATTTAAAAAAGAGAACTTTTCTCGAAATGACACATATTTTCAAAGAACCTAATTCAATGAATTCGAGAACGGACATTGATAATCTCAGCATAATCTATTCATATTTACTCAGTCGTTCTCCTTATGAGATAGACCACAATTCAATTCATTAAACATAAGTTGGTCCCCTGGAATGGTTGGTATTGAATTTTTCACTTTTTCGAATAAACTCATATTTTCTATGTAATTCTCCTTATGAGACATACCAAAATCGTTTCAATTAACATTAAGTTGGTACCCTTGATGGATTGATGGTATTATTTTTCTCCTCATTGTATGTTGGCAACCAATCTGATATCTATTTTTCATACTTGTCAATTGTCAACTTCATTTATACTTCAATTGTCAGTCATCTGTCACCACTTCTTCTTGAATCCAACATGACCTCCATAAGAGCCCATTTGGAATTTTAAAATGTTTTCACACTTATGTTCGAGTAATCATGATCAATTTTGATCAAAGTTTCAACTATATATGACTATACCAATAGTGTTGTCTGTTGTGACATGTTATTTTATAAATTGCTGCAAGTGAAAGGGTTTAACCCCACTTCCGTAAGTAAACACATGCCTATTTAGTTTTCAAATCTAATAATGTTCAATTTTAATTCATTGTAGAGTTCCTGATGAAGAGCAATAAATGACTCGAAAGCTTGAATAGAAAAAAGAGTTCACTTTAATTTCCATACCCTTGTTGACTGCATACCCGAATTTAAAAAGGATTCTTCTTTAACTTAGACAGTCGTCTAACCTTCACACCTCCTATATATATATATATATATATATATATATATATATATATATATATATAATATATATATATATATATATATATATATATATATATATATATATATATATATATATCGAGAATACATGTTATATATATAATATTTAGGTTTGCAGTTCTGAATCTTTGATATTTGTTGATTCTTGAAAATTAGGTCTTTTTTTTATTTATATATTTTGAACAAGACATTTCGCTCCTTGTTGGGAGCTTTTTCATAAGTAAGCTTTTATATGAGTAAAAAAATTGAAAAAGCTCCCAACAGGAGCGAAATGTCCTATTCGAGATATATAAATTTAAAAAAACGACCTAATTTTTCAAGAATCCAAAAACCTAAGAACGATGTAACTAATATATATATATATATATATATATATATATATATATATATATATATATATATATATATATATATATATATATATATATGGTTGTGTTATTGTTACATATATGGTTCCTGACATCGTAGCGAGATGACATACCAGTTTTTGAGTCCAATTATATGCTTAAATGGATCATCAAAATCAGTTTTTGCGTGATGCTCGAATGAACAAAACACCACCGCACTATTTCACATTGACTACAAAATACGAATGACACCATTTATTCGAAATTAAAATCAAGTCATAAAGAACATAGCAACTCCTACATTATATAAAATACGATGTAGAGACTGTCAAAGTACCTTTATAGGTCAACTAAAACAACACTTGAAAAAGCGAATACAAGTACTCAAAAACTTACATGACAGCCTTATCCAAATACGAAAAAAAAAATATATAAGTTTGACACTAACAACTTTGGAATTTCGACCAAATTAAGGAAATCCAAGAATAAGAACTTTCCTTGAAATTATATATAAAAAAAGACCCCAACAGTATTAAGATGAAATATTTCGAAAACTTAAGCCAGATTCATAACAAACTTTTTCAATCTGTTTATATTAGTAAAAACTAAAACTGATCTTTACAAGTTGCCATAAAAGAACAGTAAGGCTCATATAATTTAATTTTCTAAATAATCCAGTCTTATCCAAACACGAAATAAGAAGCAACATAACAACACTAACAACGTTGAGATTTCGACCAACGAAAAAATATAAGAGTGAGAACATTTTTCGAAATGATGCATATAAAAAAGACCCCGACAGGTCTAACAATAGAAATGATATACAAAACTTAGACCAGATTTATTTTATAACAACCTTTTTTATCTTTGTTTAGCGTTCTTGATAACGAAAACGGATCTTGACATGTTACCATAAAAATACAGTGGGCTCATATAATTTAGTTTTCAAAATAATCCAGTGTATTCATGAAATATAAACCATTACCGATAACAACGAAATCACACATCTTCAACAACATTCGTTCAAAAAGAAAGCAGAAATATAAATAGAATATTTGTGATTCAACCTGAAGATGACAAAAACTATGTCGAGACGTCGTTGACAGGAATTTTACAAATTGACTGAATAATACCTTTATTGGTGATTGGTTGTGAAGAAATGTGGTTATATATCATATCCTATTCCCGTTATCGAAGTGAAATAAAATACATGCCAGTTTAAGTCTATGCATATATATATATATATATATATATATATATATATATATATATATGGAATATGTGAAAGGGTAGTCTTTGCTGCCTAGTCAGGATATAAACTAGTTAATAGTGGGGAATGCAGCAATGACAAAAAAAAAGCTCTTGTAAGTTTGTCCAAGCTTCCGGAATTATTTTATTCCATCATCAGGGAACTACAATATGAAATATTACACAATGAGAGATTATCATTCAGTGACTCACAACTTAGGTGAGATTGAATGACACGATGTTCAGTAAAAAAATTATCTTTTGACATTATGGTATTGAATAATGAGGAATGTAAAAACAGAGAAATGACGAATGTTCATTTCCACACTTATATGATGAAAATTATAAATGTTAAAATGTCATCAACCATGAGGTTGGAATCAAACTGACAGGTTAGACATTAAATTCCAAATTAGACAGCTGTGCATGACAGTGACACTGACGTATGTCAAGTAATATTAATGACATCCAGGGTGCCAACTGATACAGTGGTACCAACTGGTGTGGTTAGCTATGCCCTATGGTTAGGTTATTTTGAGTTGTAAGTATTATCAATTCACTGAAGGATAATCTCTAATTGTGTAATATTTCATATTGTAGTTATCTGATGATGGAATGAAATAATTCCGAAAGCTTGGACAAACTTACAGAGTTTTTCTTTTGACATTGCTGCATTCCCCACTATTAACAGTTTTATATATATATATATATATATATATATATATAATTTTCATAGTATATGTATGACATATTATGTATATTCCCGGCCACAGATAACTATAAATAAATAAAAATAAAACTGGTTTGCTGCCCATACACATAGAGGTTTATCCGTCAGTTTGGACCTGCGTGGTTTAAACGCACGTATTTATCTTTCGGTTAGTGGGTGAGCAGGCGCCAGATTCAACCGACTCAGACAGACTGGTCTGCCTGCACCAAAAGTGAGAATCGCCACCGTCCACAAATATACAGTATTCATTCCCCTTGACTTTCTAAAAGTTTCAATTCCGTCAGTTTGGCCAACATGTTTTCCCATGACAGAACGTGTTTTTTTAATCGAAAATAATCTGCCCGTGTAGACATTATCGATAGTTTTAGTTTTCCTACGATCAACCTGTAACTGCAAACGAAAAGTGCGTTCAGCCAAACCAATTGCTTTTCACTTTCTGGAATATTGTTTCTAGGGACCCTTCTACTGAATATAATATATTTAAATAGCTCAGAGTGGTTTGTCTCTGTCCACCGTCCACAAAATATAGAATTCATGAAAACTTCCTGGTAGTTTTGAGAGTGATGGTTTGGTCAATGTATTTTCCTGAATATTATAGACCATCTACTCCTCCAGAAAATATCATTACTTTAAAACATTTCCTCTACCGATTCTCATGTGTTCAGAACATCAAGAGTAGTCACCATGTGTTCGTCTGGACCAACTGTTTCATCGTCTAGGGCCTCTCTACTAATTATGAAATAACCTATTCATAACATTTTTGTTTTTATTTTCTCTCATCTTCTCAAAAAAACATGGCTTTTTCAAACTAGTATTTTCAATTATTTGCAGATTTGTAACATATATACTCTTTTATCACTAAACATATTTGCACTTGATCGGATTGTTAACAGTCAACTTCATGCCGTTCTTTTCATAGACCAATACAGAATTCCAAAGAATAGACACACATGTTGCTGTTTATTTCGATAGACCAACCACTATATTGTTATTAGCCAAGACAATTCCATAGTTTCGGTCCAATACGAAGATTTATTTCACATCTAAGATGCAAATGCCTAGCGGCAAAACTTGGAACCCCCTAGAATATTACCGTCGGCCATCTCTCGAACCTTCCGAGATCTTTCGCAAAGATTATTATTGTCTGATCTTTAGTGAACATCATCGGAGTAAGTTATTGCGTTTCCGTGTTTTAATTTTTTAGTTTGATACTTATTTTTACTCGCCCTTGAGTGAGTTATGCCCAATTATTCAACAGACATTATTTCCAATATCGTCTACCTAACATAAATATGGCATGGATGGACAACAAATGTAATTCACAAGTGAACCATTGTGGAGTGGGTCAAGTGATATTGATACAAGCAAAACAAAATAAACACGCAATTAGAAATCTCATCACTTGTCACTCATCCAAGTAGAGTGGATCGCTATACGGTAGGTTCTATTATTTATAAGCATCTCAAAGGGGCTCTTCGACATGTCTAACGAATATGGTTCCAACTATTTAAAACTCTATAATCATCAGTGAAAGGAATTGAAGCTCTGAGAGTACAGGAGAGAGCTTCGTAATATAAACTCATTCGATTCATTATTTATAAATGAGGAGGGTGCGCATGCAATATAGAACAAATTAGTTTTTTTGAAAAAAAAAACGAATTGTGTGAAGAAGTTTTCATTTTCAAGTGCCAATTTTCCAATAAACATATAAAATATGTTACGTCACCGGATTTTTTCATATATAGAGATATGATACATGTGGTATATCATTTTTTCATGGCAATGTACCAGGTGGACATTTTTTTTTATTTCAATACGATTGTATTATAATGTTGCAATTGAATACTTACTGTAAACATTTTCCAATGAGATGATGGATGACATTAAATTCAGAAAACTAAGAACGATATTTGATTGGCACATATTTTCAGGTCGCAATCACAAATTGTCTAGCCTTTGGTTTTCTAGAAATTTCTACGATAAAAATTTGGATGTAACACTCAATTTTGGAATACCGCGGAAAACACGCGATTCTGTTTTCCAGGACTACATGTCTCTTAAAGAGATCTGAAATACCGATGGCGCTTTTGAAATATTACAAATGTTAATCAAAGCCATCAGTTGAGTTATTTTCCTTGGGACTAGAGTCAAAAAAATATTTGCCTTGGGGGTGTGGGGGTGTGTTCTGCTGAATGCAGATTTCAAGAATTTTCCTTTGGAAATCAATCAACTTTCGATAATCTCACAGCTGGCTATACCGCAATATGAAATCTATCGAACTCTTTTCTTTACGATTTTTGAAGTATTTTTTTTTTCAAGAGGAAAGACAAAATTATATATTTTCAATTAAAACTATATGTAGCTACATAAAATCTGGATCTTCTCATTGAGGTACTATTTTTGAATACTTGCCATTATTCCCCCTCGCAGTCTCTGGCATTCTGATAGTTCTCTGATATAATTCAATTACATAATAAGGCAAAAAGCCTGTTTTCATCAAATACCATTCGATAGCAAGTATATTCTAAATCTCTAACAAATTGAAAAAACTCCTTTTTTTTATTATTTGTTTTGTATCTGTCGTAGTTTTGCTATAATAATTCCTGAGTCCGTCCAGCATGTGATAGCGCCTAATTTTTTTGAGAGACAGTGTTTTGAAAAAACCACGGGAATAAAAAATCACTATCAGGTCATTTTTGCATACAGATTTTCATTGTGAAGGAAGGATAGATCACAAAGTGTAAACGGATTTTTTGAGAAAAACTACAATGGGCGCGACTAGAATAAAATTTTAAGGTCGAATTTGAGTGTAACGTTTCGCATAGTCTTTCTCACGCAAAAAGGATAAAAAAATAGGTACTTTGCGAGAAAGGAAACAGAGAGAACTATGCTATATAAATTGCTGGATTTTTTTGGAAAAAATAAAAGCAAACGGTGATAGAACCAACGAACAGTGCCGACCACAAAAAAGCAGAATTTCTGGCATTGCTAGCTAGCAGAGGTAATTTCGCTAACTCTATAATGAATTTCGCTTATCGTAGAAGCTCTAGAATAGTAATTTCAAACAGTTCAGACAATAAATCCGCTTAAAACATAAAGGTTTCAAATAATTTAAAGTTTTGACATCATGTCATGTCGAAGTTGATATGTACCAAATTCTATATACAGGGTGTCATCTAACCTCTTGCACATTCGTGAATGACGAATGTATAATGCCATTTCATAACAAACCATAGTGATTGAAAATTAGAAAAAATAATTGGAAACATTGGAAAAATTCATTTAAACCGCTAAACAGCAAAGTTTTTTAATTTTTTCTCTCGCTTATTAAGAACTCAGTAAATATTCCAGAATGAAAAATCTGTTTTTCTTGCTCGTCTAGACTAGAGTTTTTTCAAATTGGAACACGGTGTGTTTCGAATGTACTACTGTACTCAACAATCAAATATCTTGTTTTTAATTGAAAATCACTTTTTTGGGTCAACTTATTTTTTAAAATTCTTATTGGCTGATAAGATCTTTGATATTTCATACTACATATATTTTTTTGTCCACTTGAAGAAGCTGGTGTATTACGAAATAGGTGTTTTGTAAACCCAATTTAGGGACCCCAAAAACCCCCACACACCAATTTTGAATAGAATTCGTGGATATTGACAAAAAAATCATGATCTACGACCCCATCTTCAATTTATGAATTTTGACAAAAAAATCCTGATCACTGTCCCCGATACCCCCATATACCAATTTTGAATAGAATCGCACCATAATAAAAAAACTCATCCGCCATGATCCACCATTTTGTTTTTTCTCTAGCAAAAATTACATAATACATTATCACCGGAATTATGATTACCTGCCAGATTTCAAGTTAATCGGGAAACTAGAAGTGGGTCAAAATTCACTTGCAAGATTTTAACTAAACATACATATATACAAAAAATGTGAAGTTAACTAAAAGCTTGTGAAAATAATCGACACTATTCCAATACTGGGGACGTAACTTTTTCAACATGTATACTGGGAAATATGCACTCAAAAATAAAAATCGACTGTTTCGATTTTTAAAACTGTTTCCGAAAAAAAACTTTCATGATTTAACAGCTCATAATTTAGGTGGCACTACTTTTTGTAAAATTCTGTGGAATTATTTGAACTTTTTTCCTTCATTGTGGCTATGATGATAATCAGTTGTAGTTGTCCATAGTGGCTAATATCAGAAGAATATTGCAATTTGATTCAGAACCGAAAAGTTAATTATTAAGAGTACGGTCTCAGAACAAGAGTAGTTAAGGCAATGAGGAGGAATTCATATGTTGCATTTGATTCAAGTAAATACCTATTTCGAATATCATATTTTTTCCGTCTTAGTTTGATACGAATGAAGTATTTCTAGTGTTTCTCGAAATAACATTCATCTGCATTCATATTCTACGCAATTTTGATGGCGTAAGCGAATGTACACTCAGTTGTGTTCTGATTCTCTTGAATATCTACATATGAACAAAAATTGAAGGCCTACGATTTCCTGTTCCTTTCCAAATAATGCGCTTCACCGACCGGACCATTCGGGTATAACACTTCTTTTACTCCTTTTTCATCAGGAAAAAATGGCACCAATTGATGACACCTACTATATTCGAGTGAATTAATCCACAAAATTGAAGGAGAGTGGGTAATATAACGGCTATGATACCATTTTAATCTTTACGTAGGTCAACGACTCAAATGAAATTTCGTGAAACTCTTACGAAAATTCCTTCTTCGAAATATCGACGCGTGTATACCTAGTGATCACCGATTATCCACTTACGAAAATATCATTCTTATATCAAACACATCAAGAAAAATAAATACATAATTTTAAAAGTATTCATCGATGTCTATTCTTCGAAAAGAAGAATAATTCCACATGTCTATCACAAATCACCAATTATTGTGTAAGTATCACCTTTTGCAACGAGTCAAGGACAACGCAGGATAATTGTAAGAGTAAGGAGTAAAAAAATATTGTTGAGATCCCTGGAAACGAAAGAGCTTGCAACACCTTCTCGAACAATTTTTTGTCGTGTCACCTCTTATGAGCCTCTGAGGTCAATGTGGATGCTGATCTATCAAATTTCAATTGCACCGTTGCCGTTACGTTCGAAGAGTACCTAGCAACTTTATGAATACTGTGAATTTTACATGCAACAAACAAGCTGAATTGACGACTAAAATGGTCCAACCGATTACTTTCTATTACCATAATCTATAATCGAACTAATGGTATTAATATACTTCTCAAAATGTGACTTAAAAGTAATGGATGAAATTGAGTGCAAATATTATAAATAGACATTGACACTTTTGTGTTACATATGTCTATGTTACTTGATTGAAGGCGTAAGCAGCATGCTGATTTTCAATGATGATGTTCACTGTTCACAACGTCGTAGTCTCCCAATAAAACTTCAGGAATCAATCCGGTCCTGGGTGGTATTGCGAATAGAAGCCCGGCGGCTTTCGAAAAGTCACGACCTACGCTGCGCGATGTCCCTCTTAGGCCTCCTCTACACCGCTCCGCATTACTGACCAACTGACCATGCGGAACTTGCACAACAAAAGAAAACATGTGATAAATGTATTGTTAGTGTTGTGGCAGTGTTCTATTCAGTTGATTGATTGCTTTTAGATGTCTTCAGTATGATGCACATAAATACATTTATGATCACAGGTAGGATTTTTTGTTATTGCAATAAATACTGCGAGAAAGCTCATATTGATTTGATGGTTTCCAAAATTACAAAATTAGAAATAATTCAATTATTGTAAATCTGATATTAATTCTAGGATATTTCATCAGGATTGAATGAAATACACAATTTTAATAACTTTTGAATTGCGAACTTTAGGAATGCATGATACTATAGCACTGAATCTCACTGCTATGAACTCATCATGGAATTTATTATACATCATGCAATCCAGATTTTTTTGAAATTTGATATGAGAGTTGATAAACTTTCACATACAAAGTATATCATTCCATATATATTGCAAATAAAGTTTTGTGCATGAAATTCATATCGTGTGCTCTTTTATTCTCCTGTGTGGACGTTTCATCATTCTTCATCCAACAATATCCTGTTTGATGACACAATTTTTAGTTTTTTCAATGTTACATTTCTAGTGTTTTTCTGGATAATAGTGTGGAGGAAAAAAATAATTGTTTTGATCCCACTTAAATCAACCTATTTCTGTAAAAACAGAAATGATACCTATTCAAAACTACTTTTCTAGATTAAGAACTCTAGATACAAAATGGCGGGTTGATAAATGGGATATCTTGAATTTCCATTCTGATAACGATATTGGCAAAATATATATTTCTTGAA
This sequence comes from Gonioctena quinquepunctata, assembly GCA_018342105.1. Classification (NCBI taxonomy): domain Eukaryota; kingdom Metazoa; phylum Arthropoda; class Insecta; order Coleoptera; family Chrysomelidae; genus Gonioctena; species Gonioctena quinquepunctata. Next base: position 434,846 of record JAFIRS010000878.1, on the reverse strand, counting down.
AAAGCTACTAGCGTCCAAAACTCGTCCACTATTATATTTAATTCCAGGCTACTAGCATCACTGGAATAGGTATTGTGTTTTTTTATAATCGATGACTATGATAAATGATGGCTGAGTGAGTAAGCGAACCAGTGACGTGTTTATCGTCGTTCTATATGGACACTATAAATTATCAAAATTTGAAAATTGGAACTTTATTTGAATTAATTAACATCTATTCGAGAAATAAATGAAATATCTATTCGAGAAATTAATGAAATTTGTGTCTTCGTCGTCTCGTCTTTTCTATTTGAAATTCCAATGACTTTTGCAATTATCCTTTTAATTCGAACCAACCGATTTTTGTACGACCTCGCCTTATGTACTTTCTTCTAGAATCAGTTAGTATCTTCATTTGCCCATGAGTAAGTATTTAAGTATCTAGCAATTATCAGATTTCAGTTGGACTAGCACAGTAAGCAATCTAAGGATACATCGAATTGTCTCGTATGTATCATTTCTTCGGAAATTATCTGGTGCTAACCCACAGGGCTTTCCCATTGGAAATTTCATTAGTGGTCCGCTCAGTCTTGAATTTGGTTTTTTCTGAAATTGTCTAGTTTAGTTTTCATTAAGTTCAGGAAGTAAATACAGTCGTAGTAAAGGAATGTGAGTTACGAATTAGTATTCGGCTATCTTCGTGAAATCTCATCATTATTTGTTCAGATGGAAGTAATGTCTTCCAATAGGGGCTCTCGAAGCAGGTCACGTGAGCTTCACTTCCTGCTTACGACAGGACGGAAAAGGTAGGAGAATCCAAGGTGATGTGACGGCAAAAGGTTCTGTTATTTGGAAAGCCAGAGGTCCTCACAATTTTCATTTCTACTGCGGGATTCTGGATTTGACGGCGGAGAGAAGTGTGTTACTGGTACCTCCAGGGCTGCATTCCTGTAAGCCAGGTCATTATGTGGTGGATTCTTGAATCTCCATTTTTCGTCGTGGTCAGCTACCATAATGGCCGATATTTTCGTGGACTCGACCTGAACCCTTCGTCGAAGGTAAGCCGTTGGCAAATTTTTGTATATAGCTGTGTTATATAACGAGGTAAATTGTTGTGGGGTTCTACCGAGGGTTTTTTTCTACGGAGGACCTTACCTTGTTTTGAGGAGGACTTTGTTTTACGGAGGAATTGTTTTAGAGAATTTACCCATTGAGAACATTTTTGGTGGAGTCTGGAGGATATGATGGTTTTGGACATCTGATTCAAGAGGAAGGCGTGAATTTTCCTGCCAGAATCGATTTGGATTATCGTCGTGTTTTTTCCAACGTTCTTGTGATTGTCTACCCTACAAAAAGTCACGTTCCGGTATTTGGAAGCCGTCCATTATCATACGTGCCATCTTGCGCAGTAGAAGATCGCAAGCAGAATAAACAGGCAAATTCATAATTTCTACATTTATTTTAACCTTGCATTCCATTTGTTTTCATAAATTTGAAATAAGTATTCAGTTTCATAGCTGCCAAACACTCACCCTTCAATTATCGTCAAGCTGTGAGGCTCCAAAAAAATATTTTTGAGCTTGTTTGAATTGTTTTTACAACTTTGTGTTTTTCTATTTTTCTTTTATACATCATTACTGAAACCCAATCAACGAACTCATAGTGCTCACCGGCGAACGGTTGCCGTTCACTGTGCCTGGGCCTTCTGGATGGTATAAAAAAGCAAGTTATAATAGATCGCAAAATGAAAAGACGTATTCATCATATACTTCATCATTCTTAGTGAGAGATCTGATATTATTATCATTATTCGGATCACCCTGTATTAACTGACTAAGACAAATTACCGTGGTTGGGATGTAATGAATGCACCATTCGTTTCCTCCATAAAGTGCATAATTGTGTTCGAGATTGCAAAAGTCATCAATTCCAGTTTATTTATTTTACTTCTTTCGTTACTGATTGCGGACAAGATACTTAATAGAGTTACTAACAAATACACCAATGAGATGTTGAACAAATCTTTCAATTCACCTCGGAATTGCCTTCGAAGTGTCGTTTTCGAAAAAGTCATCTCAATAAATTCTTTCTCTCAGCAAAGCACCTCGTTAAATCTGCCAATGTATTTATTACTTTCAATAAAAATAAAACTTTCAGAGTGGAATTCAATTCAACTGATACCGGAATATTTTTTCTGATGAATATTTCTTATAATTGGATATATAATGAAATTACTTTTACAAAAATGTCCCCAATCATTTTCTGCAATTGAGGTTTTAACGAAATTTGTGCTAGAATATTCGAATCATCAATAAAAAAAACTGGAACTGGTTACTTAATCGTTAAATTCGCTACATGGAAAAACAAAGAAACCACGGCAACCGTCTTCAATAATAATATAAATTCATCCAACGACATTACCCGACAATACATAGGTAAAATGCAAGTCCAAATGAAATAAATGCGAGAAAGCGATAAGTGCAGATATACTTGTTTAGTCATAGATGATAAATATCATGGAATAATACAAAATGGATAAAAAATAAAGAAATTTTGGTAGAAAATAAACTTGTTTTATCTTACTTGTTGAACACATTTCGTAATCATTTCGGGGGAGTAATCTTTTTATTTTTTAATGGACTATCAACATTACACCCTACCCTGTATATGTATAGTAGTTGTATCTATATGTCGGATTTTCTTGAAAAATTGTCAGAGATACACGAGAAAATATGTATTGAAGTAAAGAAAAACAATTCTCTATATGATTTTTACCAAATTTGGATAACAACTATTACAGAAAAGTACGTGCCGTGGCACGTACTTTTCTGTAATAGTTCGAATATGTAGAGTAGGATTAGTAGGTAGGATATTCCAGAAAATTTATGATCTTATCTTCAATGAAATAATTTCAACAAACGATGAATATTCAAATTGATCAGGCCATCAAGCAAATATTGGCTCTTTATGTTTATCGATTTCCAAACTATTCGGAAAGTACGTAGTTTTTTAAAATTAAATATTTCAATATCGTCAGCAAAACAACGTTCTTCGGTCAAGAGGTTAGTAGCAGAAGTTGTATTTGTTTTGTCATGGCCAATATTGTTTATATGTTCAAAAATTCGTTTTCTGACTATTCTGTCTGTTTGGCCTATGTAAAAACTTGGAACAAATGATTCTAGATACTTTATGCACCCATATTTCTCAGTATTATCATTTCAATAAAAAATATGTTGTACAGCAGAGAATGCCTTCTTAGGCATAGAAGATTCGTACTACGTTTCACAAACATATCTTGGGTCATACGAAAGTTATCATCAAAAAAAGAATTTTTTTCAAAACTTTAGCACCGTGTTGTTCAAAAGTTGAGACCTTTAGGACATATATTCATATGAAGTTTTTCCCTCATAATGGACCCAAGAATAACCACCTTAAATATTAGCATGCTATTAATACACACACCCCTTTATACACTCTTTCTCGAAATATTTTAACAATACCTTTGTCCATTTTTAATCTTTCTCTGAAATTATTATTACCAATTATTTTTTTCTGTAGTATAGTTTTTGTATGCTCACTATTTATTTCTTGAATATTATTTTTCATCCTTTATTTTTTGTATAGAACTAAATTTATTGATGTTCTAATCAAATTGAATATAAATTCCATTTCACTTATTGATATTTTTTTATTTATATATTATGTATTTTATTTATATTACGTTTATGTGATCTTTTATATGGTATTATATTTTTTGATGAGTTTTCTTGTTCAGTTTCATACGTAATTTATGTATATTCAATAATTTTTTACAGAACAAGTGCTCAGCTTATCTATGATATCATTACTTAACCTGTACCTTGATAACTACTTCGTCATCCTTGTAGATTTGGTTGAGCTCTGATTTACTTCTTCATATCACACTTCCTAATTTGGCTGACCTGATTATCGATTAAAGCAAACTCGTTTCTTTTTTTCTCTTCAAATTTTTCCTAAAAAATATATTTCAGTGATGTAGTTCCCACTTTGGATGGATTACATGTATTAACATTCAACAATTTGCTGTCTGCTGAAGATTAATCATGATGGCTTCTCCTCCGGCTTGAATGTATTCGTAAAATTTACAATTACCATTTGGTGTATTTGTACTTGCATCGTATTCTTAGTGATGCCTAGCCTTTTTTTTGAGGTCGACTCGTTTCATGTCATTCAGCCTTAGTTCGACGCTCACTACATTCTATTTGACTGAAAATACAAACTTGTTGTTTTATAGATCCTAGAACTCGATGATTTTATAAGAACCTCTCTATTTTCCAATTTTGAATTTTTATTTATTTCCCTCACATTCAGGTTATTTGTTCATATAGACATTGACAATATGCTTTCTTTCCAGACAGACAACTCGCTTGCTTCATACACCTTAAGCAGTTTAGCCGCTACTCCTGATTTTTTTTTATAGTCATGTTTCGAATCACTTGCTATGGAAACACTGTTATTGTCACCCTATAATTTGATTTTGAAATTAAACTTCAAATTCTATTGTGTTAATTATAACGGCTGTATCATTGAGATTTGGAATATGGAAAGTCACTACTAATTTCTTTTTTTAGCATAGAAACAACCAAATTGATTGATGCGTTGTATCTAAGAATTCTAAAAAATTACCGATTACTGGTAAGATGATATAACAACTGATTTGTTTTCACTCTCACACTATATTAGTCGATAATTAATTGAGAAAGTTAATTTATCTATCATTTCGAGAATTTCCATGCCAAACGTCAGAATGTACACATATAGATTTGTACATTGATTTGCATGTCTCAGAACAATTATTACAAGTTTTCAGAGTATATCGGAAAATCCGGTTCGACAAATAATAACAGTATAAGTTACGTTACACAACCTTGTCTTATAATGAGATCGATTATCTAATTATATTTCAGAAATTAGCCGGTTTTGTTTGTTCTATTGTGAATTAATTTGTTACAATAATCAAAACACTTTCTAAAAGCAAATTACCCCCAGGACATGCAGAAGTCGTGCTTTGTCCACAATTGTTTGACTCGCTGAAAATGATCTACTTTGAAGCAATGACCTTAGAATATGTACTTGGACTCTGAAAAAGGTTCGACTCGATTTAAAGTAATATAAACGAGATACATTTATTCATAGGGGAAACCTGATAACTGATTCTGTAGGAGTTGATCCAGCAAGGAATTTGTACCTTGGATGTTTCATGAAAATTTTCGAGCATTACTGTCGATAAAAGTATGGTTTTGGCCTACGAGCGTATAATCGATAGAAAGTATGAAATATAAACACTTTTTAACAAAAAATCAAACCGAGAAAATACGGAAATGAAAAGTAAAAAATAAAATAAACCTTTTTAGTCTCAATAACTAAGCTCCTTAACTAATGTAAGTAACTCATTTTGACTCTGCGCCAAACATACAAGCAAATGAATTAGGTAAGGCGTAAAATGATGGCATCGAGTTGCGCGGTGACATTCTGATAATTTTTTTGAAGTAATTTAATGATCTTCGTTGATTGTTCGTTTGGCGCCGACTCAAAATTAGTTACTTACATTAGTTTAGGAGCTTAGTTATCGAGACTAAGAAGGTTTATTTTATTTTTTACTTTTCAGTTCCGTATTTCGTCGGTTCAATTTTTTGTCAAAAAGTTTTTAGTTATAATTCTTGTGGCTGAAATCTACTATTATACCTACTTGTTTTTTTATTACTTCAAAATATTTACTTACCACCTTACTTCAACTATTACCAGTTGAATAATATGATTATCTACTTTTACTATTTGTTGTGATATAATTATTTTTGTTGTTCTGGTTAGTTTATTTTATTACTTGTATATCATTCCATCCTCTCCTAGAATATAATGATTGTGACTGATGTAGGAGAACAAAAATTATGACAATTGCGATCTGTCATTGTCAACTACATATGTGTGCCAATGTTCACAAGTGAAAAATCAATTATCCCCTATTTTTCTACCCGTAGGGGTGAATAATTCCATTCGAAATCCAAATATGATCAAGTATGAGGTATACCCTATCTAATCAAAAAGAATCATCCAAATCGAAGTACCCAGTACAAAGTTATGCCTGATGGAGTCGGAGGTCAGGGGGCACAAGCCAATGAGTGTGTACAGTATTTTCACAATAAGATGCTGATGACGTCACAAGATGACATATAACACCATTACCAGTATGTGCAATATTTCTAATTTTCCAAGGATTTATGTATGCTATATGAAACGATTTTAGTGAGGACTGAAATCAGTTAGTGCCCCTCCAGGAGGGGGGTTGCAACTATAATGATTGAGATAGTCTACTAAGCACCTAGTGGAAAACAAAGTACACTTTGGTTTTGGCAATCACATATCTGTCACTTGTAATTGCTTGAGAGAAAAACGTTCTGGCATTTTTTGAAATTTCAGTGGGTACTGTACTTTTTTATAGCAGCAGTAATGGAAAATGACATATTTTATTCAACATCAAATATTTGAATTGAATGTAATCGACATTATAATCATGACCATCAAAACTAAATATTGATAAAGGAGGGCTGAACATCTTTCCTATCAAACCCAACTCATCAATGCCAGTAAAGCTTTTTTTTGTTGAGTATGCCGAATGGTTTCAGAATAGTCTCCATATCCTTCAGATGGCATTGGTACACTTTCAGCCACCGTGTATCTTCACCGTGTGTCAACAAATAATGTCACCAAAGTTCGACAATTGCAATGGCCTGTATTGTTTTTGAAAATTCTACGATTCCCTAGTCCTACATTTCCAAAGCTGTGGACAGGCTGAATCAAACATTTTTTTTTGTAATTCACAAATAATCTGTTGTGTGGTGTATGGGAAGGCCGTAAAGATAAATATTGCCTATACAATATCAAATTTTCTTGATTAATTATGTTATCTCAATGTGTGTTTTGTAATTCGGCATTTTCACATATTTTCCTTGTCACTTATATGATCGATTGATATTTTGGTCAGTTCTTTCCGTAGGTAGTATCACTAACATTCGGTTGAAGAAAATGTCCTCCATTTCCACCTTATCTTTCAATAAAGTCTATTTGAGACGCTACTATTTGTTGAGTCTATTCTGATTTATTGCCTTAGGCATATTTATTTTAATAATACACAAGTCTTGAAAAGGGAAACATTCTCAATTGAATATTGATAGAAATATTTTTCTGTGAATTGGAACAATTGATTATTAAAATATTTTTACTTATAATCAAATCGAAAATTAAATGTTACTACTAGTTCCATCAATACTGAACACATTTTATTGGGAAATAAAACTTTGTAATATTGGACATAGGAAATTACCAAAGATGATATCATACTGTTTATAATGTGAAAAACCCATAAAGCATGCAATTTATGCAACGGAATGTACAGTACGAACGTTCGGGATGCATATCGTAAGTATACTCAATCCTTTATGCGAGAACCCCATAGACGTCAACTTTTAAATTTAAATACGCTCTTTGAAACATGACTATTTTTACTGTGACACTATTATGTTGCAGAGACGGAAAATTAATCACGGAATTCACATTGAAAAGCCTGTACAAATGTTCATATTAAAATTCCCATCACTTCTGAGAAATGAATATATTCTGGAGAATTTGATGAAGGACCCAAACAGTTGATCACTAAAATATCATATGAGTTCGGGGTTCCTATTTTTTTAGTTGTCAATGAGGCATCAATGAATTCGAACTATTTTTTTTCAATAAGTCCCATTTCTCATCATGAAAATATATTTCTACAGAATAATTTATATAATAAACTGGTTCATTAATTTATTGGAAACACGGTATGGATAAACCAGATCATTACTACAGGATTTCCTACAATATATGAAAAACAAACACTTCGTTGAATGATCGAATACTTTCGTTAAATGAACGACGCGGTTGTGCGCCTAATTACTACGCCAAATGAACAATTTTCTCTATCTGCACTGGTAGAATTACCAATTATTAGGAGTAATGTTCTGGTTATTTGGAATTAAATTGTAATTATACAAGTTTGTTCAAATTGCATTTAAATTGCTAGTTCAGTCCTGATATGAGGTAATAAATGACTGGATTCTTGTTGTTTCTTATGTGTGAACTTATGTGAAAACGGTAATCTAGTTATATAGTTTTTCCTGAAGCTTTATGAGTTGCTTTAATTGGACCTTGTAAAGGCTTCTTACAGTCTATATTTATTATTTTAAAAGGGATTTATATTCCTCGGAAAATCGTGAAAAGAATATGTATTTATCGAAAAACATACGGAATTATTGACAGCAAATCATATACAAAGTGTTGTAGATTACAATCGACATATTAAATAAATTGGCAATAATTCAATCCTGTTATACAATTATATATATATATAGCGAATTAGTGATTGGCATATTGTATGCAAGCTGATTCTATACCTGACTGCAACCCCAAAGAGAATCAGCTTATATATAAATATATATATATATAATATATACAGGAGTGATTCAAAAGTACTTTGAACAAACTCAGGATGGTGTTGAAAGGAAACATTCTCAATATGAACTATTGCTAGATGAAGATTTTTCTGTGAATCTAAAAATTTCCCCGATTAATACTGAAGTTATAATATCATTTGTCGAATGACTAATAAGAAAAGTTTTACTTCCCCGGCTAAATGCCAACCTGGATCATTTAAACTATCATCTCAGTATGTATTCCAATTATTATATATAAATCCTGTTATATATATAAAATTCAATATATATCAATCAGTGAAGGTGATTCCTCACAATATTCTAATATGAATTGTCCAAATAAATATATGTCCGGAAACGCTTAGTTTCCAAGACACAGGGTGTTGAAGTTTTTTTTTTTTTTTGTTTCTATATATAACATTCGAAATACTAACCTTAATTGAATGAAACTTGGTATTGAGAGGTTCTTTGAGGTATCAAATTCGAACCTTATGTTATTATTGCTCTTACACGTTGGGGGCGCCACCTACAGGTCTTTTTCTTTTTTGAAGATTTATAACTTTTTTGAGCGTACTTCTAGCACATTTTTCAAAAAAAAAAATCAATTATTTTATTATATCTACGTGAAAAAGCTACATTGTTACAAGTCGCTATAAGCAACCGTTTTCTAGATATTTGGACATGAAAATTCCTAGTCGATTATTTGATAATCGATGCGTGTTGAAGTCATTACCATTATTTTGCATTTTTCACAAGAAGGCTTAGGAAATGAATTTGACGTTTAAGTAAGTGTTTTGGTTTTTTGTAGGGGGCGCCACCTATCCTATTTATTTTTACTGGTTTGAAATAGTTATTTTTGTATCATGGGTGCAAAATCTGTATTTGTTTTAATAAAATTGGCAAGAAATATCAATGTTTTATTTCAAAAAAAATTTAATATGTAGAATAAAATAAAGGAAACAAAATTGTATTCAAATAAATTGTTCAAAGTGTCCCCCTTCAGCGAAGATACAGGCATTCAGTCTTCTAGTCATTGAATCTCGTACTCGCTCAAAAATTATTGGTGTGTTTCTTATTGTTTCACAGGCGTCTACTATTCGGTTTCTCAGATCTTCCTCTTCGCTACTGGAGTTTTATAAACTAGTGACTTCAAATGTCCCCAAAAATAAAAGTCTAGCGGGTTCAGATCTGGGGACCTTGGTGCCCACGCCTTGTTAGGTTCTTCTACACCCCTACCGATCCATCGATTTGGATAGATAGTGTTAAGGAATTATCTACAACGCAAAAAGGTGCCGGAGCCCCATAATGCATAAACCACATGCGGATAAGATTTTCTAATGGTACATTCTGAAGTAGTCCCGGCAATTCATTTTCTAAAAAGTCTCTGTAAGTTGCGCCATTCAGTCGGAATGGAAGAAAGAAAGGACCCATCAAGTAATTATCAATTATTGCCGCCCATACATCTACATAAAATTGATATCGATTACAAAAAAAAAGACGTGTAGGTGGCGCCTCCTACGAGTAAGAGCAATAATAACATCAGGTCGAATTGGACACCTCAAAGAAACTCTCAGTATCAATTTTCGTTTGATTGAGGTCAGTATTTCAGAAGTAATTAAAAAAAAGAAGATAAAGATGAAACTTTAACACCCCGTATCTTGGAAACGAAGCGTTTCCGAGCATATATTCATCTGGACAATTCATTGTGAGAAATCACCTCCTCAACTTTGTCAAAGTACTTTTGAATCACCCTGTATATTTATATATATATATATATATATATATATATATATATATATATATATATATATATATATATATTATGAATAAAATTAATAATTATATGCTCATATATTAATTGTGATTCGTTCCTGAACTGTTTCCATTAGAACAAAGCAATAAAGTCATGAAATTTTACTACTGCTGTGTACACGCGATTCCAAATAAAAAATCTAAATGAAAATGATCTATTTCGTGTAAAATTTGTATATGTAAGCAAAGAGCTTTCGGCCTGCTGCCATCTTCAGTGCTTATCTGGATAGTATATGATGATTTTCATGTACACATATGGAAGATTATTCACTACCTGTCATGAGAATAAAAAATTATCTTGATTGAGGTAAAACTTGTGAGCATTTTCACATGTGTTATATGTTCTTGGTTCAAAGAATCACATTTATATGTTTGTACAAAGAATAGAAATGTACTAATTTTGTTATATTTTAACTTTTTAAAACTTTCGAAAAATCAACGGTTAGACAGCAATGTTGTCAGATTTACAATTTCTTATCACGGGTAATGACGCTATTCAAAATTTATGAAATTATATTCTGAAAAAATATATAGAAGCAGTGTGGCTTGTATGGTTGAGATACTTCGGAAAGAAAGTTAATTTTGAGTTTGGTGGAATGAGAGTTTTGGAAAAAACTATTGACATATGCCATGTTGATAGATGCAAAGCTGGGGTTGGTGGCGCGAAAGTATAAGAACTAATGAAGAAAAATAATAACTTTCAAACACCTCAAGTTATATAAGGTTGGCTTGACAGAGTCGATTCTTTTTAGTAAACTGGTGGAGAGACTTTCAAACTCCTATTCCATATATGGTTGGCTTGAGAGGATTCTTCTTGAGAAGTTGAAAACAGTAAGAGATATATGGTTTTCATGAAACCCTTGATCCATACCAGGCATCCGATGAGTGCCTAAAGTTAGAAGGAATATAGTGAAGTAAAGAGGTAGTGAATTGAACTACACAGATCCATGGATGAAGAGGAAGGGGTGAAGGGCAGACAGCCTCAGTCGCCTCTGGTTGAGGTGCTATTCTTTGCTCGGTTACCTCACGGGTGGATTGGCTTAATCTGTGCTGTAGTGGTATACAATTTCTGTTTAAGTTGACTTCAGTAATGAGACAGAATTTGTTATTCACATTCTCTATTTATTTCTAGATTTCCGTAGAAGTATCATTTTGTTTTATTCTTGGAGATCATATTGTGTAATATTTTTCTATTGGTTCCTGGATTAAAGGAGTGATTATTATATTTGAGTGTAAACAAAACGTTGAATCATTGGGCCTAGTGATATGATCTGTGATTCTAGTTTTGAGAGGTCTGAAAGTTCTTACAACATAAGTGGCTTGGCAATTATTATAGGAAAATTCATAAATACCATTTTTGTTGAAAGTATCAATTTTATCTTTGGAGGTCATCAAATTTTGGCATAGTGAATTAGTTTTCCATACACGCTATTTAACATGTATGTATCAATGTATGTATGTGGGTAATATAACTTTTGAAATGAATTTTCACCTACTTCCAGATGTCCTAAGTATTTGAAATTTGCATACATATTGAGAACCGATGACAATACAATAATTTCATAGCTATGACCTAGATCGTCAGAAATAACATTCTTTCATTTCACAATATGGAGAATGCATCTTCGCCAAATTGTGGTGGAGAAATCAATCGAAGAGTTTTTCTCCCATTTTTTAGTCTTTTGTAGCAATATGAAAATAAAATTATAGTTTAAAGGACTAAAATGTTGAAAATAATCAGAATAAAGTTATTCACCAAAAATGTTCTGTTATGTTGAAAAAGCATAGGGTGGGTCTCTACTTACTTTTCATAATTATATTAAGATAACTGATATCAAGCACCTCACGCTTTTTTGTTAACATAAGAGGAAATTTTTTGGTCAATGACCTTATTCTTATTACTTTCAACATGTTAGTCCTTATTGCTTCATAAGCGTGTTTTTTAGTTTTTTAAACTATAATTTCTGTAGAAAAGATTTGCATTGGTCATTTTTTGTGTGAAAAATCTAGCTATTTTGGTGGATATGAAGTTATTAATAAAATGAATAGATTTTTTTTTTCTGATATATTGAGGAAGATTCGTTCTTGAATTGGTTTGAATTTAATTTTATTGATGAGTTTTTCTATCATTATATGATTATATCCATTACTGTGAGCTATTTGTTTGATTATGTTCGTTTCTGTTACTTTGTTTGGAAAATTGAAAATTTAATGAACGATAAGTGTAACAGTTACAAGCAGCCTCTTTATGTTGACGTGGGTGGTTAGATAAAGATGGAATAATATGATCAGTTTGGGTTGGTTTTCTGTTTGTACTGGAATCTATTAATTGTCAACTCTAGTCAATGTGAGTCTAAGAAGTTGATTTGGTTGGTATTTTCTATTCCGAGGGTCAGTCAATGTTGAAGTGTAAGTGGTTTATTTTATTAAAAATTTTCAAAATTTGGTTAGCAGTTTTTCTGAGCCTTTCAAGCACAAAACAGGTATTTTTCCATGAAGTCCTCCGTACACCAATAGAGTTTGACCTATTCATTTTCCATGATAAAATGTTCTATCAGTTGACTATCCTCACCATAAAATTGAAAATTTTATTTTGAAAAGGATGATTTGTCTAGTTTCATTTCCAATTTGCCGACGTATATAATCAGAAATTATGACTTGATTCTGACATAGATCCTTGGTTTCATAAAGTAAATTACGAACGATGATGGTATTGTAAGGTTTTGTCCGTCTTGTTGAAAGTTGATATTGTTTTCGAAATAAGACCCGTCAACTTGTTTAGGTTTCAGATATTTTCAAAAATATAATTTTTGACCAGTATTATTGTCGGGGGTAATATAACTAGTGCTATGATTATCACCGGTGATAGCAGTGAGTTGAAACCTATGAAAATAGAACGTTCTATTTTTTTTTGTTTTAACGAGGACTATCACCGATGAATAATCATTGCAGGAGTCATATTTGACGGGAGAATATAATTGACATCATCAGATGAAATATACTTCTTAACGTCCAACTGATAGTTCATAATTTTCACAAGAAACAGTTGACGGGTAACATGCGGTGATAATGGAAATATCATTCATATGATAGCTTCTTACTACTCTGTTGTTTTATCATCCCAGCCAATCAATCGAAAATATACCATTTGACACGTGGATCATATAATTAGTGCTACGATTATCATCGGTACTAGCAGCGAGTTGAAACCGATGAGAATAGAACGCGTGCGCAGTAGGAGTTTTATTTTCTCAAGTTTTTAACGAGTGGTATCACCGATGAATAACCATTGCACGAGTAATATTTGGCGAGAGAATATATTGAATATTATCAGATAAAATGAACTTCTTAACGTCAAACTGACAGTTCACAATTTCCATCAGAAACAGTTGACGGGTATCTTGTGTTGATAATGGAAATAAAATTGATTTGACAGCCTCTTACTACCCTGTTGTTTTATCATCTCAGCCAATGACATTAGTCGGAAATGTGCCATGTGACACGCGAATTATATTCCAGTACTTTGTACGATCGATATTTGTGTCTTAATAATTTTTCCCGCACTTATACTAACTTTACATTCTCCCTTACACCTGCGGTTTGAAATAAACTCATGAATTGAAAAAACAAACACACATTTAAAAATAGGCGGTATGTAGTTATACTTGCACAGATACCCAAGTGCAGCACCACTGACCACTTTAAGCGGACACAGCTGATCGCCTTTTATTAAACGATTCTGTATCAATTTCAACTGAATGGGCTGTAAACGGGTAATACTTGATTCCTGCCCACGGTTAAACCAGTTCCAATTTGCAAGAAAAATTACAAGAGTTTTTTATGGCAAGTTGACATAAAAAATGATTACCTGTCAAAAGGAAAGTTCTAGGTACTTTCGCAGACGACGGTAGATCTTCAGAGGTATTTTTCTAGTGAATGACACAAGTGGCACCAAAACGTCACTGTTTGTGAAAACCACGCAGTTTACGGCCGACCAATCCAATCACCGTACTGCATATCCATTATAAATGAGATTTGCGAAATCTGCAATAAAATTTAATCACTGATAGTACAACATTATTCAAATTTAACATGAAAGGAGGGGAACAATCTCACCCAGCTTAACTGATATGAAATACAATCACTATCCAGTGAACATTTTTTTTTTGAAAAATAAAGAATACTTTTCAATTGAAATGCACTAATCAAGTTAAAAAAACTATTTTTATTATACTTCTTTGAAAACGCCTTATTTTTCTCTGTATTTGCAATAAAGTAAAATGGGCTTTTCCGTACATTTTTGTCATTTATTATTCTGCCCTAAGGATGTGATTCTCAAAGAAACAAATGTTATGATTTATTGTTTTATTCAATAGGTAGATTAAATATATTATTAGATATAAGTATTGGGTTTTCAAGAATGAATTACAGTTCATTTTTATTACCCGACTGCCCGACGCAAAGGAGGGTAATGTGTTTATCATGTTGTATGTTTGTTTCTTTGTGGCGCTCTAGAGACCAAACGCGTGGGCCGATTTTGATCATTCCTACGTCAATCGAATTGTCCTTATCTTACGAGTGTCATATAACAGTAAGATGTCTCAAAACCCTGGTGTTTGAACTGAATTGATATTGTTTAGATTCTCGAGGGATCACCACCTATTACTTCAACAGAGCTTATCTCTGTGGTAGATGGCGTCGCACAAAAATATTTATATCCTCGCTCAAAGTCAAAACTTAATTTTTGACATCTGCAGCATCTTGTATGAAATTATTTTTGGTGGTCGGTGTCTATGCGTTTTCCGTCTCTTCGATTTGAAATCTTGTTTAGCTTATTACTAAGTTTGTTATTTGAAAAATCACTCGTGCATCGGTTCATTAGTGCGCGAGAAAATGTTTATTTTTAGGTAGTTTAGTGTGTAAGGATACTTTTTGTCGAATGGGCCATATTTGTATTTTGTGTGGACAATATGAAGCTGAAGATTCGAATATTCACTTATAATACCACAAGAGCTTCAAAATTATCGGGTATTTCGAAGATTCGAATATTCATTTGTTTGCAGGAACCTTGAGGGAAATGCCGATAATTTTGAAGCTCGTGTGGTATTCGGGGATTATTTTTCCAAACAGTGGTCATTGCATCCCAATCTTTTTCCCTCCAACGCTGCTGCACTTGCCCTCCGTTTTCCGGAATCGATTGTAAAGCCTTACGCTTGCATCACGAGTCCTCGAGCGGTCTTGAATGCAGCATCCGAAATGGGTTGATTTTGATGTCGAAATCGTTCAAATACTTTTCTTGAAGTAATTTGGCAGTCTGATTCCACATTGTTTTTATTGTACCTTCTTTATAGTCTTCTCCATCCATTTTCTTCATATTGTAAGCGTAATCTTTCATAATGTTTCACAATTGCGCTTCACTCGTTTCAGCACTCAATGTGTATTCCCTCTCAGTACAAAAAAGTAGTAAATTGGTTCCAAACTGTTTTTGCCTCTCCGTATTAATGGGAAATTTCCTTGACTTTTTATCGATGGTGGACAGAGAACAAACTCCAAATCGACTCATTTTCATGCAAAATCTCCAATTGTCACAATTGAATTCAACCTGTCAGTTTGAAGTGTGGTTAATTTGACTGGATCATGTTTTGTTTTTTATATATAGCAACTACCAGAGAAAATTTTCAAAAAATTATCAGTATAATACCATGTAGGTTGTACCACGTGACGTCGAATGGTGCAATTCTATTGGTCGATATTTGGGTCGGAAAAATAATCACCTGTATTCAGTACCAAAAGCAAGTACAAATCTTGACGAATAGACCAATAATGATATTTTCATATTAAATCATATGGTATGCATTGAATTTTATTTTTTCTGTAATTTAATGACAATTTCATTTTCAATTCTCCGTTTTTCAAAATTTTCGAAAATAAAATTCAGTTAACTTCAAATTCAAATGGTACAGAATACGGAAAAAAAAACAACACGGTGCTTTCTTCGTGCAATGTTCGGGGACTTCTAATTCTAGCTTTACTAGGGGTGGAGTTTGACAGATGTGTCTTTTCAACCAATAGGAAAGCAAAAATTAGAGCCCGCGAACAGTTTGCCTCAAAAAGGAAGCAGAGGAAATAAATATACCCTGTGCGGTCTGTTGTTGCAGTTTATTCAATTAAAACTGAAACAAAATTGGCGCCTTCTGAGGAAGTTAGCAAAACTCCCCCAGGAAATACACTTCTTTACATTTCATTCATTTTCACTGACTTATTTGTCAATTTTTTCACATGATGCAAAGTATACCAACAGCATCTCGTAATCAATGAATTTGTTCAACTCGACAACATGTCACAAGATTCACCAACCTCATTACTCGTCTTGTATGACATTCAAAAACCATCCAAGGTTACAAGCTCATGATAGATCAAAATTTTGACCAAATACCCATGAGGTTCTATACAACATTATCAATCTATATATAACACAAATGATGACAGTTGACTTGCTTGCATCCACCGACTTGCTTGCATCCACCGAAAATGTAAAACCAAAACAACGGGCAAACTGGAGAAAATCTGGTAAACGGAGAAAGTGGTAACAGGACAGAAAAACTGGCCACCGGAAAAACTAGTAACCAAGAAAAACTCGTGCCGGAAAATCTCCTGTACCAAAGGGGTTTTCTCTGCGGTCCCTGGTAGGTGTTACATCCGTCTATTGGGACAGGTAATCTCTATTATCCAGTAGGCCAAGTGTCGCCAAGTTGATCCCAAACTTTTACAGGTATAAGTGCAAGCACCAGGGTTTTCAGACATCTTACATGATAGTATTCAAAATTCAATATGTGACAAACAGACGCCATATTGTGAATAAAGTCATGACAGTAATAATCAAAATTCAAAATGGCGACAACCAGACGCCATATTGTGAATAAAGACAGGACAGTAATAATCAAAATTCAATATGGTGACAACCAGACGCCATATTGTGACAAAATTCAATATGGCGAAAACCAGACGCCATATTGTTAAGAATCCTAACTAAAAAGTGTAAAATGAAAAAGTTAATTTAAAAATGAAAAACCCGACTGCGTAACAGGTGCACTTTGAAAAAGATGAAAACAAGATGTTTCAAGAGGTGAACTGTTAAACTTGATAATGTAAACAATAACATGCAGTCGGAGGCAATAATATATCTTCATTTTGAATCAAAGAAGATGCCTCTAGGGTCTTTTAAATCTATCTCTGTTGTACATATTGGATTCATCGATTATTAGTAAGGTTAATAAGGGAATACTTTGACCTACTTTACACACCTGCTTATTTCCTGAATATACGAACAATTTTTAGGTATTAATGAGGTGAGTAATTATAAAAAAATATCGTTTTGAAAATTTGGTGAACTATAACTGAAATTCAATCTGATGACTCACTTTCAATACTTTGAAAAAAGTTTGCGAATTATCAATGAGTGATTTTGTGCCTATGGAATTGATGGAAATTGAAAGGTTTGTTTCGTATTTGTCGTAATTCTTAATTATTTTATCAGATTTGGATACATTTGCACTTCTTGAAATCATTTAGAAACTCTATTTGGTATAGTTTCAAATCTATCATAAATTGGAAAGTGTTTTACATTTCCAGAAAAATATTTTTCATTATCATTTTTTCCATTTTCAATATGTAGAAATATTATTCCAAAACCTATTAACCGTTTTGGAAATCGATTTGACCGAATTTATTGCCATTAGATTTAGAAAACGGGGAAAGATCATATTGATTAAAAAAAATTCAGTGGGTCTGGAGAAGTATCATTGATTAGGTTCAACATCTTTTTTCTCAAAACTAGAATTCTAATTCCTGACTATTTGAATATTCTATTCAGCATTTTATCGGTTAGGAATGTTAAAATGTCCTATGTCTTCCAAAAATATCAAGAAGTTCAGTTCTTAACACCCGAATATTTCTCAGAATATAAACCCGCATAGTTCCATAACGGTATAAGGCTTCCTGCGAAGCTTAAAATTCTCATTCATTTTCACGATTTAATAATGATAAATGGAATTAATTACTGGTTTACAGAAATTACCTACTTATTAAGTACATAAATGTTATTATACTCGACCATACTTCGTGATAGAGTTAGGTAATGTTATCTTTTTCCATTTTTCATCGTGGATATACGGACAGTAATGGTTTCTACTCGATAATTAATCACATTTTCTCTTTGAATTGTGACAACACGAAATTATAAAATCGGGAATTTCAGACCTCATTAACAACTCCGTTGATAATCACAATATTTATACAGAAACAAATATTAAATCAAAACATATTTCTGTATTAATGACTCATCTATCGAACAAAAAACACAACGATGAATGAAATACAACAAATTATAGATGGCGACATCTATAGTTTGCAAAGTGACATTCAACCTACCACCATGAATTCAAAGGCAGCAAGTTTTGTACATATCGATAGGTATCCAAGGATTGTTGGTATAGATAATTCCATGGCACCATAGGTTAAGCTACTAGCGCGTCCCGAGTTACGCAAAAAAAATAGCAGAGGAGGTGTTTTCGCCTATAATTGTTTCATGGTTTTTCAATCATCAGGACGGCTATATGATCTTCCTCAGAATCAAATTAAAACTACTCTGAGAATCAGTACTTTCCGGCAAAGGACAAATATAGTATTGCCAAACATCTAAAAGACTATATATTATTCATTGCCGATAAGGCCCAACGGGGATCGACCACAAGCAGAGACGTACTCGATGTAATGAAATTTTCACAAGATTATATGTTTTATTGACGGCTCGGTTTAACAAATTATTTCGCTGTTATAAAATATTATATTTACTAACGAGTGTGGAAAGTGGTACTTTATAGTAAATTCGTAGACAATGATTTTTTCTAAACTACTATTTTTATAAACTGAAATATCTTTTTCATCTTCAAGTAGACAACAAAGTACAGTTTTCCAAATACCAGTAAAACAATAGGTACTTATTCTTGATGTATCGAAAAAAGTAAAAAAAACTGAACGTAAAGATGATGTATAACGTCTAATTCAATAAAAAGTAATGAATAAACAGTACGGAAAAGCAGAGTGTACATTAATTTATCTTTATGCACGTAATAATATGCATATACCTACGAAATATACTTGCTTGTAGAATATAAAAACTCACCTTCATAAATTTCGGATACATATATGACTGAATTGTTGAGATAATTATGTATTTGATGTAAAAAATTTTGGAAAAATAAATGAAATTCATTGAATTGAGCTTAACAGGTAGAAATACAATACGAAAAATGAAGTGTTATAGAAATAATTACTAAATTCACTCTCACTATCGTCATCCAAGTTCACTACAACGTTTTCTCTGGCAACTTGATCTATATTCAACCATTTATACCAACTTACATCAGCCGCATTATACATATATTAATCAATATTTCGCTTTCAGAAGAAAATTTCAATAAATAAATAAATATAATGAAACAAATTGATATTAATAACGGTTAAAGTCCGAACCATATGAATGATTTTCTTTCAAGATAACTTTATAAAATATGAGATTATTTACGTATTGTCGGATCCGTACCTGGAGTCTCTCCCAGACAGCACGGAATATTTCTAGAATATTTTCTAAATATCCGAAAAGAGAAGAGTATATTCCGAATATACATGGAATATTCCTAGAATATTCACATGCCTCTAGCATATACCAGGAATATTCCAATATGCATATTCTTGGAATATTCTCGGGAGAATGTACTACGAATATTCTTGTGAGGATATTCCTGTATGAATATTCATAGAATATTCCTGGGTGAATATTCATGGAATAATCATGTATGAATATCCATATAATAATCAAAATTGAATATTCTGTATTGTATATTCATGGAATATTCTCCCTTATTTATATGGAATGAACACCAATAACCATTTTCGAGTTCAAAATATGGGAAAAGTATGAGAAAAAGTGCGAATAGATGTATTTGATTTGCAAACAGAGTTTTTGTTCAGACAAGCTGACGAAAATACACTATTGTACTGACCAAATTATAATTGGTCGTAAAATGTCGAGGTGCACTTTCACGACCAATCAAAACCATTCCGCTCGCGTCAGCGTCTGTCGTTCATCCGGTAGTCGTAGCCTAACCCGATGGCAGAGCTGTAAAGTTGAATGCATTTTAAATTGACATTTGACATCTATTGTTCTTTTTTTACTGGTATGGGTTACTTTCGCATATTTGTATGTGAAACTACTGTGTTTGGAATTGTTCAACAAATATTCCTAATAATCACCACTGTGAGGTAAGTACACTTTAATGTTCCCATTCATTTAAATCCATAAAAATTTCATTTGTATATCACTGATCATTTCATTTTCAAGGCGTTTTCTACAAAATGCCCAAAAGAAAAAGGAGCAGTGCTCTGTATAAGGAAGTACACCAGGAAACTGAAAATATTCTTAATGCAATTTTTACTCAAACTCCATCACAGTTAGGTAATCAAGTTGAAACTATTAGTGATATAATGGATTCAAGTTTTTCTGATTCAGATAGAAGTAGTTCGATCTTGCAATTCTTGTTTTTCAGAGATATCTCTGACAGAATAAACGGGTTAATAAAAGATGTGTTATTATTATTATTATAACTAGTTTCATTTCATTGTAGGGATGGGGTACGCAGTCTGCGGAAATCAAATATTTTTTTTTCTGAGTGGAACTTGCAATTTCAATCTACAAATACTCCGAGGAAAACAATTGCGTATTGTACTACTGCATAATTTTTAAAATGAAGTTTTGTTTCTTGGCGAATGTAAGCAAATATATTGCTTGAATTTTCAGGCATAATCGTAGAAGTTCATATTATTGATGTAAAAGTGCCATTCAAGATTTTATATTTGAGGATACTCATGTGGGGAAACAGTTGTATTTTTCTTCATTTTCTTAATTTCTGAAATTTTAGGGAATGGTTATTTTGTTCTGAAAACCCTCCAGGATAGTTAGGGAATATTAAATATTCCCGAATACTTTGAATATTCTCGGAATATTCAGAGAATATGTTCAAGGAATATCCTAGGTTTATCCTTTCTGGAATATTGATGGAATATTGTAGGTATATTCTGGATATACAAGGAATATTCCCAGGGGATATTCCAGGTGTATTATTTCTGGAATATTCATGGAATATTCTGGATATTCCGGGAATATTCTTCATGGAATATTCAATGAATATCTAAAATTTTTCCCACCAGCACATTCTGGGAATATTAAAAAAAAAAGATATGTATATCCCTGGCACATTTAGAATATTCTAACATCCCAAAAATAATATTCTATGAATATTCATGGAATATCCAGTGCTGTCTGGGCTAGACCCTTTCTTCGAACAATAGGCCATTATTAGATTCTGGGAGTAGCATTTATCTTCAGTCTCTTAGATCCGTGGCAAGAGTATACACTCACGTGTATAGAAATCGGCTCACTGTAAACTTGTAAACGGACTTAGCCAGCGAGCTGTTGCTGGACAACTGGATATGTCATGCGCAGTGTACCAACGTCATGAGGAGACTTCGTCATTTCATAGGCGACATGAAACAGAAAGAAAAGCGATTCACAACTGATCATGATAATCGCTTTATTGTGTCAAAAACGTTAAGGAAGCCTCGCCTCAATTTACCTCAAGTGCAACAGTAGCTCCGTGATACAGGAGGAGTAGCTTCTAATCAGTGGACGGTAAGGCGAATACTGAAGAGAAGTAACCCGATCCTTTAAACTTCTGCGATTGGTCTAAAACTCACCCCAGCTCATCGTCGAGCACGCCTGGTCACTGAAAGAGACTGGGGTGTTCGGAAGGCGAGACGTGAGGCGTAAAGAAAAATGGACTTTGATAAAGTTAGAAAATTAGTACGAGATGTGTTCAGCAACCATAATATGGAAATCAGTAAACGAATTGAAGTACTGAATAAATTATTCGCCGATTCAGACGAGATGAGGATGAGAACAGCCGTGTATGAAAACAAGCGTTCTTCAAGCGAGCTATTTGAAAAATATTCAAGGAGTAAAGGATGGATTTGGGGAACATCCGCAAATGATAGAATAAGCAGTTCTACATCTATATCTACATGTTCCACACCCACAAAATTAACTTCAGACCCAATACTAGAGAGAAGGAAAGAGCTGAAAAATCCTGAAATCCCATTAAGGAAACCATTCTCCACCTTAGCTAACATGTTAACCATGTAAATCGATGACCAGGATGTACAAATGGCAACTAATGTTGCCAAAAACTCGAAAAAAGGATGCGATCCCCACCAATCGTAATCCGAAATGAGAATCAATGGCCCAGTATTATTGTATTGCAGAGAAATCGAGGAATTCAATCAACAAAGAGCAATATAAGAGATGGAATAAAAATGGAATTCCCTTCAATGGAAAATTATAATAAATGTTTAGACATTTTGGAAGAAAAGAACATACAATTCCATACTTTCAATACCAACAAAAGTAAAGAAATTCGAGCCATATTCAAGGGCGTCGTTGAGACTATAACCGAGGATGACATTGCCAAAGAGTCGAAAAAAGGCTACCATCCCAGAGTTGTAGCTAGATTCAAGAACAGAAATAAGGATCCAATGCCAATGATTCTTGTCATTGTGCCAGCAAATGAAAATTGGATCACACAAGCAAAAACGATATTTAACGCAGAAGTTAAATTTGAGTCGCAGAGAGAAAGGAAAAGAACTGGCCAATATTACAATTGCCAAAAATTTGGTCATACAGCATACAACTGCAATGCAGTTCCCGTTTGCAGACATTGTGCAGGAGGACATGAATCAAGGGATCATAACAAAGAGGATGCAGGACCGAACAAATGTAACAATTGTTTGGGACCACACAAAGCAAACTATCATGGATGCCCTAATTTCCCAAAATTGGAGAAAAACGGGGCAACAAGTCCTGTAAGACCAACCAGATCTCCAAGAGCCAGACCTCTTAACTCAGAGAATACCCCGCTGGATGACATGCTTTCTGCCTCGATGAGCTAAGGGTTCTTATTCTGAGGAGACACATGTTAGCGCAGCTTCTTCAACTTAGCAACGGCCAAGGGGCTGTGAACCAAATGGAGGATTAAAACCGAAAATGAAAAGTTACCAAGGATATGGATAACCCAAAAAATATAATAAAAGGAATCAAAAAGATCAGTTGAAAGAGTAGGAGAGCAACAGCTCTAGTTTGAATTGAGCCAATGACCCTGAAGTGAGTAAAAAAAAGTCGAGCACGCCTGCGTTTTGCACGAGATCTGTACATTGGAACAGTAGGGGGTCTGTTCTGTACTCAGATGAGTCCAGGATGCGCTTTATGGTAGCTTTACGGAAGTGGTTCCTGCATGATACGGGGTGCAATTTCTATGGGAACACGATCCAACCCTGTTTTCATCCGGAGGGACGACTATGGTCACGAAAGAGGAGGTTAGACTGGTGCTGGGTACGGGTTATTCACTATAAATTACCCACCACTTGTCATCGTTATTATTGCCCATATAAAAAAGAGATTCAAGTAAAAGTTGTGTGGTTATGACTGAATTTCGATAAAATTTTATCAAATACAGTAGCGTCTGGATTTTAGAGGATAAAATGAAAAAAATGTTTTTTTAAATTAAATCCCCTATATAATATTGGATTTTCAAAATTAAATTCTTTTCCTGATTTCAAACATGTACTATATGTTACCCCTATCTTATACCGTTTTTGAGTTATAAAACATCGAATAACTCAGTTAGACTAGTTGTTACTGCAAATACCTATCCTATGAAAATTAACATTTTTGGGCCCGGTTGTTCAATCAAGGATGACCAAGTGATTGAGGTTGAACCAGGATTACCAATTTTTTTTGTAATTGTTTAATACGGGTTTTTGAGATAAACCTAGTTTAACAATGGTTTAAGTTAATTTTCCGATTCTTACCTATTTGATTGACATTTCACTAGACATTGACTATTCTGGAAATTATTATTGTGTCGAATATTATTATTTTATATCCTACTGCAAAGATGTTCGAAGATATAACAGACTATGCCGATTTTTTTGATATTATTGCCCCAAGAAGAAAGAGACCCTTATTTAGATAACGTAGAAACCATTTGGAAGAATTGACAGAAAAATAATTGATGAATAGATTTCGCTTGCCAAAAGGAATCGTCCTCAACTAACAAAAAAACATATAATCACCCCACAAATGACTACAAAGGAAAAATCGTAACAAAACATAAACTTACAAATAAAAATCAAATCTTTATTTTTCATACAAATTTTTTTTTTCATAAAAACTAAAAATAAATCAACGCAATTGCAAAATGAAAAACTACATGATCTGTTCTCAAGAATCTCTAATGTTGATTTACTGTTGATTGATGAATTATGTTTCAAAGATATTGTTTGTTCATATATCTCAATCATATGGGTTTTCTCTAGATTCTACTCCTCCCTCTGTAGTTCCAAAAAAAATTAGTATTTTTCTCTCATATGTACCTATTAATTTCAAAGATCTGCTTTGGACAGAGCCCAAGTAGAAATTTTATCTTTCATTGTTAAGGTGCTATTCCGTTTTTTTAGACCTCCGCAGATGGTATTGTATTCATTACGTTATTACTTATTATAGCCCACGCCTTAAATTTTTGCTGATTAGCAACTTCGTCCGTTTTTCTATCTACAATATCTAAATATATTGCTTCATTTCGAAGGTGAGCCTATCCGTAATAATTCGCGAATAGACTTTTTGAAACCATATATAATTCTTTAGAAAATTATGATTTAAAAATTGTAGCCTATCAATTAGGTAAAAGTTTTTCCAAAATCCAACGTACTTTGAAAAAGAACAACTACAAACCAAATTCAACCCCTACAAGTTTCAACAGAGACGAATAAGACAAAAAGGCTGGAATTTTGCCAACAGATGATTCAAAATTTTAATGAAGATCCCGATTATTCAACTAAAATATTATAGACTGAAGAGTCATCCTTTTCTACGGCAGGAGTTTTCAATAGGAAAAATCGAAAGTAGCGGGAAAAAAAGGACAACAGAAAAAGATTGGTGAAACAAATAAAGGAAACACGAAAAAAAAACTCTTAGCGTTTGATGAGGAATTTATAGAAATCAAATGTTGGCCCTATATTTTATGATTATATATCATCAGGAGGTACCTATCAAGAAATACTCATCCTAGAAGTAGAAAATATTTGTTTACAGAAGTTTTCGGAAGCCGAGCTTGCCAGTATGATTTGTATGCAAGATGGAGCAACTCCTATCCGTTCAAAAACATTTGAAAAATGTATTCCCAATATGGATAGAAAATAATGGAAGTATCAAATGTCCACCTTACAGTCCGGACTAGACCAATCTGGAATATTTTTTCTGGAAATTTCTAAAAGACATTGTTAATAATCAATTCATCAAAGACACGATTCGACTTGAAATAGGGAATCTGAATGCCAATAATTGAACAATTTCCAATGCACTTATAAATAGAAGAAGACGATATCAATTATGCATTGACAATAATGGGGACACATTGAATATCTTTTATGACTTATCATGTTATTTAAATTTCCTAAATAAAACTTTATCTATTTTTATATAAATATTTGAACTTTTTCTTTCTCACAGTGATTCATTTTGATTATTCCATTGAAGAAATGTCACTAAACAAACATAATATAGTTGCCATTTTCATAGCTTACTTTTAAAATGTTAACTTTCATAGGTTATTCGATGTTTATTAACTCAAAAACGGTATAAGATAAAGGTAGCACATGGTATATTTTTAAAATCAGAGAAAAAGATAATCTCAAGAATTTCTCAATATACAGGGTATCCTATTGAAAAAAATATCATTTTATCCTCCGAAATCTGCACCCTACTGTATTTTTGATAGCATTTCATCAAAATTCAGTGATAACCACTCAACTTCGGCATTTAACTTTTTTTTCTATAGGCAATAATAACTATGATAAGGGGTAGATAATTTATAGTGAATAACCCAGTACATCGAAGAAATTATAGCAGTTCATGTGGACTACATTGGAGACAAATTCATTTTTATGCATGACAATGCGAGGCCCGAGCAGGTTTTCGGGATATGAAGTAGCCAGTATGCAGTCCCGACCTTAACCCGATCGCACATTTATGGGATGAGCTGGAACGAAGATATAGTTCTGAACTTCTTGCCCCAACCTCGATCTCAGATGTTGCACTGGAAAAAGTTTGGCTTAGTATCCTACAGAAAACAATATCGGACCCGATGAGATCTGTGCCTTATTCAATGAGAATTATAAGGGCAAGAGGGGGTCATACCCATGGTCAAAAAATTTGTTTTGGCTTAGCTAATTGCCAATAAACCATACTTCTGTTATTAATAAAAAACGTTATTGGTTTCATGCATTAATTTTACAACTTGTAGGCTAAGAAGACTTAATTAATTTTAATAAATCCAAACTAGTCTAAAAACATATTGAATTCTTTTTCAAAATGCATATTTTTTTTATCTCATAGATAGTTTCTGAAAAAATATGAGGAAAGTCGAAAGTTCACAGTGGGCCGATTTAAATGAACGTATAAATGAAATACAAAAAATTATAGATGGCGACATCTATAGTTCGCAAAGTGAAACTCATCCTAGCACCATGAATTCAATGGCAGAACATTTTCTACACATTGATAGGTATCCAACAATTGTTGGTATAAAACAGTCAAGCTCCTATGAAAAATGCAATTTACTGCCTCATAAGGTTTTATCCAGTGACTACAACCTCCAAAATCCAGAGATAATATTAATGAATATATATTTTTCATATCCACTTTCTGTTTTGAATTAATTTCTTCTTTATATGTTGTTCTTTCAAAGACCTCATGGGGCTGAATTTTTCCGAAATATACAAAGCTATCACGGTGTTCTCACGAATTTCACAGGGCAACCTACCCTATGGATCTATAGCCCCATAAAGAAATCTAATATTTTATTTTTGATCAACCTCCATTTAGCGATTATCTAGCGGAGAATAGCCAGAATGAAGACGCCGCACGAGAATACAAGAAATTCGAATAATCTCTGCTAGATGGCGTTGATTATTCAGCGTTATAAGAAGATTGTAATTGTGTTGAACAGGATTTGAACAGGAGGGTTTCGAAAAGGTATATGTTGCAAACGTACGCTTTGGTGAGGAAATCAGCATTTTGAATTTGTAAGAGGGAATTGTGGAACAATATAGTTACTGATATTGATAATGCTACGGAACACTTAAAGTGCCATTCACACTCGCGCTTGACTAGTTTCTACAAAAATGAAGGTGTCTCTTCTTTGACACCGACAGTTGAAAGGAGACAAGGATCAAGAAATTAAGAATGAATCTCTCATTATGTCAGATATCTCAGATGTCATATGGGATTCTATGCCAAAAAACAAAACTGATATTTTTCTACCCACAAATGACAAAAATGGTTTCAAAGAAATGTGTAAAGTTCATAAAAATCATGGTAAATGTCGTTACCATTAATAATCTCTGCGCTCGAAGAACGGTTCTGCATCCATTGTCCCCGTAGTTAATTCTGCACGGAACGACTAATCCCATTCTTCGAACACAAATTCTCCGTGTAATCAAGCAGTAATGACCGTTAATTCAACATACATGAAGGAATAAAAGAGTTATTAACGAGACAAGATCTGAAACGATCCTGAATTCATTTCTGGATGTTAGTTCACGAGCAAAAGATTTATGTATCGCCCCCTCGGGCATCTCTGTCCTCCGTATCTACCGTAAACTTGAAATATTTAGACATAATTCCTTAGGGGACTAAAGGCTGCACCCATTAGACACCTACTTGACCATTATTTGTGCGGCGGAGATAGCGCTCAGAATTTTTTAATATGACCACCTATATGGAATACCGGAAAACTTATTCGAATTATCTGCTGAAAGGAGAATGCGATCTCTATTCTGAATGCGAACTGCACCTGTTTTCAGCGATAACCGATACAATTGGACAGGTCTTCTTTGTTTTGTTACATTGTGTTTACATATGTTACTGATAATTGAGATAATTCCTCCGGGCGATATCCAAATTCCAAGCATTATCTTGTATACTGAGAATATTTTTTCTGCAAATACGTGAGGATTGGAGAAATACAGCCGTAAGACAATAATCAATTAGAAAATATGCAACGAACTCATTCACAACAAACATTATTTTGGCAGGAAGTGTTCAATGATATTATTGATGGGTAGATAAAAATAACATTCGAAATGAATACAAGTATCCCTCTCCTAAGTTAATTGAAGTATCTATTTTTTAATTTTGATAGCGTCACAATACATTTTGGGGCTTTCGGCTAGTAACACGTTGGATTTTTACCTAGTGCTTTATCGAATATCTCATCCTATTAGCTACATATTATTTCGAAGATGTGAGTGTCTATGCCCAATATCGTACTCAGAGGTCACGGTGATAACATGGCTCATCAAAACCAGCAGAAGTGGATTAATAATTGCTTGTTTATTCTGTAGAAATTTATAGAGTCAATGCTTTTCAATACGTTTTGCCAAAGGCAAGGTTCCTTTCCGAATTCATTCAATTCTCTATGGTGAACGATTCAGAGGAATTTGGTACAGGGGCAGATTCGAAATGAAAACTTTCTACGTTTTTATAACTCTTACGTGGGAAAATTTGTAATTAGTTGAGATATAATTTTCTAGCTTTCTTCTCCTTTATCTGTAGAAAACAGAATACATCCGAAAATATGAGGTTAGGTTAGATACAAGTAGGTATAGATGCACATGCGAAAGAAATAATTGCTATATTTCGGCAGTATACGAATAATCCCAATTGAAGGACTCAGATAAAAAAGCTCAAATAATCACAGAATTGCAGAAGATTTAAAAAAATATATAATAAAATCGTATGACATAATTCAAAATAAAATATTTCCTGCTCAACTGAATTTCAAATATGATCTCTCAAGTGTCAAAGATTCAGAGAGATCTTTAGAGCACTGAGTAGCTGTATCTATACTGACCAATTGACCATAAATGAGACGTTACAAATTGTACTAAATAACTGCGCTTGTGATACATTATCCGTAGATTATGATGAGAATAGTCTCAAATAGCTCGATTGTTTGAACATCATGGAAAACATTCGAATTTGAGGAAATATATTCAAAAATTATATTTAAAAAAAAATTAAGTATCCAAGTAACATTTTCTTCAAAATTGTTTTCCTACGTTCATGCAAAAACCAAACTTTATTGAAATATATTTAGTGAAAAAAGTGGTTCTTTGCACTGTGCAATAAAAGGTTAATTGCACTCATCTGTCATTTGTGATCGTAACAAACATAAACGTCGAATCGACGCAATTTTTAGTACACTTTTTATTTTCCTACACTAAGTGCCATCTGAATAATGTTTTTTTTTTGTTTTTGCATGAACGTAGAAAAAATAGTGTACGCAACTCGTGCAAAAAGTGTTTATTGCACTTGACGTGTTTTTTGCAATTGGACTGCACTAAATATACGTGAATATAAACGAGACAATGAAAAATATCCATAAATAACGGGTTGGTTATTTGAGCCACTCAACCATTCATATAAAAAAAAACTTAAAACCATCATTATACCTCAATACCACTAGTAGATACGTCTTCGACTCTTAAGCAATTCTTCATTCGGTTTGACCATTCCCAGCGTAGTTAAGATATAATAATGATATATCTCATTTGTTCTAGACAGAGACATAGTCATGGGTGTTAAAGTTCATTGATATTGCGATACCTTATTCTTCTAGCAATATATATATTTGATATTACAATAGCGCTTATATTATCAGTTTCTGTGAATGATTTATTAATTCAAGTGTCTAGATTATCTCATGAATTATATGAGCTTTCTACATGATGTCACAACAGAAAGTCCCTACTCAAGTGATATTCAGTAGAATGTGCATTCCTCAACTTTTTGTATGAGTTGATAATAATTAGAACGTATGGTGTGTTTTCATCGATGAAAATGTATGAAAATGACAGATTTTATTCCAAATATTATCAGCGAACAGCACGAACGTTTCCAACAAAGAGAGTTTTTGTATTCCGCGCAATATTTATTAATCAATAAACATTTAACTTACATGTTTACCTAAAAATTGAGTGAATTCATGAAAAATATTGATTTGTTTTAATAAGTAATTGAGAGTCACTCAATGAGTTCGCGATTTCTGCTGCCAAAAATTCATATATTCTAGGGATTGAAGGTACACCTATGCAAGATCCATGGATTCAATAATCAATCGAATTCTACCGATATCTCAGATTATCATCTCTCCTACCTATAATGATATCCAATCAATGCCTTTTCATTCACAATTGGCCATCATAAAACGGGACAATCACATCATCAAAAGGATTCCGAAAGATGCAAGATTCCTTCCTGCTGCTGCTCTCACCAAGTTGATCGTGAATTGCTTGAAACATCACTCTTATGAAAAATTCTCCCAATGTTTCCCCATGCGCCTTAACAAAAAAATCACAATAATTCTAGCTTCGAATTTCTTTCGTATCGATTCAGCTGAATGTTTGGACTCATTGACACCTTCTCATATACAGAATATGATGAAATATAGTACTGGTTCAGCAGATGTGAAGTTTATAACGTGCCTAACAGCTCTGTGCAATGTTATGTTATCTGGTAAGAAGAAGTCTGGGAAAATGTTTACCATTCGCTGTAGCTTCATTTTATCGGAGATTAGTTGTTAAATTCGCTTCTCTCAAAATAAAAGGTAATTTGGGTGGATGTTTTCATCCAATAAAGGTGGATGTGAATCCATTTATCATGCAGCCCATCATTATATTACAAAAAAAATCAAATGAGGTAACGTGATTAAAAAAATGCCTTCAATACTATTCGCAGCCACTTGATGCTCCAATCAGCCAAAGAATCTCCTCCGGAACTATATCCACTTATTCTCCAAATCCAATCCTCCCTTTCAACATTTTGTAAAAATATCCTGATGTCTGAGCGTAATATTCAACAATGGGATTAATTTGATTTTTTTGAAAATATGAACGGGACGTTCATCAAATCAGATGTGGAATCATCTGCGACTGAAAGATAAACTTTAGTCACTATCTTCCATCGTTCAAGGTAACCTTTTTTGGGGTATTCATGTTGAAAAGGGAAAACATTCTCAATTGAATATTCAATTGAGGATGTTTCCTTTTTCGAGAATAATTCAATTTGTAATAATACGTTGACGTATAACAACTGGATTCAATGGATAGTGTGTAGGTGATGGTTCTATTGGTGGAGATATATATGAATACAGTTTTGGTATATATTATTCCAAATTCGAAAACAATTGTTCTTCAGTTGAATTAGGAGAAATGTGAATTGTTTGTTTTACTTTCAAAAGCTCAATATTTTCCGGAAATTCAATTCCGTCACTGAAAGAATAAAAAAAAATATTAAAAAAATTAAGACAAGCTTTTATACAAATGCACTAAACAGGAAAAAATAACTTCTTGAATTTTTTGACCTAGGTTATTCTGTGAGTAGCAGATTGGAAGTCAACTATGGACTTGAAGAGCTTATTCTGGCAAGTAGGCATATACGAATACGATACTACTGGTAGCGGACAGTATCAATTTACCGTCATGCCTCTTGGTTCCGGCGACTTTCCAAAGATTGATACTGCTAATATTGTATGAAGTCAATTGCGAAACTTGCCTGGTGTATCTGGAAGATGTCATTGTTATGGAAAGGAAATTCTGGCCAAACTGCGTGAAGCTTTCGGATTCTTGAGGAGTACCAAGCACAAGATGAATCTCCAGATATTCTTCCCATTCCAGGAGCCACACCGTTCTGCCAGAAGGATTACAAACAGATTCATTTGTCAAAAATATAGTCACTAACAGAAGAAAAACATGGGGTAAGACACTTCCTAGGTCTGTGTACTTATTACCGCCGACTTGTGGAAGGATTTGCAGCTATCGCAGCTAACCTACATAAATTGACAGGAGATCGAGTCTCCATAGGTCTATCGAATGTGATAAAGCTTTTTCCAAGTTGAAGGCAGCACTCTGTTCAAGTCCAATCTTGGCATACACATTACAAAAAGGCCTGGAAAGTGTCATCGAATACTACAGCAGAGTGATGTCTAAGCCATTGAGGAATTACTGTGTCACCAGGAAAAAACTTCTAGCGATAGTCAGGGCAGTAGACCACTTCCTTGGAAGGGATTTTCTCATTAGGTCCTGAAATGGCTACTGGAAGTAAACAATCTCTTCAGCATTTCCAGCATTTCATTCTTTCAGCTATAGCGTGTCAAACCTTGTCAACTCAACTTTGAGCAGATTTTTCATTTTCATTCACTTAATAAACGGAAGGAATTGTGGTTCAATGAAACTCATCCTTCTTTGACTTGTTTAGAAAAATCTACTCAACATGTTTGGGTTATTCTTCTTTCTGTCACCTAATCTCCGAATGAAAAGACTCGTCTCAAAGCAGTTTCGTTGAACCATGCAGAAGGTAGGTTGGATGCCCTACCAGTTTCTTGTCTTGGAAATTAGAGTAACTGTTGGATTCCCTTCAGGTTCAGTGACTTGTGTCCAACATTAGTGTACAAGTGGTGCTGATTTTAGCGATACATATGTATTGAGTTGTGAATTCAGCGATGGCCGCTTATCAAGCTGTGATTGAATCGAACGTGATTAAGTTTTCGCCAAAGTTCGTGCCCTCTCAATACTTTTCAGTCGAGATGATGGTAGAAGTTCAGTCGGCATGACTTTGATCCCTTGGCAATGAGGTGGAACTGTCGTGTAGGATTTCCCCCCTTGTCCTGTCACACATTTCAGCTGCATCAGTCACACATGGTTCGGCTGCTGAAATTGAAGATTAAAAATTATGGAAACCTTGATCAAAACTATATATTTCCATGCGTTGGTATCGAAACACTTGCAGTATTTGGGCCTCGAACTTCAAAATTCATTGGTGGAATCTGAAATAGAATATCGAAGGAATCGAACGAACCAAGGGCTACTTCATTTTTGATCCAGCAAATCAGTATCGCCATACAAAGGGGTAATGCTGCTATATATTTTGGAACTTTACCGAAAACCAAATAATTTGATGAATTGTTCATGAAGCCAGATTCCGAATCCAAATCGAATCACTAATTTGCAACAATACTGATGAAATCTGTATACCAAATCAGACTTCTCAAACTGATTCACGCAAGCCGAAAATGATATTTAAATAATTCACCAGTTCGAATTATGAAGAGATTTTCCATGACAAATCGTGGGTGGACAGCACAAGTTCCATTTCTTTTCTTGGTTTCACAGAAAGAACTCGTGGGTGGTGATAGCCAATCAACTATACCATCCCTATCCAAAGCAGGAGGACATCTTTGCTAAGGTGAATATCATTTATAAAGGAAAATTATATGAAAGTAAAATTTGAACCAAAAATAATTAAAAATTAAAATAGGTTTGTCAGACATGTTCTACAAATATATTTTCTTCTGTTTTTTGCTATAGTTCTGCACAGATAGTTAATCACAATTAGTTATTCACAACTCGTCAATCACAACTCGTAAATCACAGATTGTTATGCACATATTGTTGATCAGTTTCTATGCGCTCTGTAGTCGTCGTCTTAGTCGTCGTCTTAGTCGTCGTCTTAGTCGTCTTAGTCGCTTGTCGTCTCAGTCGTCTTAGTCGTCTTAGTCGTCTTAGTCGTCTTAGTCGTCTTAGTCGTCTTAATCGTCTTAGTCGTCTTAGTCGTCTTAGTCGTCGTCTTAGTCGTCTTAGTCGTCGTCTTAGTCGTCGTCTCAGTCGTCTTAGTAGTCGTCTTTTTCATCGTCTTAGTTGTCAGTCAACAGATTCCATGAATAGATCGTTAATCATCAATTGGATTTTCAATCCAGATATGCGATCAATAAATATACAATAATGAACATCACTGGTTAACTCTTTGTAAACGAGTTAGACTGGTGGAATTAAGTATATCATAGGAGGCAGAGAATCGGAGGCTCCAGCCAAGGAGATTTTGGAAGCCTGGATCATCAACTATTGGATCTAACCAAATATTGGTTAGTGCGATCGGGATGCCGAAGAAAATCCCAAACAAGACTCTGTGAACGGACCAGTAACAACGAAAGGTTAGGTTAGGTAAAGGTTAAATGCATTGAATCCAGTGTTCAAAAATGAAAACCATATTTTCTATTGAAATTTCTTTGGTACCCGTTCACTTCAGTTAATAAGATAAAACAGTATTACAGGAATTAAAGTGTAATTGCAAAGGTTCGGAGCTTTATTGTGTGATTTGAAGAATGTTTCTTGTACAGTGAGTTTATCTACAGAAATTGATAGAGAATAAGTATTTTCAACTGTAGATGTCGTCCAAATTTAAACTCTGTGAAAACAACTTCATTTTCTAGAAAATATAAATTTTTGGACTTTCTAATCACTTTACAGAATGAACCACGGCCCTTGGCTCCACAATAAGAGTTGAGAGGCCAACCTTTTCAGGAAGGAATACTTTATAACTTTGAAAAATAAAAAAGAAGCGATTATAACAGTATACTGCAAGCACTTTTCATGACATTTTGTTTTCGAAGTGATCTCATGTTACTGGTTCCTAAAAGAGTGTCATTTCGAAATTTTGATGATTATACAAATTTTACGTTTTCGAAACGTTTTCACAAAAGATGTTGTATGAAATCGATTTTCAAAGCACTCGACGCATTGTCAACTCAGTTTGTGCCTCGTTGGACAATTTTGCGTTCCGTGCTCAACACACACTCTTTTCGCATCTTCTTACTTTCATTTTCATCCCCAACATTACATTATGATATTGGAGTGTTGGGGTTACAAAAATACGGGAAAAATTCTAGCAAAATCATTTGGAACTCAATGGCTTTCTCAAATATATCTGAATCTATTGAGAAAAACACTAATTGTAATATAAAACCAGTTTCTATTTGTGAGTACATCTTAGAGAGAAACTATGTAGATGAAAGTTTCAGAGCTCATAAAACTGTATCAAACGACCTTATATTTGGCCAATATTAGCATAAAAATAAAAGATTAAGATTATTTCCAATCTCTCCATAGCCGCCGTTTAAAATTCACCCTATCACCTAATGATGAATTGAATAGTAAGTTTAAACTAAAATTTTAAAGTATCGATCACGCATTCTAAGGTATCTGATTTCAGTCTATGTATGTGACGTTATGATAAGAACATATGAAAGCTGTGGAAACCTTGGGAGGTAGTAGGTTACTACTTGATACAACACGATCGGAGTTTTGAGAATAGGTAAATGGATACAATTCAGAAAAACTACATCAGTTTTGATGACATCGAAACCATAATTTCTTACACCACCAAATAGTACTCCATCCTATTCTATTTTTGAACTGAAAAATTAACACTAATCAAGTTCAATCTGAGTTCTTCGAGTATCTGAGATTTGGAAGTGAAGCATCCTATTCTAGTTCTTATTCTAATAGGCATATCAGAAAAAGGCCAAACAAATTTAATCCTTATGATTTGTATTGATTGTTCAATTTATAGAAAAGGAACACGTTTTATATGGAATTGAATTCACACCAAGGGCAACAGATGAGTATGTTGGTGGACAAACATTGGTGGTCAGAACTGCAAACTGTTGATTTTTATTCATTGATTAGTGAATACTACCAGTATTTTTCAAATAAAAAATGTTATTGCATCAATCTGACTCACTGTGAATTAGAAACATATGAATATTGAAATTAAATTTTCACGAACTATTATTTAAATTATGGAAGTAATCGTATTAAATTCCCGAGGAGATAATCGTTTTCTCCAAAGGATGAGCGCATCAAAGACATAAATTTATTTGGACAAGAATATCATAAGCGACTTGTTCATCCCGATGTGTTCTTATAATTAAGATAATAACACCACTCTAACTTTATGAGTTTGAATCACATATTTACCTAATGATCAGCAATTATCACAATATATAGCCCGAGCAGGGAATCATTATCATCAAAAGGAATTCAAATTAACAGCTTGCAGAGCATAACAATTTCATTATTTCTGTTCCAAATTACTTTACCGGAGCTGAGATCCGGATTCTTCACGAAGAGTCATAATTGTTCTCAGTTATACATCCCGCAGTGAATTCAATTTTCTATCTACTACTCGTTCAGATAGTTCAAGAAGGCGCACACTGTGAGTATGGAACGAATCGTTGGTCAATTTTATTATATGAATTATTCAGAATTGATCATCTGTTAGCCTCGTTAGTAAACTGATATTCTTTTTCGAATTATTCTGAAAACAACGAATAATATACTGTTATTGTGAAGTTCAATGAATGATATAGAATTGGCAAAAGAATTTTCTGTACGAAAATGTAGCTGTGAGGATCTTGTAGAGTTGTGTTTTACCTCGTATACTTCAGTATTGACGTGACCCTAGTGAAGGAAGTCATATGGTGTGAGTTCTGGTGATCGTGCCAATCGGTTTGATGAGGAATCTTGATAAAGCAATACTCGATGAAGGAATTAAGGAACTACAATATGGTTTACTGAAATTCTCAGCTGAAATTTCAGTACCTGGGGGAACTTTGTGTGATCTACTACTTATTCAAAAACAAAGTGCCCTGATCTGAAGAATGATCAATTTCTGATGTAATCCCGATCCCGCACAATCATTTTCCTAATAATTTCGTTGAATAACACTATTGGTTTGGAATATCTTCTTTGAGTTGTTCCAACTTATATGGCTGAAATTTATATTTTTTCGTTTGTGGAACTTCACACATATTTGCTGTTTGTGATATACTCAGTTGAGGGTTGACTACGACAAGAGTGAATACCATTCCAACAGAAACCATTACTCCCAGAATAGAAAGTGCCTGAACTCTTTTTCCTGAAAACATCGAGGAAGAAACTAGATAATACATTGGGATCAGTAAGCGCGAAACTCTCACCATCCCATATCACAGCTGCTGAGAGGCAATGCCTCCAAAGTCTTGAAAACCTAACAAAACAAGATAACTCTTACCTCATTAACCTTGTGAGAGAAGAACATACTTTTTTTTCCAGGGCACATATAAACAAACAAGTTAGGGATGCATCATGGGATCTCCCATTTCTCCAGCCCTTGGAAACCCATACATGCAGGAATTCGACAAGCTTACTTTAGTTCATATATGTTGATAAAATGTTAGTTATAAGGACCCATGACTCCAAAAACCTGCATGATTTCCTGAATTCTCTCAACAACATCCACCACAACATCAAATTTACTATGTCAATCAAAGCTGAACATTCACTTCTTTTCCTAGTTGTCCTCATCATAAAAATCAACGACTCCATCACCCAGGAAGTATACAGAAAACCTACCCACATCAACCGGTATCTAACACTCCAGCTCAAACCAATTCCACCCAAAACTCTTTCATCCACAGATCTATTCAACTCACCAAAAATCACAACCGATCACAACCTCAAAACCGTGCTACATCAAAACTATTATAATAACACACAGATCTGCAGATCTATCCACTATGCAAAATTTCATCCCCTGAATTCACAAGTTGTCACCGACAACATTGTCAGAATCCTAGAGGAACGCGACATATTCATTGAATATAATCTTATTTCTGATTCTCTCAGATCTCTTAAAGATACCATAGTCATACGAAAAAACATGCTCCCAGAGCCTCAGGACATGCATAGAATGAACTGAGAGAAGAGTTTATGAATATCAACTAATCGTTCGACACTTCCTCGGCACTTTCCAAACACCGTGAAGAAATATGCCACATAATAAATGTTTGGAGCACACCAAAGCAATTGCTACTGAGAAAACACTACAAGCGAGAGTCATTCGTGAAGCACATGCGATCATAATTACATCAATGAATGCGATGATGAAGCAGATTACCAAATACTCACATCTACTCTCCTATCGTCTTCTCAAACTGAACACTGCCTTCAGTTTCGCTCCATTGACATCACCCAGAATAGAAGCTGAACAACCTTCCTCATGTTCTCAGTTCTCTCAGTGGAGTAGGCAGACTCAGACGCTATAGAGAATAAGTATCGTGACCTGAGCACCAGTCAGATTCAGACCCCGTTCCATTACTCTAACTGATAATTTTCCACAAGAGAAAAATCGAACATTATTCGCGCTCTCCGGATGGAACTTATTTATCCTATTGAGTGGTGCTGAGCGTCGGAATTGCAGAAATATTTTTTATAGTGGAAAATGATAAAGGAAAAAGCCTCAATTATAGCTTTTCGACAAGAAATAGCAAGCTTCAACGCTTTTGGGACACTTTTTGAAAGAAAAAAACTAAAACTTTCGGCATACTACCTAGTGTAGTAACAAAGTATCTAAAGGCACCCAGTCAAGAAATACGGACACTATTTTCGACGATCTTGAGCAACGTTGTTAGCAAACGCGGATGGAGATCTGTTTGTGTCGCCATGGAGTCGTCGATACTAGCAGAAATATACCTTGGTCAGAAAAATAATACCACCCAGCTCATCAGCTGCTTTCAGCACTAGAGGAAATTTTGACTTGAAAACAAATTGAAAGTAGTAAGCTTGTATTCCAATAGAATTCAGATCTCTGGCGTTTTCATTATTTTTCCAGCGTGAGGCGGATGAGTGGCATTCGACCTCCCCATTTGAGATTGAAAATGTAAAAAAAGGGAAGTTCCTACAAAAAAAAAACAATGATCGAACATCTGCAGTCCGGGGTTCTCTAGGATAACATCTCAGATTATCAGAGGGCACTGAAAAATCACCAAATCGTAGTTTTGATACTTCAATCAAACTTGGAAATTTGTATAACCTCTGCTTTTTGATTGAATACCAGAATTTTTAATGTTTTTGAATTTTTGTTTCATTGTGATGGGTCTTCCTTCCTACTGTTTACCCATCCATAGTCGCGGTTTACCAACTACGATAAAAATATTAATTTTTTTATTTTGTATTATGACCAAAACTGAAGGCTACAACCAAAAATGATAATTTGGCTATATAACAGGGTCATCAGACCCATGACAACATACGGTTCGGTGACAAGGTGGCCAAAGACTCAGCAGGCTGGGGCGATCCGAAGGCTAAGTGGCATCCAAAGGTAGCCTGCCTGGCTGCCACGGGAGCTATGAGGACCACCCCAACAGCCGCCTTAGAAGGCTTGCCGAACCTACCACCACTTCATGTTTAGATACAAGGCGAAGCCAGGTCACTCGCCAGTGGACTGACTAGAGGGCAAGCGCCCATAAATAGACTGCACGGCAAAGTGTATAACGATCTATGCAAGAAGTTGGAAACGAAACCAATAATGAGAAAGCCATCGGACGTGATGTTTCCCCAATATAGCAGACAGAGAGGAATGGAAGGGAAGACCTACAATTAATGCACGAATTGCCTGCTACACAGACGGTTCAGAAACTGAAGAAGGTGTAGAAGCAGCAATATCTTTAGCCCAGCCAAAGATAGGAGTCTCACTGAGCTTAGGCAAACATGTGACGATATACTGCGCAGAGGAATAACTAATGGCAAGAGTTTAAGGAATAGACCATTGCCATATACTCTGACAGCCAAGCGGCTAATAAAGCAATCAGCTATATGCAAACGGAATCCAAACTTGTCTGGGACTGCTTGGAAGCCCTGCGAAGGGTGGGGAGTCAAAACAGACTATCTTTGGCTTAGGTGCCAGGCCACACAGGCTAGGAGGGCAACGAAGAGGCAGATTCATTAGCCCGAGAAGGAGAACGACGTGTCCCAATTGGTGTTGCAAACAACACAAACCAATAATTGGTTGAAAGAGCAATCTCAAGAATGGTGGAACAAGGCGCCGGGCATGAGACAGGACGAAGAGTTCATCAAGGAACCATCGCCAGAAAATTCACAGAGTACCGGCTAAGCCAGAATAGGAGATCAACCAGGATCATGGTTGGGCTCCTAACAAGGCACTGTAGACTCAACAAACCCATGATTAACATCGGACAGGCCGACACAACCACATGTAGGTTCTGCCAGAAGGAGGAGGAAACCTCAGCGCACATACTGTGCTACTGTGAAGGGCTTACAAGGCTAAGGTTTTCAACGATAGGGAGGAACCCCCCCAATATATGGGAAACTCAAGGTCTAGCCTATAGACTATTCTAATCGAAAATGAAAGAATATCTTCTAACCCCTAGAGATTTGCTGCCAGTCATTATTATAAAAGGGAATATGATTTCGATGAATCTATCGCTGCACTTTTCTTTTTGTATTTTTTTTTATTTTGGTAAGAAAAGTAGGGTAAGTTTCCGAATATTTTCATATATGTATATATATATATATTTAAATATATATATATATATATATATATATATATATATATATATATATATATAAATACGACGAATCCGCTACGACCATGATCTTCTTAAGGGGTTTGAAGAAATTCTAAGAATTTTTTGTTAATTAATTTTCAGAGCTGGAAATATTTCCGAACAAAGACACAATGGTGTAATTGAGTAATATTGTGAACCCTTCTTTTCAAAAGTAACGGTTTTACCCATACAATAAACCAAAATAAAAGAGAGTTAGTCCCTCTGCCAACATATATTTCCGGTTCAAGAAACAAAACTCGCCTAATGTTTCCAATGCGAATGATTGCGCGCTATTTAATTTGAAACAATATTTTCAGTTGGATTCGTCAGTTCGAAGCATGTGTACGAGTACAAGCCTCATTTTTATTTAAATTGTCGCAGAGACATCATAATCACCCTAGAGATGTACAGATGGTGTGTGAAACGCATCAGAGTCTCTTGTACAACGCGGCAACACTCGAACAATATGAAATAGTAGTCAGCATAATCAGCGATTTCAGAGTATACGGGCTATTAATTACACAAAGAGAAATTATTATGATTGTTATAAATGGTATGAATTATTCCATAATTACCTGTTGGTTCACTTGTTTAATTGGTCAGCCCATTGCAGTGTCTGAAACAAAAACTGCAATTAATCGAAAATATCTACTAATTTGTCACTGACTTATAATGGGAGAATATATTACATGATTTGGCACACCTGCAGGATGAATCGCGAAAATAACATAAGAAAAATGTTTTACAGGGAGTCCAAGACTTTCACGGGCAAATGTTAATAAAGATGAATAATTCGAAGAGTTCGAAGAATATAGCAACGCTGCTAATCATATGCTTGAATATAAAAATGGGAGCAGATATGTTTTACGAAATGTTTATTCGAAAACTTGAGGATGAACCGCAAATAGAAATATCGAACGATAAATCCTATACTAGCTGGACGATAGATTTGAAGGGACGCTTTATCACAAATAATAAACCAACTGGCCCAAATATTTTCCAAAAAATGAGTTTTTTCAAAACTATTTTGCTGACAATTTTGAGGGATGTTTCTAAACTCATAAGTTTGAAAGAAATGACTATTTCAATTTTTGGAATACGTTTCGGCCCCTGTTTCTCGATCTGCAAAATTTATGAAGAGATATATATATATATATATATATATATATATATGAATATATATATATATATATATAATATATATATATATATATATATATATAATATAAATATATATATATATATATATATGAATATATATATATATATATATATAAAATTCACATTGAAACAATCTATGGTATTATGGAACTCTTGAAATGAGAGTCGCATTCGCACTTCACCAATTTTCAATGGAGCTCCACTTTCTGGATTCCAGAACGCAACAACGAATGCAGCAATCTTATCTGGAAATAAAACTTTCCCAAATCCAAGGAAAACAACCAAGAGTAGCATATAAAAACAGAAGAATTTAGGAAAATACCAATTTTTCATGATTCACTTATGTTCCTCTCAACATTATATATAGAGTGGGCAAATATTCGATAGTTGGACACAAGAGTCTGGAGACTTGGTATATAGGTAGGTATTTTTGTTTTTTGAATCAACAGAAGCACTCCTAAGAACTTCTTACACTTTTTTTTTACATTCATAACCCACTGCTACCCCCACTAACTGTCTAACAAATAAGTACGATTTCAAGCGCGCAGATTTCCCGCTTCTCTGTGAGTTTCTGAATAACACAAATTGGAATATGCTCTGACAACTGCAATATGATAACGATCAAGTTCATTTTTTTATAGGAGATTTTACTTCATCATGAATGACTGTATTTCCAAACACAATGAAACAAGCCCCAAGAGAAGAAAATATCCTTTACGGTTTACCTCTGAAATAATTAAAAAATCAAACTCAAAGAGAAATATTATAAGAATAGGAATGATTGTCAATTGAACATGAATATCTTGGAGCAATTGCGATCCGAGCTTGAATATGATATGAAATTATCTCACCAAGCATATTTAAACAATATCGAACAAAAGATTCAACAAGATATGAAAATTTTTTGAAATTATGTTAGGTCAAAGAAGAAAAACAATGAAACTGTCTCTGAATACATTTTGGATGATACAACTACTAAGGACCCCAATAAAATAGCTCAAGGATTTGCAAATTACTTCAACTCTATTTATGACACTCAGAAGTTCACTTATGACTTCCAAAAGTTGAATAGTCTCGCTCTCAACAATGAATCAATGAAATCCAATGCAAATATCCGGAAATTCATGCGGATCACAGTATTAGACATCGAACAAGCCTTCAAAAAACTCAAACCAAAACATTCCGCTGGACCCGACGGTATCCCGCGTTACCTTATGAAAGCATGCAAAGATTATCTGATATAATACTCATTGATAATAATTTTTCAGAATGTATTACAATCTGGTGTTTTCCCGGATGACTTTGATGAATCAAGACTTACAGAGATCTCAAACAAAGCGACAAAAAACTTCTAAATAACTACAGACCAAAATCCATTTTGAACTGTATTGCCAAACCATTTGAATTTATTCTATACGATAAAATATTTTGGCATATAAACAACTCAATCTCACCATCCCATCATCGATTCATGAAAAGCAAATCCGTGGAAAATAATCTATTAACATTCACTTAAAAAATTAGTAAGAACATTGAAAAGGGCGGCAGAGTGGACATATATACGGATTTTGCCAAGGCGTTTGATTTAGTGAACAATGACGTCATAATATACAAACTCATATTGAATTCATTTTGTGACGATCTAACACTCCTCTTTATGAGTTATCTCCAAAATCGAATCA
Organism: Gonioctena quinquepunctata; assembly: GCA_018342105.1. Taxonomy (NCBI): domain Eukaryota; kingdom Metazoa; phylum Arthropoda; class Insecta; order Coleoptera; family Chrysomelidae; genus Gonioctena; species Gonioctena quinquepunctata. The sequence goes on along the minus strand of JAFIRS010000878.1, from coordinate 391,256 downwards.
GGTGTGTAGAATTCCGCGGAAGCAAATCATCAACCTTCATGGTTTAACTTGGGACCCCTACCCTTTCTAATATTCATAAATGATTTAGTAGAGGGAGTTGCGTCGGATTGCCTCATGTATGCTGAAGATTTAAAAGAAAATCCGTAATATTCATAGCGGCAATGACAGACTTAAATACCATTCATGATAAATTATATTTCAACATAGGCAAAGAACTCTTCATATTTTGACTATCATAAGAACTCAACTCCTCTTATCGAAAAATCAACAGTGAGAGACTTAGGTATACTATTCCAGAATGATCTCAGATTCAGAAATCATACAACTAATGTTGCCAAAGAAGCATGGAAATTACTGAAACACGAGTGTCATCAGATGTCTTTTTTCGTCCCCAGTTCGGAATAGATTCGAATATACCTCTTTATCATGGAAACCCCTCAAAAACATCAGAAATGAAAGCCATTGAAACGATACAACATGAATTTATTTCAGACCTCTATTATAAAACATACACCACTGCTCCTAAACATGAATCATTCGATAGAATACGAAAATAGTTTAATTTCGCGAAAATCGAAATGAGAATGGTGAAAAAATTGATTTCTTTTTCACAATGGGCAGGCAAAATGTGAGTATCTATTATCCCAAATTAAGTTTTATGTACCATTACAAGTACTTCGTCCCAAACCAACTCTTTTCAATGTTCCTCGATTTCCTAATGCGATAGACAAAATATGTGCCATGTATAACAAATTTGTTTGTAAGCTACCTGATACATTCAACTGCTCATTTGATAGAATAAAGAAATGTGCAATCGCAATAAATCTTCTATCAATCCCTAATAATTTATGCTGATCCTTTTGGAATATATAGCGAAAATAAAGTTCTGGTATCTATATTAGATTTTTTATGTATGTATCTATATTTAAATCGCTTCTCTCATATACATGTATGCACCTCTACCAATCTTTCATTTACTTCTTCTGCTATACATAATATCGATTACCAACCCTTTCAACTCTTTTCTTCTTCTTTTCTTTCTTCTTTTATTTTCACTTTTAGGTTGTATAGATTAGATTATCCTCATAGTTGATATTGATATTAATATGTAAATCATTACTCATATCTACACATTTGTATCTCTTGTAATAAAATGATAACATCAATTACTTCTTTTGTTATATATGAGATTGTTTACTAATTTGATCAGTTATTAGATTGGATTATCTTTATAGTGGAAACATGTTATGAGTCTATGAATGTTTTTTTGTCTCTAGGCCAAATAAATAAATAAATAAATATTGGGTTAATTTATTTCAATTCAACATAGATTTTGTACGCAAACCAAACGTTACTTCGGTGAGAAAGATAAATAGTGAAAGTAACAACAATGATAATTCTATTTACTGGTTTTCAGTACTTTTTATAAACTAATAGTTATTTTATACAAATCCTCAACACATTTCTTTGGAAATGTAATTTGAAAGATGAATCGTTCATCTCCATTTCCTTCGGGAGGTGAAGTAATTTTGAGTGAGGTATCAGTGACACTTATTTTGGAAATACGTTGGAAAATGTGTACATATCTGAATATTTAATATTCTGTAGTATTCTGACTTTTCCAATTACGCAGTTCTTCTTCCACAAGGTATTAGCCTTTTGTCCAGATTACACTCACAAAAAGTTCTTCAATCCGGAATAGATTGCATTCGATGATCAGATTTATCTGAAAAATAAAAGCCGCGCGTGCAGGTGTATCAATTATCACAGGAAATAACATGTTTTATATATTTTCATGTCGTTCCAACGTTTATGGCAAATCATATAATGAACCGTTATGTCATTACATGATTGAGGAAAATGCATGAATCCAATCAATCCGTATACGAACAAAACATGCATGGTAGTCATTCGAATATATGGGATGTAATTTGGATTAATCAATTTTCGCATATGAAATGGTGTTATACGAACGGGTCATTTGTTACTTTCAATACCACAGGCTCTCAGGATTCGCATACGATTCACGGTGTTAGTTCATTTTTCACGAGCATTTATTCAAGTTATCGCCTACTGAGAACAATAGTAACCAAAGTCCGAAGCAACAGTTTTGAGATAAATGCGTTTGAATTTCTGAAAAAGTATTATATCAGCATTGCTAATAAATATATTTTATTATTTCATTCGTATTTATTGTTCTTCCATCTTACTCTTTCAATTACAATCAGAATAAAGTTTATGGATCATCCCAAGGGATAGGTCGCTTTTGCTTATAATTCGAAACCATTTTTTGTATTTCACACATGATTTGAGCCCATGGCGCAACAGGAAATTTTTAAAAGTTATCAGGACAACAAAGACAATTTTAATTTTCTCAATTGAAATTGGTTTCAATATTGTATTTCTTCACTAATAACATTTTAGTGTTCGTTTTACCACCATTGTAAGCTATATTCTCATTTTCCTAGAAATCTTCTCAATTTGTTGGAAACAGTGATTGGTACTCAAATATCCTGTTGAATTGATCATTTGAATTTCAAAATCTCTATTTTGAGCTAGTTACTTTTTTTCAAAGGACCTGATAATTTTGTACCAAGCACTGTTATATTATATTTCTTTCAGAAGACTTCTATATAGTTGTTAGTTTTTCTTGAAAATGATAGGTAAAATAATCACATATACACTGTCACGTGTTGAAATTCAGTATGTTATTCAGTTCTTCTGGAGTTAACGCAACGAAACTGAATTTGTCCCAAATCAGGGGGTCACAACCAAAAATAATCGCTATATGATTAAACCATTTGAAAGAACTTCCAGGTTCATTTCCCACTAGTCTCTCATGATCATTATTTCTATGATGAAATGCAAAAAAAAACTTTTTTCCACAACCCTTTACGAATAATACCTTCAGGGAAAACGTGATTTCCGTCGCAAGTCAAAGAAATTCTCATAATGTTAATTTTCGTTTCTAGCGACGAAAGTTAAATTTATATTTTCAATCATTTATATTTTCAATCATGTTTTGATGACTTTAAATTATTAATAAACAAAGACAGAAATCATTTCTCTAATTAGAATGCATTTTTTTTAAATTCTGTTTGATTAAAAAGCAAAATAGAATTGTAAAAATACCGTGAGTATTGAAAATAATTTATATCTAGTTCCCTGGTTCCATTAGTTTGACGTTCCTCGTTAATTGTTTGCACCGAAAGCATTGTCAGCTTTCTAAGTTATCATGATTTCTGATTCGGAAAGTGATTTAGATTTTCCAAATACACCACCAGAAATAGAAAATCAAGCTGAGGAAACCTCTTTGGATTTATAATCAGTGAAATCTAAAAAAAAGAGATGGAGAAATATATGCAAAATTCATTAATTGGAGAATTATAATTCATTTTTGAAAATTGTGCTGCTTGCGTATTTTGGATGGTTGTCAAAAAAAATAAAGTCATCGACGCCATGGTCTATGTATTCGATGTGTATTGAATGAAAATAATATCGATATCAGTAAATATCCCAAATGACGTTCTTTTTCTAAACGAAAATCTGATGGTTTTAGAAGTCTAAACAACATTCTTCCGATGAGATACACACTTTCTTAAAGAATGCACCCGACTCCAAATACTCAATGACTAAGGTAAGTTAATTACTTTATTATTGCGACAAATTCTTAATGATATCAATATTAACGTTTGTAGCTAGTCTTAGTTTTTGGAATTTCGGAGGGCTTGTCGTTGCCATGAATTAAAAGATTTGACAGTAAATGATGTGAGAGATACCAGCAGTATACTCTTAGTTACAATACGTAATACAAAAACAAAAGTACCGCGTTCCTTCCACATTTCTGGATTCTTCTAAGAGATTTCTGTAATATATATGAACCTCCGTCCACTAGATATGGACAAAATAAATTCAAGATTTCTTATTAACTACCGGAACGGAAAGTGTACTAGACAGGTTGTGGGAAAATAAATTCAGTAAATTTCCTATGCAAAGAGCTCAATATTTAAACTTGCCTGATCCTCAAAAATATACTGGGCATTATTTGCGTAGAACTTCCGCAACGCTATCAGTGGATGCAGGAGGTGATTCACATCAATTAAAAAAGCATGGGGGTTGGAAATCTAGTAACGTTGCGGAGGGATATGTTGATCAATCAGTTATCAGCAAAAATAAAATACAAACCAAAATTTTACAATCCATACAAAATACAACGCTATCCGATTACGGCGCATCTTCATCTGCAGTGACATCAGTTAACAACATAACAGATGTGGCATCGTATACCTCAATTCATAAAAACATTCATAGTAATATTCCTATAATTTTGAATAATTGATCGAATGTTACAATTAACTAATATTTAAAGCATGAGTAATGTTAAAAGAAATTCTGTTATTTTTAGTTCGAAATAAAATATTTGTTCATCGTTCTTTTTTAGCAAATTATTATGATATGAACAGGGTTGTAGAAAAAGTATAGAGTTTCACTCGTCGCAAACATTTTCTGAAGCTCGTGAACATTACCAGCTTCGGCTGCGCTTTGGCTGGTCAACTGTTCTCTCGCTCCAAAAAATGTTACGTTCGTCACTCGTAAAACAATATACTATCATCGTAACAATTCTGTAAATGTGTGCTAACGAGAATGATGCTTATTTGAATATTCACCTAATTTTATTGCAAATGAAACTTCCTCATCTCCACCCGGGCAAAGTTATCCAATAGATTAATATGAAACGTCCTCTGAATATGGATATATCACCTCCATAAAGGGAAATGTCATAGTCATAGAGAACTCCAAAACGCCAACACACTCCACTTTCGTCACAACCAAGCATGCAGTAAGATATCCATCACCCGTTCCATTTCCAGGCAGATTTCATACGAAATTCCAATTAAATTCAACATTATTCTCTAGTGTCATGTTGTTCTGGACCCCAGAGGCAAATTTTCCTTTTTATGAATAGCACTTATTAGGCTACACATGGGCAATAAGATACGCTCTGTGGTTGCACTGGAATTAGAAAACGCTATAATAAACAGATCTCACGGGTAACAATCAAGCTAGTTGATCATCGTTTGCCGCAAAATTATAATAACAATTAGTGTAACGCAGTGGCGGCAGTACTAAGGGGTCATCATAAAAAAAATAACTATCATAGTGGTCTGCGAGTGAGTGCGGAGATTTTTTTGACACCAGATTTTCAACCACTTGAATGGCACAGACAAGCGGATAAACTTTTTGTTAGATATATCTTATGGTTCTTCGAATAGTAGAGAATGAACACATTTTTAAACGGGTTTATTTAGCTCACCTAGTTTGTGTCTTGTGTGGGTCGAATCAAGTAATTGAAATTTTACCCCCTTTCTGTTGACCGATTGATCTGAAATTTGGTACACACCTTCAGTTCTGATGACAATACAATTATGTGTACTCAGTATCATTGTAAATCCAATATGGCTGCTGCCACAAAATGGCGGATCACATATTTATTTACAACCCCCTCAATATGGATATCAAATAGAAGGGTTTGACTGGTAGAATACCGTTCACTATGAAAAAATTCCAAATCCAAGGGGGCGTCCGAAACAAAATGGCGGATCGTAGAATTTAGGCAGTCAATACAACCCCCTCAATATGGATATCAAATGAAAGGGCTCGACTAGTAGAATACAGTACACCATGAAACAATTCAGAATCCAAGATGGTGTACAAAACGAAATGGCGGATCATACAGTTTGGACAGTCAATACATTAAAACTGGAATCCTTAATTTTGTCATGGGCTTCCACTATCCACAAAATACAAGGCAGCACTGTAGACCACGTAGTTGTATATTTAGGATCGAAATTGTCTGAGGATGGACAAGCTTACGCGACACTGAGTCGAGTAAAGTCCTTGGAAGGATTATGTATTGAGGAGTTACATTGCAACAAACTGACAGGAAAGCAACTTTGTAATAATGAGGCACTGAATGAACTAAATAGAATGAGAAATATTAAGTAACTAGAAGAAAAACTAAAAACTTGAAAATAAAATAAGTAATATTTTTTTTTCAATCAAACGGTTTTATTGTAAAGAAACATAATAATGATGCAGATAATGTACTGAGAGTTAAAAAATAATTAGGTAAGTACCAGACATCATACCACTCTCCTCATCAATATAGGGTATTGATCAGACTGAAATAAAATCGTGGGGCCGGTCGAATTTCTATTATCGACAGTAAACCGCATATCATCATATGCTTTGGATGCATATTTTCAACAGACAACTTGAATGTGTGTTGAAGTAAATCCGTCACTATCATCGTGCGACATCACAGAACGATCATTTACATATTTACTCAGGTTAGGCTACGCCCCACGATTTTATTTTGGTCGGATCAATGCCCTATATTGATGAAGAGAGTGGTGTGATGACTGGTACCTACCTAATTATTCTTCAGTTTTTAGTACATTATCTGCATCATTATTATGTTCTTCTACAATAAAACCATTTAACTTGAAAAAAAAATAACTAATTTATTTTTTAGCTTTCAGTACATTATCTGCATAATTCTTATGTTTCTTTACAATAAAACCGTTTAAATTAAATTATTTTTTCTACTTATTTTATTTATACCATGTTTTAGTTACAATGATTTCTCAATAGTAATGTCAGAAGAAACCCTGAAACTTTCAGAAGTTGTGAGATAAAGATTGACCTCTGAAATCGGTTTTGATATCTCTTGCATAATAGTTCTCTTGAAAATATTAATAAATATCCTAATACCTATAAAGTACAAAAAAATTGAAGGGAGTTTGTGAAAATCGCGTTTCCCGCTATGTACGCAATTGAAAACTTGAAGATTCATGCAGAAATATCCAAAAAAAGTTTGCAGGTTGCAGTCATAGAACAACGGCCAATAAGATGAGAAAAACTCTTTTTTAATTTTTAAAGATGTCGCAAAATTTATTTTCTCTATGAAGACATCCGAAAAACAAAAATTATTGTGTGTACAGAGGAAACACATGGAATTTGTAAAAAAAAGGACTTACTAAGTTCAGGTTGAATATGTAAAAGTAGCTGGTGCTCTTCAACATAGAGAATTTGAAAATATGTCAGGACATTTAGTTTGTTTAAAATGATTCAAATATAATAAATCAAGTAAATAACAGTTAGAAATGAATAAACATGATATTCAAGGAATGGCAGACCACATGCTCATAAATATCATGTTTGTTAGTTATCAACTGTTGTTTACCTAATTTGTTATATTTGAATCATTTTAAACAAACCAAAGGTGCTACATTATCTTGTAAATTGTGCTTCTTCTCTACATGAAGAGCACCAGCTACTTTAATATATTTATACTTAACAAATTTTATACGTGTCCTCTGTACTGACATGTAGACAGATGTCTTGATTAAGAAATTTTGTTTTTCGAAAGCTTGAAAAATTACAAAAGAGTTTTGGTGTTTTGTTCAACTTGTCCAGTCAAGAGACTTCACAAAAACTTCTAAAAAAATTATATGTATATATGTATATATATATATATATATATAAATATATATATATATATATATATATATATATATATATATATATATATATATATATACATTTATTTTTCAGTTTGAGCTTGTTTCCCTTTCAATTATGATAATCATTGTACGACACTGTCGACTTCGTATGGAATCAATGGAGATCATCAAAACTTTCTCCCATCGCCTACAGAGTGTATTATATGTAATTATTCTACGCTACTTTGTAGTCTTTGTGTCCTACCTTACCACTGGGAATCTAGAATCATTCTCAACATTCAAAAAAATCAATGACTGATTACTAGTTCTATATGTATCCTTGATTTTTCATGTGTGATATCTAAATATATATGTGAATATGAAAGTTCAAATCGACGGGTTCAGGACAAAATACTTTTGGAAGGCTTCATAATCCAAGAGTTCATGATGAAAAAGTTCAATTATGTGCATCCTTGGATGAAATAGTACAACAGATATTTGCTAAAAAGGAGAATTTTTTGACACAATAATAAATTCAAGCCATTCAAACACAAATTCATTACATTGAAAGAGCGAGATTTTGACGTTCGGTTGGATTTATCTTTTTGGTTCCAAGGACAAAGAGAAGAAAATGCAAATTTCCTTTGTCAAATTTTACCCCAAATTGGGTAGACAGTTCACAAAACTATAGGTGGTGGGCATAAGACACCCAAAGTATGTGATAGAATGCCGAGGTCAATATTCTTTTGAGATAAAAGTATTTCAAACAACAGAGTTATTTTCCCATATTTCTTACAAGAAAATTTTAATTTACAGATATACAGTTTTAAAATCTTGAAATGAGTCAAGTTTCAGATGAAATGGCCTCTTGATGAAAGACAGAACTTATGGTTTCAATACGATAGATCATCAGTTCATAATGGGGCAGATGTTAAACCTTTCAGCAAAAATAGAGAAGATCCGGGAACTGTTCCCAACGGCCCAAGAGAGCACCACCTCCTTTTACCATTGAAAAATTCAATAGAGCCATTAAGAAAATGAAAACAAAGTAAGCCTCAGGTCCGGATAACATTCTACCGGAAGCAGTCAAACTTGCAACCGACACATGCCCTGGAACCGTACTGAATGTCCTTAATGCGCTCCTGAGGAAGAACGCCATTCCCGAGAGGTGGAATGTGGCTAAAGTCATACCTATACATGAAGGTCACCAAGGGGACCTGAATAACAAATGAAGGCCCATCTGCCTGATAGACATATCAGCCAAATTATATACCTTTTGAAGGCAAGGCTAGAGGAAGAAATGGCAGTAAATGGCGGCATATCAGAAAACCAGTTTGGCTTCAGGGCAAAGGAATCAACGGTACACGCGTTCAGACAAGTGCTCTCAAAGACACGCGATGGCAACACCAGCTGGGCCATCATACTCATTGATGTCAAGAACGCCTTCAATATCGTCAAGTGGTACCGAATAAAGCTGAGATTGAACAACATTATGGTCAGCGACTACCTTCTAGAAGCCATTGAGAACTACCTCTCACATAGAACCCTCAAGTGTGGCACATACAGTCAAGATATGACCCAAGGTATTCCACAAGGCTCAAACATCGGGCCTACCCTGTGGAACAATCTCTACGACGGGGTCCCCAATTTGGACCTGCCACAAGGGTGCCATGCGGCTGCGTATGCTGATGACTTGACGCTTACAGTGAGGGCGGACCGCGAGGAAGCACTTATGAGTTAAGCTAACCATGCGCTCAGATATATTCACAGAGGGCTTGGATATCGCTCCAAATTAAACGGAAGTAATTGTCATGAAGCGACCCTGGAAGAAAAACGACATCCCCTTCGAGAACGGCGGGATCACCATTGTCTCAAAAAAACATTTTGAATATATGTGTCTGGCTTGATGATAAATTAACTTTTGATGAACACATAAAAAGGCAATGTGAAAATGCGGATACAAACGACGGCACTCACTGAAATTCTGCCTAATATCCGTGGCCCTACGTTCCAGTGTGGTGTGGTGTAGTGCATTCCGTCATCCTGTACGCAGCACCGGTCTGGAAGAGAGCGTTAGAGGTGAAAAAATACCGGAGAATGGTGATCTTGTCACAAAGCAAGATGCTGCTCCGAACAACTATGGCACATAGGACAGTGTCGTCGAGTGCCCTATGCGTTATAGCTATAGTACTGCCGATAGACTTGACGACCGAGGGGAAATCACGGAAGAGCTCAAAAGAATAGAAAGCGTGAATACCATGAAGGAATGGCAATATAGATGGGCCAACGATACCTCTTCCCCACAATGGACCAATATAGAGTTATGGCTATCGTGCAACCATACGTATAAGAACTACCACGTAACCCAATTTTTGCATTGAGCGTGATGGTAGACACACAGAAATGTTATAATTGATGTCAAACCTACATTGTACAGCCAATTGTTATAATTTGAATCGCCTCATAATTAGATTTAGTTATATGAATATTTATTATGAAATAATTGTACTTGATTGATTTGTAAGTATTATTTCGAAAAATAAGTTTTGAAGATTGAATTGGCAAGAACTTCAGGACTCTCGATTTGGAAATGGATTCGAAAATTCAGAACTTGAGCCACTTTGCATCAAACATGACATAATTTTTTTAGCATAATTGTATATTTTTGAAAATATCCAATTAGAAAGATTATCAAACAGAAACAGCAGATGAGTGTATAACTTCTCAACTGATATTTGTAGATTTTACGAAACTCATCAGCCGAAAAATTATGAGGTTGAGAAAACACAAAAAAATCAAAGTTGTCCAAATTGGTTCAAATTTGATAGGCTGGTAGGAAATTAAAGATGAACAACTTTTTCATATAATATTTTTTTAAATATTCGAAAAGTTTTTGTTGTTTTCTTTGAAAAATGTTGAGTTTGACAGATGTAGTTGATCGATATTTTCAAAGCAAAAACTGTTCATGAAATTTGCGAAAACATTTATTTATTTATTAGAAAATCAAAAGTGGATTTCAATAGACTAGACATTATTGCAGATTTGAAAGTAAGGATAACAGAAGAAATCAACAACATAACCCCTGAGGTCCTTCAAAATATTGTACGAGAATTCCAAGATCGATTTGCTTATTGTCAAGAAGAGAACGGTGGTTATTTTGAACATTTAATTTAATATAAAGAAAGAAAAAGCCAAGTGAAGGATTAAATGAGAAATGAAGTGCATAAAGTACACAAAGTCGTCTTCAAAAAATGATTCAATATGAATTGAAGCACAATTGGTAGACCACAGACGAAAAACAACTACTTTCCTAGCAAATACCACGCAGAACGTTGAATGATATTCACCTGACAATCCATGCAAACTTCCATATAAATGGATATTGTTCGCAAATGTTTTTTCCTGATAAGCTCGATTATGTTTAATTCATGTCGTGTCCGCCTAACAATCCGCATACTGGTTTCAGGCTTTTTGGCCCTCATCAGTACGGAGTAGTCACCACCCAGAGATCTGGAGTGAAGTGAAACACAACATAAACAAAATAACCATCAAGCTTACAACATCTTTAGGTACGTCAGAAAAGATAACTTTCAACCGACGGCACCTAGTAACAGAAAGAAACACTCCTACCTCGATAGGATTCTAAATGAAAGATTCCTCCTCAGTAGGAGTGGCTAAGTTGCCTGACTAGCATATATTTAAAGAAAGAAAAAGCCAAGTGAAGGATAAAATAAGAAATGAAGTGCATAAAGTACACAAAGTCGTCTTCACAAAATGATTCAATATAAATTGAAAAAAAAAATTGGTAGACCACAGGCGAAAAACAACTACTTTCCTAGCAAATACCACGCAGAACGTTGAATGATATTCACTCGACAATCCATGTAAACTTCCATATGAATGGACATTTTTCGCAAATGTTTCTTTCTGATAAGATGAGGGCCAAAAAGCCTGAAACCGGTATGCGGATTGGTAGGCGGACACGACATGAATTAAACATAATCGAGCTTATCAGAAAGAAACATTTGCGAACAATATCCATTTATATGGAAGTTTGCATGGATTGTCAGGTGAATATCATTCAACGTTCTGCGTGGTATTTGCTAGGAAAGTAGTTGTTTTTCGCATGTGGTCTACCAATTGTGTTTCAATTTATATTGAATCCTTTTGTGAAGACGACTTTGTTTACTTTATGCACTTCATTTCTTATTTTATCCGTCACTTGGCTTTCTCTTTCTTCAAATATATGCTAGTCGGGCAATTTAGCCACTCCTACTGAGAAGAAATCTTTCATTTAGAATCCTATCGAGGTAGGTGAAATGTATGGAGTATTTCTTTCTGTCACTAGGTGCCGCCGATTAAAAGTTATCTTTTCCGACATACCTAAACATGTTGTGAGCTTGATGGTGATTTTGTTCATGTTGTGTCTCGCTTCGGCCAGAGCTATCCGGATCTCTGGCTGGTGACTACTCCGTACTGATGAGGGCCAGAAAACCTGAAACCGGTATGAGGATTGTTAGGCGGACACGACATGAATTAAACATAATCGAGCTTATCAGAAAGAAACATTTGCGAACAATATCCATTTATATGGAAGTTTGCATGGATTGTCAGGTGAATATCATTCAACGTGCTACGTGGTATTTGCTAGGAAAGTAGTTGTTTTTCACCTGTGGTGTACCAATTGTGTTTCAATTTATATTGAATCCTTTTGTGAAGACAACTCTGTGTACTTTATGCACTTCATTTCTCATTTAATTTAATAGTAACATAAATTGAAAAATACTTTCCAAACATTATGTGACATTATTTCCTTCATTCTATGTAAAGTATAAAAATTTTGTATTTTTTAAATAAATTTTGATTGCACCAAATTTAAAGAATTTAGTATTCCTGAACAGAGAATGGAAATCCCTTTCGAACAACGTGCCACATGACGCCCCTTCTCATCTAAAATTTTTGAGGGGGTGCTCATAATTCAGAGGGGGTGCAAGAAAGAGGTAATATTTTCATATTGAACCCGCACTGTGTACTCCGGTTCAGAATAAAAATCATATGTTCTAGAAAAACGTATTTGCGGAAAGTACTCAAATACTTTTCCGGCTACTCCTCTGCAAAAGGTGGTACTTGCGCCCCAGTACAATTTTTCGAATGAGCTTGTACTTTCGAGACCAAAATGTAATGTATATACTTGACCTAGCTCCAGTCTTCATGACAAACATGTGTTTTATAGAAAACTAAAATTAAAGTTATATCTGGTAACAGTTATTTTGTCTCTTTTTTGTCTGCAATGGTAATCTGACGGAATCAGTTCATTAGCTGTATTATTATTTAATTACCGACATAGCTCAACTGCGTCAAAATCGCAATTTATTATTCAAATCGAACTGGTTTTTGAAGTCTGCGGTTTCACTCCGGATTTATGTCGCATACCGGCAAATTATTTCACTGGAATTTTCATTGAACACTTCCGTATTTTCTTCCGATTCATTTGCAATCATGAAGATATACTGATGTATGTATTTGCAATACAGAAAATATATAAATGTATAACAAAAATATTCGTCTGATACCAAAGAAGCGAAAATTCATGAATTTGAGGGCGGCATGTCTAGATGTCTGGTTAGAACAAACATATGCAAAAGCATAATATAACATAACGTAATAAATTCAGAAATTTTCCTCGAATATAAATTTCAAGGTAGCTTCAGATTATTAGTTGATGATCAATTGAAATATGTATGACCTATAAAATTGGGAAATATTTAATTCAATTGCAAGAATATTGTTAGTGAGGCAAACATATTTTTAGAGTGCATCATTTTCCACAAGACTCACTTGGGGAAGACGAATTCGATTGTTTTACTTCAAATGAAATATTACCCTTTTGTTTCTGTTTTAGGACAGTGAACAACAACCATTTTAATTGAATTGGGATTACAGAACCATTACACATGTACGCTATGATAGAACTTCAACAGTAGAAGTTACATTCAATTATGATTGCAATATTTTTGTTATAAATGTGGTGAGAGTTATAGGAGATTATTGAGTTGTCAATAGGAATGTAGCACATCATATTGACTGATTACATACAGTGTTTAATAATATATATATATATATATATATATATATTGTTTGTTATATTGATAGCTAATTTTCGCTCCGCGTTGGGAGCCAAATTGTTATGTAATGTTGATGGCTAATTATTTTCGCTCCGCGTTGGGAGCCAAATTGTTATGAAATATTAATAGCTTTTTATAAAAATTGTTGTTAATTTTTCCCCACGTTATTGGTATTGCCCCACAAATATTTTCTCCCTATATAAATATTTTTATTTCGATATACCTCTAATACTTTTGTAGGCAATTCAGCTCCGAGATGGAAAGCCAATTGTTATATTGTGATATGATAATAGCTAATTGTTATGAAATAATAATTGCTAGCTAACGTCACTGTTTTCTCGCCACGTTGCTGCCAATTATTATTACTTTTCTTACCACGACTAATCTCAGTTGGTACGCCTTCGCTTCAGGAGTCGGTATTGGCAATAGAGCCACTGCCTGTTTTGATGTCACTCGAACTATTTTCAGTTCAGTGTTTATAAGTAAAATATTTGCATATCATCGTGGAAAATAAACCAAAAACTATCAAAAACAATTATTTCTTTTATTCAGGAAAACTTATATTAACCTGGCCTGCGATAAATAACTTACCACTATAAGCAATTGATAAATTTTCATAGAATAATAAGAAACAGAGTTGGATATTGTATATAACCTCACTTTTTTCTTTTGACTTGGAAGAATTCTTTTATAGTTCAATACCAAAATAAAAAAGAGTTCCTCAGATATACAAGTTACGTTGTAAAGTGATTCAGTTTGTGATGTGCACTTAAAAAGTTTATACCTGGAGCTGGAACTGTCGCTGATGCAATACCTGCCAATAATCTGAAATCCTGCTTCATCCACTCCTCTCAGGGACTCTCCATTTGCAAAGGAACCATCCAAAATTCCCGAAATCAGCTTGGACAAGTTTGTATGTGGAGTACAAAAAGGTAATCTTCTTTTATGCTATTTATGTTGTGTCGAAATTATTCAGAAAATGAATTGGTTTGTTATTTTTGGCAAACTACTTTGTCATTCGTGAAAATATTAAATTTTTTCCTTTCTCAAATTTTGTACCTGGCTTCGTTCTCAAATTTTTTTCAATCTTCTCGGTTTGTTTTTTCATTCCCTGGATACCATTTCTGTTTTGTCCATTTTATTTGAATTTTCAAACTCGCGCACTTCCTTTTCGCACTTTTATTAATTTGGTGTTAATTGAGAAAACTTATGAACTAACATATTTTACATTTCTTATAAACTAAATACAATATTTGATGATAATTATTTTTGACGTTTCTCAGTTCCTACTTTTCCACAATTTCAAATCTTTTATCTCACCATCTCTGTTCCCTGATTGGCTATTGTCATCAAGAAGTTTCTTGTTCTCCCATTGGCTATTTTTAGTTAGATACAATTCCATATACTGTATGTTTCAAGCTTATAATTTTGTTGATCACATTTAATTCAGAATGATTTTGTAAATCTAGACTTTTTTGTTGTATTTTAAACAATTATAGGTTGTGATATTTTGACAATGTATGAAAATGATTGCATTATAGTATTTGCATATTTTCACCTATCAATATTATACAGAGGGTTCATAAAGGAAATAGAATCTCAAAAAAAATCTATAACAATTTCTCATGAACTACTAACTATTACATATTTATTATTTTTGTGGTTTTTTAAGAAATTGTTTCCTTTTCGCCTTTAAAATATATTACTGGTCCTTCCTAACATAACAGTATGTATATATATATATATATGTGTGTATATATATATATATATATATATATATATATATATTTGGTTTGAGGAGGTTGTTGAATCTTGATTTTATGTAGTTGTTTTGTGTTTCTTGGGTTTTTGGATTCTTCAATGAATGGAAACTTCTTTTTATATATTAACAGAACGTTTTGCCCCTAGCTGGGGGCTTTTTCAATTGTTTATTGAATTATTTTATTACATTAACATAGTTTGGTGTGGGATCTGAAATGGAAATATATTTTTTTGTACTATTTTCCTCCTTATATTACGTACCTTGCCAACCATTTTAATTACTTTAATTTCAATTCTTTATGAAGGTTTGGTTCATCCTTTTTGTTTTCAGTCCTTTTGTAAATGATTGTTGTTTGTATACAATGGCGAAATGATTTTCTGTGCATGTGCGGAATTTCGATTGCTGGAAGGAGTTGAAGGCGGACGTGACGTTTTCGTGCTGGATTTTGATTTGTTTGATGTTGGTTAGTTTGCGCATGGGCGTTTGTTTTTTCATAGATGTATATTGGGTTTTGTTTGGGGGAGAAAGGCGTTGTTTTGTGAGATTTTGAATGATGCGATTGATTAAAGGATTGTATGATATATTTGGCTTAAGTTGTTTATGTTTCGTCTGTCGTTCATTGCTTTATGGTTTTTGTTTATCTAGAATATTTTTTATCTATGGAAAGGATATACATTGTTTGTTTGTGTTGGGGGGTTGTGTTTGGACTTGTTGTAGAATTTGTGGATTCTTCTTTTGATAACTGTATTAATTAAATGGAGGGGGTAGTTGTTCTTTTATAGGATATTTCTGACTTTTTTAGACATTCTTCTCTATGAATAGGTCCGCTTAGATATATTGCTCTATCAGCTATTCCTATTATCACATTTTTTTTTGTTTGAGGGGATCTAACCTTACAAAATGCGACCATACCAAAAATCTACGGATTACCCAAATTACATAAAGATAATATCCCACTCAGACCAATTGTGTCATCTATCCAATCACCCCTCTACAAACTATCAAAATTCTCATCCAACGGTTTATCCAAAATCACAGGGGAAAATTATTTCCACATCATATTCTCGTTCGCATTCAAAGATTTCATAGATATAATAAATCTTCCAGAAAACCACAGAATCATAGTACTTGACATCACATCCCTCTACCATACCAAACGAACTAGTCGAAAATATCATAGAAAATAAATGCAGGAATTAGGAAAGCATACCACTATCCTCAAAAATGAATTGATTAACGCTTTAAAACTCACTTTATCCACAAATTATTTTCAATATAACGAAGATTTTTATGAACAATTAGATAGCTGCGCACTGTAGCAGAATTAGTCATGGAAACCTTAGAAGAAATTGTAATTGAAAACCTAAATATAAAACTTTCCTTTTTTTAAGATATGTACACGGCTGCATCACAGCAGACCCAAAAAACAAATTAAATGAAGTAATCCCAGCATTCAACTCATTCCTCCCTAAATTACAATTCACCGTAGAAATCGAAGGCAATGAACAACTTAATTTTCTAGACATAACTCTAATGAGAACTGATGATAAAATTCTTTACCAAATGGTACACGAAACATCGTCAGGTAGATATCTTAATCATAATTCAAACCATCCCCTCAAACAAACAAAAAAGTGTAATAATAGGAATACCTGATAGAGTAATATATCTAAGCAGTCCTATTCATAGGGATGAATGTTTAAAAAAGTAAGGAATATCCTACAAAACAACAACTACCCCTCCATTTGATTAATACAGTTATCCAAAAATGAATTCACAAATGCTATAACAAGTCCAAACACAACTCCCTGAACACAAACAAACAATATATATATATATATATATATATATATATATATATATAGCTGATTCTATTTGGGGTTGCAGAGAGGTATAGGGCTGATTGGGAAAACTCTTTGGTATCCGTCAAGCTTTCGGCAATCTTTATTGCTTTCCTCAGGACGACTACAATGGTATGGATTACATTATGAAAATATATATTGTTTGTCTACTTACTAACGTGAGATTGATGTAAAGTTAGCACATTGAATGAACAGAAATTCAAGAAAGATGAACTAAATTTTGACAATGACAACTTCTTCTGTAACCAATTCACAATCAAGGCGGAAAATTTTGATCACAGGGTGATATATCTTCTCTCCTATTAATTTCTAGCACGTAAGTATAGATTTGCGTAAGATTGTTTGAATCAGTTCTTTTATTCATTGATTCCTTATCATTTTCATGTGAACCATCTCTAAAAAGCTAATAAAATTATTTCAAAACTCTGAGATACCAAGAAAATTGATACTTCCACAGCAAAATCTCTAATGATTTACAATTCGGTAGCTCCTCGTTTCTATACATTACCAAAAATTCATAAACCAATCCTATCAATGAGACTAATAGTGTCTTCCATTGATAGTCCCACCAGTAATCTGTCTGGATTTTTAACCAAGATATTAACTAATGCTTATGAAACAGAAAACCCATACTACATAAAAGACTACATAAAAGATTCTCTCGCATTCAGTGAATTCATCAATAATTATCAACTCCCACAAAATTATGTTATAATGAGTCTGGATGTAATCTCCCTCTTTACTAATTTACCATTAACACTAATTAAAAAATGTATCTCCAAAAAATGGAACCAAATAAAAAATTATTGCACCCTTGATGAGTCCCATTTTATGAACATATTAGAATTCATTTTTGATTCGAAGTATTTTCTATAAATTCTCTGAACAAATTTTTGGAACTCCTATGGGATCAAATATTCCCCCTATTTTGGCTTACTATGATGATTAACTCGATAATTGTACTTCAACATTCCTTTTATCAAACGTTTTCTGGATGATTTGATTTTATATGTATCATATGATAGTATTGAAGAGATTATATTCATCTTCAATTCTTATGACAACAATATCCAATTCACTTCAGAAGAAGAAATAAATACAAAACAGTATACCATTGTTAGATATGAGTCTAATCAGAACCGAACAAAATACCATTATTACAAAATGGTAGAGAAAATCAATATTTAGTAATAGACTTATCAACTACTATTCATCCACAAAAAATCAAAATCAATTTTTTTATAGCTATGAAAACTATAATCGAAAGAATCACTCATATCAATTTACGACAAAAATGTCTAATCGAATTTCAGAAAATATTACTAGAAAATTCCTATCAAAAAAATCTCATCAATAAATTACTTTTTAACCAAAGACACTCCTAAATCCCTTCAATATCCGAACAAAATTCCAGAACAGAAGAAATGGGAACATCTATATTTAGATCACTTCCCCATATCCACGAACTCACTCCAAAACTAATGAATTTATTAAAAAATGAAAATATCAAAATCGCAAAGAAAAATATTGAAAGCATATCAAAAATACACACAAAAGTGAAAAGTTCGATTCAAAATAAACAAAAATCTAATGTTGTTTATAAAATACCGTGTAGAGACTGTTCTAAAACGTATGTCGGTCAAACATCAAGAAACCTTAACATTTGTATCATATCCCATAAGAGCGATTGTAAACGTAATGTTAATTCATGTGCTCTTTCTGAACATGTGAATAAAAGAGATCATCGGATGGACTATGATAATACACAAATTCTAGATGATGAGACCAACGAAAACAAAAGAATATTTCTAGAGATGGTTCACATAAAAAATGATAAGGAATCAATGAATAAAAGAACTGATTTAAACAATCTTATGCAAATCTATACTTACTTGCTGAAAATTAATAGAAGGAAAGATATATCACCCTGTGATCAAAATGTTCCGCCTTTATTTTGAATTGATTACAAAAGAAGTTGTCATTGTCAAAATTTAGTTCATCTTTCATGAATTTATGTTCATTCAATGTGCTAATTTTACATCAATCTCACGTTAGTAAGTAGACAAACAATATATATTTTCATAATGTAATCCATACCATTGTAGTCGTCCTGAGGAAGGCAATAAAGATTTACTAAAGCTTGACGGATACCAGAGAGTTTTCCTAATCAGCCCTATACCTGTCTGCAACCCCAAATATAATCAGCTTTTATACAATATGCCAGTCACATTTATATATTCTTTACTTTCTCGGAATGGTGGTCTTAGACGGTCTATGCATTTTTTATTCGATTCTACGTTTCGACATTGTTTATGTCATCTTCAGGTAAATTCTAAAAAAATGTTAAACATGTAAAGTTAAAAACATAATACGTTACATAACATCAAGAAAGATTAAAATTCAAAATAATTCAAAATTACAATAATTATTTAAATTATATATATAAATATTTATATATATATATATAATATATATAATATAATATATATATATAATATATATATATATATATATATTTCTTTTTTTATATCATATTATATCCAATTTTGTTTTAGGGCTTGTATATTTTTCTTTACTTTCTTGTATTTTTTTGTATTTCATTTCGTACTTTATTCTGTATTTTGTTTTATATTTTGAAATTGTTATACAGTTTCTATTTTGTTCGCACAAGTTAATGCTGCTACGTTTCCTCACGCCTTTGAGTAGGCTCTACATGTATTTTTTCGTGCATATCTGGAATGTTTCCGAAATATTTGATACAAAATGTTTTAAAAGAGTTGAAAGAGACTCAATATGAATTCAAGTTCTGCATAACCAAATCAATATTATGAATTTTCTAATAAATGCCCCCTTTCCAAATATATGAGTCAATGAACTCCTTCATTCGAAGGCTTGAGGACTGCCATATTATGAACTGAGCAGTAATCGTAAGTTTACGATTTTAATGATTATATAAATGTTATAGTGATATTCACTTAGAATACTAAAAAAAAATTCATTTTATACTTTGAAATTACAAAAATGATATGAAAATAATATACGATGTTGTAATGACGACTATAGGAATAGAAGTGACGCTCTTCGGTTCTTGGGATCTCTTTATAGATTCTGTGACTACGCCTTGTTTAAGGCTTCTGGAAGTTCTTTGGAGCCCAGGTGGATGAATGCTGACTTTGCTTGTTCTATTCGCTCTTGCAATAATATTTCATCTGCGTTCTAGAATTACTGCGAAGAATGCCTGGATTTTTGGATAAAACAGCTCCCATCTTTTTGAAAAAGTTGATGTTATGGATGCAGCAACTTTTAGACTGAAGTTTTGCTTGGGCCGGAATTCAAGACTATTCTTTCTTCTTTCTCGATGCCTTCACCGACGTGGATACTCGGTCTTCTTCTTGTAGGTAAGAGCCTGGAAAGGGCTCTAAAGGGTTGACGTTGGCCTGGAGGTCTTGGGGGTTGATCGACTTCTCTTGATGTCAAAATTCCAATTTTCATGGGATAATTATTAATTATTTACAAGTGACATTTCTGAAGTTCCCTGCCAGGAGCTTCACAAGTCGTTTCTATCCACAGGAAGCTTCAGAGATGCTGAGGATGGGTGCTGAGTTTCTCTGTCAGGGGCCTCACTAGGTGTTCCTAATCCACAGGAAAGACTCAGGAGTGCTGGGATGATTTCTTACTTTCTATTCTTGTTTCTTTTTACTTGGTGATTTCTTTCTTCATTCTTCTTGGCGTTTTCTTTTTTCTTTCGCTGGGTGACGGACGATGAATTCCGGCTGGATGAGCGATGCTACTTTGGGATGGGCCTCGTTTTGTGTGTTCCCTCAAGGCTCCAGAGACCATCTTCTCGTTTAGCGTTGGGTTCTTCTCACAAAGGTTTTGAAACCACCATTCTGGTATTTTAGGGTGTTGAAAAATCCTACCGACTGCGCCAATTTGTTCTGGTGATATTCACTTAACAAACTTCATTTCATACTTTGATGTTACAAAAATGATATAAAAATTATAAATGATGTAGTAATGACGACTATGGGAATAGAAGTGATGCTCTTCGTTTCTTGTGATGCCTCTATAAATGCTGTAGTGCTGACTCAGAACTGCTCCTTTTTTACGGCTTCTGGAAGTTATTTGGAGTCCAGGCAGATAAATGTTGACTTTACCTGTCCTATTTGCTCTTGTAACAATGTTGTATCTGCGTTGTAGGATTACTGCGTAGAATGCCCGGATTTTTTTATATAACATTAATTTCAAATAAAAACAAACAATTTCACAATATTTATGTAAACACCACGGGATTTAAAAATCTATGTTCTCTTCCAGGAATGGAATTCACAAAGTGAATTTTCACTCTCTCTTCTTTCACCCAAAGCTAATTATTTACTACGAATAAAATTAACGGAAGGAACAAGACCATTTGGAGAAAATGACTGGAGTGGAATATCCGAATGCATCCGGCACTACCTATTTGATCGAAAAAAAAGTTTCGGTCTTCGAGATAATCGATTTTGTCACGTCCAGATGACAAAAAAGAAAGAAAATTAGTTGAGGCTATATATCAACTTTCCGCAGTCGTTATCTTGGCAACACCCAACGCAAAACACTTGACGCTATATTTTTAATGGTCGAACACTTAGTATACACGCGTGGTAAAAACAGAGCAGCCGTGAAGCAGAATCAATCAGTGTCGCCCCAAAAAACTGACACTGACGGTGATGGAAGTTATAATTGCTTGAAATGAATATTTCATGGGTGTGTTTATCAAGCTTTCTCGGAGGGTAGAGTAAGAGTGTGATTACGTGATCAAACACTTGTTGCTCACAGGATGTATGGAATCACTTCAAGAACCCATTTCATAGAAAGTAGGTTGGTTAGGTTTTGAACCAAATGAATAATGCCCATTGTGTTTATTTCAAAACTTCATCTAAGTGTTCCCTTCAATTAAGCAGTCCATATGTAGACTGACTTTATCTTCATGGGGAGTATGTTGTGCTTGAAAACTTCCTATAGTTTGAGTTATAAAATATGTTTTATTGACACTGAACTTTGTAAACGAATAATGTGTTACCTCAAATTTATATTATTGGGTATTCCATAGAATTCCTAGTCGTTCTATAAAATATCTAAAATATCCAGGAAATTTATAAAATATAATTCAGTTCATACTTTACCTAGGCATTTTATACAATGTCAAACACAAAGGCGGCAATGTGCTTTATAGGTATTTGATGAATTAGCACGGTTGCCAAACGCACAGGCAGCAATGTATTTAATAGTTATTCAAGGGTTGAGGGCTGTTAAAAAAAGGTACCACAAAATGTCACAGCAGTTCTTTATGTGAAACTGCGTAATCAAATTATTATCGAATTGACACTTGACTGAACTACTTATATCTGTGACGGAATTGTTTTTTATTTTAATAAAGTTGATTTTTAATGTTTCGGATGTTTGTCATTTTATATTCAGAGACAAAGTATGTAACACTTGCATAAATATATAGATTTTGATACCATACGTACAAAAGTTCGGTATTATAAAGAATGACTGGCTAATCTTATAGAATACCTGAACTCTATATATGTTTCCGGAAACATAAGCATCTTCTTACATTTTTCTTCAGTTCAATTTGAAGAGAGACCAACATGGAATATTTGAAATGATGAAATGTTAATGTCATAATTGTCATACATTATGCAAAAGAAAAATTTAAAATTTCTGATTCGATAACATTGATGGCAGCCTCACTATCATACAAGATGATAATCTCTTGTTTGTCGTAGTTTCTTTCAATATTGAATTGGGCGCCTTTTTCAATATCGTGTATTTCCGGTTAAAAATTGCTTGGAGATTTACCCAGTCCTCCGGAG
This sequence comes from Gonioctena quinquepunctata, assembly GCA_018342105.1. NCBI lineage: Eukaryota > Metazoa > Arthropoda > Insecta > Coleoptera > Chrysomelidae > Gonioctena > Gonioctena quinquepunctata. The sequence continues at coordinate 368,141 of JAFIRS010000878.1, read as the reverse complement.
TATGTAATTCTTGGCCCATATATTCCCATTCCAGTTCCTTCTACTGTTTTAGAGCCATCTGGAATTTATGTTCAGTTCATAAATCGTGTTTTGGTTTCACTTTTGCAGCTCAACTTTGTTGTAAATTCTTTCACAAAGCTGAAAGTCTTTGGCTAGCCTCGGCATGCCCTACATTCGATCATCCCAGGAGGAAGTGTAGTATTGTGCCCATTGAATATCTCCCTTATTATACTAATTTGCTTTTTTCGCCACACTCTTCAATTACAATGTTTAGTCATGTGAGGTTCAGGAGCTCCTCCATAGCGGCTGTTGGAAACGTTCTCATTGCATCCGTTATGCACACAGATTAATCTTTGTATCTTAGAGATATTGATATTGTGGTGGTTAGATTAGTTCTTCCACCCCTGCTACTGCCCCATATGTTATACTCAGTCTCCCTAATGCTGTGTTTTTGGGTTACTTTCTCAGTTCTTCCCTGTAAAGTTTCTGCACCCCATTGGAGAGTGCTTTCTTGGATTCATTGGTCACTTCTTCCACATGCTCAGTTCAGAGTATTTTATTATCTAGGATAAAGTCAAAATATTTAACAAGTGTCTCCCACTCAATGAGTTGCCAACTATTTCGATAGTCTTGAGTTCGAGTGTCCTTCTCCTTGTGAATGCTACTAAGCTTTTCTTGGTAGGGTTGAAATTTAGTCTTTCTGATTGGCACCATCTCTTTATATGTTGGCAATTATGACTCTATCAGGTTTGTCAGACTACAGGGGACTTTTTTTACCGTTAAACTCCTCATGAGTGGAGATGCAACTCTGTGGACACATCCTTTGATTGTACTTTCTTTCTTTGATCATGTGGTATGATGATGTGGCAATGCAGGGATTCTCTCACTCAACACGGCTACGACTTCAACATTCCTTGACAACATTCAATAAATTGGGATATTCAACCAACTTATAGCACCTAGGATATTATTAAACCTACCTCTTGCAATTATGACTATATCAGGTCCGTCAGACTGCAGAGGACTTTATATACCGTTAAACTGCACATGAGTGGAGATGCAATTCTGTGGACACATCCTTTGATTGTACTTCCCTTGTGTGATCATGTGGCATGATAATGTGGCAATGCAGGGATTCTCTTACTCAATACGGCTACGACTTCCACATTCTTTGGCAAAATTGAATACATTGGGACATTTACCGTTGTAGCTTCCTGCTGTTCACAAAAACATATATTATTCGAGAGTGTTGTTCTCAAATGGAGAATTATCAAACCTGCCTCTTGCAATTATGACTATATCAGGTCAGTCAGACGGCAGAAGGCTTTATTTACCGTTAAACTCCACATGAGTGGAGATGCAACTCTGTGGACACATCCTTTGATTGTACTTTCCCTGTGTGATAACATATTTTTTATACTTCAATTTATTAAACTTAATAAGTTTTTGTAGGGCAATGAAAAACGTAGCTACAGCGAATCATTTTCTTCCACAAGTGATCAAGTGTTCAATGTATTGAATTTTCTTAGAGAAATATAATATATGTGAATCACGTCGTTTGAGTTTCACGAGAAAATGAACGAAAGATGCATTATAAAATAAAAAAAATATCCTTTTTTCGGATGCAACAGGTCGATCATCATGTTAATTGCATCCATCAATCATTCATAATGCTTGAAACAAATTCAGTTGAAAGAAAACCTGATTGTGAAACAAGCCGGAAAGGTAGATTCCATGAGGGTGAATTAAATTCTAACCTTATTCTTGAGAAGAAGACAGATAGACGGTTTCATATCAAATGCATGAACAAATTTTATATATTTCATTAATTTTTTAAGCTGGATATGGAATTATTCAGTAATGATTTACCTGTATAATGGCTTCATAGCTTGAGTATCGGAAGGGAATCGAAGTTGCATAATGTTTTACGTTATGTTCAATTTTGAATTGGATATACAATATGAACCAAAATTTAAAAATTGGTAAATTCTCAAAGAATGTATTCATGACGCGCCACTGTCCAATCATTAGTATGATGATAACATAACGACAAAAAGTAAATCTTTATACACCATCCAAAAAGGTAATTTTTATGGGATACCATTCATGGTTGATTGTTATGATGTTTTTTGGGTAGTCGGTATGCACCCGTGAATTGAATTCTCAATTAAATGCATATAGCCTATCTCCTTGTTATTCAGTGGATGATAATCATTCGAGAGTACTTTATGAATGATAATGTGGCAATGCAGGGATTCTCTCACTCAACACGGCTACTACTTCAACATTCCTTGGCATTATTCAATAAATTGGGACATTTACGGCTGTAGGTTCCTGCTGCTCACAAAAACATATATTATTCGAATTGAGAGAGTGTACCTAGTTCTCAAATGGAAGTTATCGAGGAGAAAGGGTTTTCTTGAGCCTTACTGAAAATTCAATTTTCCATTCAATTTCAGTTTTATTTGTCTATAATACATAGCAAGGATTGAGTAATAGCATCTTATATAAATTTTTCTAGAAATAATAGCTAAGCATCATTGATAAATAATGAGCTACTGCCCAAAAGAAGGTGAACCTTGGCATTTGATAGTCATTATTTGATTACGATGGTACCAAAACATGAACAAGGTATTTATAATGCAACTTAGTTATTCGATTAAGACTATATGAAAACAAATTCATTTACAATACGAATGGGTTATTTGATCATGACAATATGGAGACATAATATGAACAAGTTTAAGCGCAAATATAAATAGGATTAATTAAATGAAGACAAATGTATATATTTTCTTGTAATAATTTTTGTTCCAATGTCGAGTTTATTCAAAAGAGTTTCTGTTGATAAGTAAATGAACATTTTCTCGGGGTATCTCATGGATCCATATCTTGAGATTTTTTCCGAAAGCTTTATAGGGATGAGTATCTCTCAAGGTATCGGGTATTTCACAGTACAGTACAGGTGAGAGGAAGTAAGTGAGGTATATTTTACTTTTTTTGTTGTAACTTTTGATTCTCTTGTGGTTTTAGCTTTAAAGCGGGTCTTATATTGGTGTTCAATCTGGTGGCAGGTATTTTAGTGTTTGTAATGGTGGAGAATTAGAGATTGGAAGTAGAGTTGTCGGATATCTAGCAGTTGTGTATTTATGAATATATTATTTGTTTGGTATCTGTATGTTTTTCCATATATTCTTTTTCAAATCCATTCCTGCGTATTCTGTAGAGTTTTTAGATGATTATCATTAATACCCCCCAGACTTTTTTTCCATAGTTAAGATGGGTTTAAGTGAAGGATGTATATAGTATCTTCAGGTATTTAATGTCAAATATTTTTTATATAGTTTGAATTTGTTGATCTTGCATCTTAGTTTCTTAGTGACATACTCTGCATGATGTTTACACCCCAAATAGAATAGAATAGTAGTTTATTTTTCCAAAGAATTTATCAAGTAAGTACATCGAATATATTTTCGAAATAAACAACAACAAAAAGAACTCACACCTGTTTGTGAGGATGATGTTCATTCCCAAACTAATTTTGAAATCTATTTCTATATTATATTATATATAGATTGACGAATAAATATAGACTCTCGTAGACTTGGATGTCTTACAAGAGGTTGAGATCTTCAGAATAAGAGGTTAAAATAGCTGTGACTATTTAAATATATATATATATATATATATATATATATATATATATATATATATATATATATATATATATATATATATATTTATATATATATATACCTGTTAAAATATTTTTATACCATACTGTTCGGAATAAACAAAAAAATACATTCTCAAGATTAATATTACAGCTATTACTACATAAGATTACATATAACATATTGGAGAACTTTTCGAATTTTATTTCAGTCATCCAATTCATGTATGTTCGCTCGCGAGATATTTTATATGGTCAATCAATTTCTTTTTGAATAACCTGGTAGATTTTTCAATTTGAATAGTAGGAGGTAGAGTTTTGAAAAGGTTGGGGCCTAGATAGTTGAACCTCTTCTGCCCTATTGTCTTGGATACAGTTGGGTGGAGAAATTAATTTTTTGCCCAGTATTACAGTCTGGTTGTCAATTACAATTTCTAAGTATTCAATGTATTTTCTGATTAAATTTTTATGTTTTGAAAGCTACTTTTTATTTGTAGGATATCGTAAGCCGGTAGGTGGTTGGCTTCATCTGAGAAAGGTTTAAAAAAGGTTTTATCAGAGTTAATTGTCAAGAGTGTATATCCAGTATAATCTACGATATCAACGAGATCTTGCTCCACTTTGAGTTTTGAGTTTGTCCAAGTACTGTCTTGGGAAATATGGCTATGATACTTCCTTCATTGGTCGTTCTGAAGAGATCATTGATATATACGTTGAACAATAATGGTCCCACGATAGTTCCTTGTGGCACGCCGTATTCTATTATTTTTTCGGAGCTTAGTTTAACAAGGAGTTCTTCTGCAAGAAATACTACAGACACTGTTTGGCTTTCTTGGTACTTTCAGTCGATTTTCTTGTCTCTCGTTTTAGTCGCAGTTATAGTTTCTCAAGCGACAAAAAATATTTCATAACTTCAATTCAACACATTTTCAATCGATTTAGTTTTTCGGATATTCAATTATCACCATTTTGGGTTTGTGAACTGGACTATAATATGGAAAGGATCAGTTCCCATTTGACAACTAACATGATTTGTTTTGCGTTTGCCGAATTTCCTTTTGTTTTCTTATACATTTGCAACCATATTATTGGTTCAATTATTTTAAAATCAGGAGGACTATTGTTGTTTTCGGTTTTCACAATCAATGATTAAGGTGTTTTCAACCGACGAAAAAAAAGGAGGAGGTTCTCTAGTCGACGCGTACATTTCATTTTTGTAATGTATTACCACGCATAACTTTTCACAGAATAGTTCGATTTCGATGATTTTTTTTTATTGGATAGGTTATACCTTGAAATTGGTCTCATATGGATTTGAAAAGAAAATCACCATTAGGAGTAAACAAAAGGGGATACATCTATCGTTCACCCACTGAATATTTACGTTTGACCGATTCTACCACTCATAACTTTGTACTGGGTTATCCGATTCAGATGATTTCTTTTCATTTGATAGGGTATACTTCAGAGTTGGTCATATTCGTAAATAAATTATCCACTCCTAAGGGTTGAAAAATAGGGGATGATTGATTTTTCATCTGTGAACCGATTCTGTTGAAACTTGGCAGACATATATAGTTCTGATGATACTACAACATAATGGATTCCTGGAGTCAATTGATTACAGCTCAACAAGCGAGTCATGAGACGTGAGGGCCGCAAAAAACTAAAGAATTAAACTTTTTAACAAAAAATTAAACCGACGAAAAAAGGTACTAAAAAGCAAAAAAATAACTAGGGAAAAAACTTTTTGAAGACAAGCTTTCTTTTAAGCCGTGTACTAAAATCTGAAAAATGAGTTCGAGTCATCGCTGACCATGACAAAAATCTTGTCGCGCGAAGTGTTCATAAAAGTAGGTACCAATTAATTTAATTGGACAATGATTGGTTGGTAAGTAACAACTTGTCGAAGTATTAACTTTATTACAATTTGCGCGACAAGCTTTTTGAAACCAAATTATTCAACAAAAAATAATTAAATCATTGTCAGCTCAAATAAAAGCTTGTTTTTAATGAAAACATTTATTAGTTATTTTAGTTTTTGCCTTCGAGTTAGTTCTCCTTAATCTGTTTATTTCTAGTAGAGCATCGTTATTACAAGGTATCTTTCCTGTAAGTTTTGAGCTGAAAGAAATCTTGATCTCCGACCCCAAAAACTCCCACACACCAATTTTGAATAGATTCTGGCCATAATCACAAAACTCGTCCGGCATCCTGAAGTGGCCATCTTGCGGCAAACTATTTGCAATTCAATAATCCCACACTTAATAATGCGAACGGCAGCTGTTAGCCAGAGGGTTTGTTCGTTTGAATTTTGAAATCAAATCAACACAATCGACATGAAAAAGATTTCGTTTACTACTGGGCGCCACTCAACTCTGTAATAACGAAAAAGTAGCTATTCGAAAAGTTGAGAAACCGAATAGGTTATAATAAAGAGTGTTAATTAAACTGGTCATTTGAGCCAAAGTATAAATGAAAAACTATGTATATAAAAAAATATATTCAAATGCCACTTACAATAAAATGTGATTATACCGGTAGATGTCAAAATGTTGTGAAAAGTTTCATAACAACTTGAAAAGAAATGAAAAATAAAAATGTCACAGAGTTTCCCAATTCCATAGAAAAGAATTATGCTTTTCCATAGTACTACGATAAAGCTCACAATAAAATGTTAGACACTAGAGCTTGTGCTTTATAAGCTTATAGAATGAGATTGATGGAAACAGAAGTATTAGTTTTTTTTGAGTGAACTCTCACGTTGAATAATCAAAATAAAAAAAAAAACTGGCTTTGTGTATGAACTTCTCTCCGATGTGGCACGTTAGGTATTTACGCTGTTCTTTTCAACAGTGGTGGGCGATATTTTGAATGGTGGTAGAGTGGGTGTCGAACGTTGGACGTACCCCGAGGGATGGATGCGTCAGTTTAAAAACGTGATGGAACCAAAGGATGATGGCTACGATCCCATTGGACTAATAACTCCTAAAGGATATGGAGGTACATCAAAACTCCTCACAGAAAAATGTGAAAATCCGTAGTCTTCTCCTACAACCCTAAAACCAAGAACAAAAATGACTTCCAAACTAATAATGGATGTACAAAGCAACATCAAACGCATATTTTTTCCAAGATGATATTCCTGTCAACTCACTTCGACTGAGGGCTTCGAAAAAAATGAGAAACCGGTGCCTCGTGGTACAACAAATGGAAATATTGGAAGTTCCTGGCTAATTCAAAATATATAGCCAGAAAAATATTCCACTTCAAACGGGTTCTGGCATCTACTGAGTTCGGAAGGGTATTCTACAATTCAGATCCAAAAACTTGATAGTCCCTTTTTCCGAGTAGCACCGCCACTACATCCCCTTTTTAGAGATCCTCGGGCACCAAACCACTCTCTCTCTGCCTTCACGGAAGAACCTCCATTTTTCTCTTCTCATACGCACTGCCAGCCAATAAAATAGCAGGAAAACCGATTCAGTGCAGGAATCGCCGGACTGAAACTTGGCAACTATGACACGCCGTATCTTGACTCCGAAAACAGGAACAACGTATGAGAAATTGGAGTTTGACATATGATACAACTTAGGTCGAAAACACGCAGTAGAAACTAAATATCAGCTAGGTACTCGAAGAAAATCAAAAGACATATACTTAAACTATTCAGACAGCACAGGCTCACTGAATTTCACTAACAACTAAACCAAAAAATCATCAATATTCAAATTTATTCGGAGGGTAGGCCACCAATGCTGCATTGAGGTGTTCTTTAGGTTGCGAAGCGATTGTTTAATCCTGGTTTCCCCAAACTACAGGGTAACGAAAAATTGAACGCTACAATCTTGAATTTTGATTTTTACAAAAACCCCCACTCACCAATTTTGAATAAAATATGACCATAATCAGAAAACTAGTTCTCCATCTTGGGACCGCCATCTTGATGTTATAAATTTTGACAAAAAATTCAAGATCTCTGACTGCGAAGACCTCCCCATACCAATTTAAAGGCCCCATCTCGAATTTATGAATTTCGACAACAAATTCATAATCGCCGACTCCGAAATCCCCCGCTCACCAGTTTTGAATCGAATCGGACCATAATCACAAAACTCATCCGCCATCTTTAATTAATGAACCCAAACACTTCCAAATACCAATTTTGAATAAAATCGGATCATAATTACAACTTAGACCCGCTATTTTGTTATTTCTCTAACAAAAATTCCACCGGAGTTATGAACACCTGCCAAATGTCAAATTAATCGGACAACTAGAAGTCGGTCAGAATTCACTCGCAAGATTTGACCCTATATTGGTGTTCAATCCGGTATGAACGACCGAACCAACAAGTGAAACAAAATAAAATCTTGTAATAAAAATAAAATAAACCTTCTTAGTCTTAATGATAACTGAGCTCCTGAACTTATGTCAGTAACTAATTTTGAGTCGGCGCCAAACAAACAATCAACGAATGTTATTAAATTTCTTAAAAAAAAAACACCGCCGTGCATCCCGCTGCTATCATTGTACGCTTTACGTAATTCACTTGCTAGTTTGTTTGGCGCCGACTCAAAATTAGTTACCCACATTAGTTTAGAAGCTCAGTTATTATTAAGACTAAAAAGGTTTCTTTTATTTTCTGCTCTTCAGTTTCTGTTTTCGCCGGTTTCATTTTTTAACCGACGAAACCAAAAAGGAGGAGGTTCTCTAGTCGACGCCTATATTTTTTTTTTGTATGATCACGCATAACTTTTTACTGAGACGTCCGATTCCGATAATTATTTTTTCAGTGGATAGGGTGTTGGTCCCATTTGAATCTGAAGGAGGAAATCTACCCCTAAGGGTAGCAAAATGAAGGATATTGATCACTCACCCTCTGAATTCTGGTCCGTTAACCGATTCTATCAGGTATTTTGGAAGTAATAAAAAAATTGGGTAGGTAGTAATTAGTAGATTTCAGCCACAAGAAATTGAAAATAAAAACTTTTTAACAAAAAATTAAACGTACGAAATACGGAACTGAAAAGTAGAGAATAAAATAAACCTTCTTAGTCTCAATAACTAAGCTCCTAAACTGATGTAAATAACTGATTTTGAGTCGGCGCCAAACGAACAATCAACAAAGGTCATTAAATTACTGCAAAAAAAATATCAGAATGTCACCGCGCAACTCGATGCCATCATTTCACGCCTTATCTTATTAATTTGCTTGTTTGTTTGACGCCGACTCAAAATTAGTTACTTACATTAGTTCAGGACCTTAGTTATCGAGACTAAGGTTTATTTTATTTCTTACTCTTCAGTTCCGTATTTCATCGGTTTAATTTTTTGTTAAAAAGTTTTCATTTTTCAATTTCTTGTGGCTGAAATCTACTAATTACTACCTACTTGTTTTTTGATTACTTTCAAAATACTAACTTACCCACCTCACTTCAACTATTACCAGTTGAATAATATGATTATCTTCTTTTACTATTTTTACTATTTGTTTGTTTTTTCTATTTGTTGTAATTCTTTCAAATTTGCTTAATTGTGGTTTGGTTTTTATGAGACTGATTGATATGCTGTTAACATGTTATGTCTATTAGTGTTCCTTTTTTAAATTCATTATGAAACAAGAATATTTAATATACTTGTTGCAGCCGTAAAACTCAAAAATGAATAAAAACAACTTTAATGGGCATCACTGAAGGTTTGGAATGCTGCAAAGTATCGGTGAAAGTATGCATGTAGATGAGCTCTGTACCGCCACTCTGATATTAAGAAAACATAAATATATCTAACATCTGGAAACATAATAATGTATATTCTCTATTTGCTTCGACACGCACTCACGTACAATTCAACACATAATACTTTATTAGTTTCCTAGCAGAAATTTTGCATACAATGAACTCACGTTGGATATACGTCGTTGATATCACAACAAAGGTATACTCATGTCATTTTAGTAATGCCTGAACCAGTTGGGTTCATTCCAGAATGAATGGGATCATATTTAAGGCATTTGAATATTTCGTGGGTTATGAATCAACTGAATCGTTTTAACTAAATAGGTCATAGAACATAAGTACTGCACCTAATTATATCAATATTAGTTTGAGAAAAAGAGTATTCTTGTGGATTTCTAGAACATCTTCCCGAATGGCTTTTGACATTCATCGAAATCAACAAAAATTTTACATTTATAATATATTCACGGCCAACATTTATGGACGGAAATTATTGGGTTTTTTTCTGTATAAATATATAGGTACACCAGAAATAATGATGATTGAGCTCTCTGAAACTTATCAAGTGTCGAAAGCAAATATTTGGTAATGTGACAAACCGCATCTGGTATCTATTGGGAACGAAAATATTTCGTTGTCAAGATTCGTCGGAATTCACCCAAATGAGTGACCTCTGAAAAAAAAACATAATATTGGGAATTTACGAACGTCTTCCTGTTGTACCTAACTTCCATTTGTGGAACACTTGCTTTCTTTGTCACTCTCGACCGGCGGGCACCGAGAATTGTTTTATAATACAGTCAAAATAGGATACAATGATTCACAAACATGTACGAAAACAATGAGTTACGAAATATTTTATTGAGAGAATAGTTGGAGAAAATAAATTATTGTTATGAATAACACATCAGATGAGTGGGAGAGTTATTTTTTCCCACTGGGTCGATTTGAATTCTTCCGCCTGTAAGTAATAAAATATTGTCAAAAGTATATCACAGTTAGCTACCATAGTGACCGGACTAATGGTTACAACCTAGAAAATTACATGACCAGTTTTGTATTCCGAAAACTCGGAATGGTTAACATATATCTGTAGCTGTTGGTGAGTTTATAGAAAGGAAGAGTAACAATAGAGTTGAAGAGATAGTTCAATTCGAAATTTTCATCGAGACACATCTTTCTTCCGAGGCATTTGATTCAGCTATATAGGTCTTGCCAACCTGAATTTCAGTTGATTCAATGATTATCAGTCAATTAAGGAAGCGGGAAGGATGGGAGCCACTGGGTAATGGGAGCCACCCTAATATACACGCCTTATGGGTACGTTACTGATATTTTGAACGCACCCTAGAGTCGACCTTGAAGTACGGAAGCTGTCCGTAACGATCGAACCTTATTCAGATCCGTTCAATCAGTCTACGAAGGCTGTTTATATTTTCGATCAAATCACAGAAAAACTCTAATGGCCCGGGATCGGTAGGCTAAGTAAATGAAGTGAGTCGATCCGAAGTATATAACATTCTGTACTCATCAGTAATGTTAGATTTCCGGTTGTTGGGGTGGTTTTCCTGAACGATTGACTAGGTAGCATGGTATGCAGTGGGACATGTAGGAGTATGAATAACAGTAGTCCCTTATTGTTTGTAAAATTGTTTCTAACCGCTTTCTCAGTTGTTTTACCAACCCTCAGGAGTTAATGAAAACTTGTACGCGTTAAGGATAACGGGGACCTTAACTTTTATATTGGAATCCGAAACCACTCTTTGGGCCAGGGGGTACAAGGCTAACCCTCATACCACAGAGTCATGGCCTCCTTATTAGGGAATAACAGTGTTCCTAATTCGGAACCCAGTGTTCTTAGTATGTTGGTTCTTCTTGTATGTCTTGTGTTGGCTAAGAATGCATTAATGAATTTTGTGATTTTCCATTCAATTTATTTGTGGAATTTCTATCAATTTTTAGAATAAGATATTACTACTACAATTGTCAGTTCAATGCAGAAACACACTAAAAAAAGCACGTGGGGGCCTTATATCGCATGACGTGGTTACGGTCTGGCAAGATGTGGTGGACCCTATTACGAGGAAATATTGAAAGAATCGTTGAAAATATTGAAGAATTGACAAGGCACTGTTGGTTTTGGGAATAAGTACTCGATGTCTGAATAAATAACATATATAATGTTAGCTCTACTCCAAGATGATTCTATAAATGACGACATTATGAGTGGAATCGAGAGTTTTTCAGTTCATCATGTTCAAATGAATACTAATATCCTCTTTTCCTTATTTTTATCCAGATACTTCCCTCTCCAAAATTTTTATTATTAGCATTACAAAAGTTATCATAACATAGGGTTCCCGGAGATGAAACCAACAAAACTTATGGGGTTATAGGGATTGCTAATATGATTGCAAAATGACATATACAAATGTCCATAACCGTTTCGTTACTGACATACAGAGTGATTTATGAATTTAGACAAAAAATCAACCCGCCATATTAAATACAGGGATTAGCCGATTTGGTTTAAAATTTGGTAAATGAACTAAACTGGAAGGCCCTAACAAGTAGCTTTTTGAAATAAACCAAGATCAGGACCGGAATATTGTCTTTGTTTTCCATGTTAAGTTCTTGTAAGAATAACTCACCCTGTATAATAATTATAAAAAATCTGAAGTCAGATTCGAAATCTACGGGAAAATTCCCACAGGAGCTCATTGAAAAAGTCTCTGGCACCACTTCAGTTATTCCGTAATCAATTATTGTCGGATAAAGTTCCATCCAAAATGGGTTATTATAATAAATATTTACGAAACCAAGACATAAATATTTTTATTCTCTTTAATTAGTTCGTAGTAAAATCTTGTAAAATACTCCCATATCCCAAAAAAACCGAAAAAAATACTCGTATCAGTAGCTGACAATGTTTGTCTAAATACAGTAGGCTTGTGTCAAGTGTCAAATCCCGAATTTCATTATGAAAAGCTATTGTTTAGCTAGCTGTCATTAGCCTTAGTTTTGTTGGTGTATTCTAGTGTTTTTAAGTACAAACTCAAGTTCTTAGAGTGTGTTTATGATGCCGTTTCATTTCACTAATGAGGAATACGCAGATATTTTATTTGTGTATGGGCTTAGCGAAGGAAATGGCCAGACTGCAAGAAGGGAATACAGATGTCGCTATCCTTATCGTCGCGTACCACATCATTCAACATTTGCTAAGGTACTCCAAAGTATTAGGGGAAAAGGAAATGTTCCATCATATTGAGGGCGAGAAGATGCTATAAATGATAATCCTTCTAGTAGCGTAAGAAGAATAAGTAGGCAATTGTAGTAGGCTACCTCGTATGCGTATATGGAAAACATTAAAATAAAATGGTTTGCATCCATACCACAAACAAAAAGTACAAAAGGTCGAAGAGGATGGTCATGTACCACGCATATTGTTCTCTAGATGGTGCTCAGCACATAGAAGGACCATTAACAGAATTTTATTTACCGATGAGAGCCAATTCACTAGGGATGGAATTAATAATACTGGAAATGAGCATATTTGGGCAGACGAAAACCCACATGCCATTGTTCAGAAAAACTGCCAATACAGATTTCCTTTCAATGTATGGTATGGAATTCTTAATAATCATTTGATTGGACCTCACGTACTTGACAGATGGTTAACTGGTGATGTTTACCTAAATTTTTTGGCCAATACTTCACCAGATCCATTGCAAGGTCTAAATACCCGTGGTATGTGGTTTCAGCATGATGGTGCTGGACCTCACTTTTCAGTTACAGTTAGAAACCATATTAATGCCATTTACCCCAACAGATGGATCGGCCGTGGAGGTCCAGTAAATTGGCCACCGCGATTTAACACCCCTAGACTACTATTTATGGGTTCATTTGGACTCAGAGGTGTATAATGAAGAAATTGGAAATATAGAACATTTATTAGAGAAAATTACTGCTGCATGTAATAGTGTTTGAAATAACCCCTCAAATAATTCGAAAGTCAGTGAAAAATCTAGTGGCACGCTCTCAAAAATGTATTGATGCTGGAGGGCTTAACTTAGAAAATTTATTGTAATATTAGTAAAATTTTTTATGAATTATTTTTTCGTTATGTTTATTACAAAAAATTATTGTGCGTTGTGTTGTATTTTCATATATTCAAATTTATTAGTAAGCCAATATAATTTACAAAAAATTCAGTCCAGTCTTTTTTTAACAAGCTCCTATACGGTTTTTTTAGTAGATTTCGAATCTGCGATCATATTATTGATAATTATTATACTAGGTCAGTTATTATTACAAGAACTTAACAGAAACAAGACTCATTCCGGTTGTGATACGAATATTTCTTCAGTTTTTTTGGGTTATGAGAGTATTTTATAAAATGTTATTACGAACTAATCAAAGAGTATAACAATATTTATGTCTTGGTTTCGTAAATATTGAGAGTGAAAAAATTTAAAATAATGATTGATTACGGAATAACTGAAGTGGTACCAGAAACTTTTTTGATAAATTCCTGTGGGACTTTTTCCGTAGATTTCGAATCTGAGCTCTGATTTTTGATAATAATCATACAGGGTGAGTTATTCTTACAAGAATTCAACATGGAAAAAAAAGAATATTTTGGTTCTGATATTGGTTTCGTTCAAACGGCTACTCGTTGAGGCCTTTTGATTGAATTCATGTACCAAATTTAAACCAAATCGGCTGATCCCTGTATTTAATATGACGAATTGAATTCTTTGTCTAAATTCACAAATCACTCTGTATGTCAGTACCGAAGCAGTTTTGGACATTTGTATATGGCATTCTGCAATCACATTGACAGTCCCTATAACCACATAATTTTTGTCGGTTTCATCTCCGAACACCCTGTATGTATATAATCCATTTCACCTTAATTTTTGCTTCATAACATCCACATATATCACGATATGACAAATTAAAAAACACGCGAGAAATAATTTCCAATAGTATTTTTTGTTTCTGGTATTTTCAAGTATTTCTGCTAGAATCAAAAAAATTTGCTTTTGTAATGATGGAATATAGTAATTCAATAGGTATCGCACTATTTATTTAACAAACATTGAAATACAAGGTAGCTCTCTTTTATACATGTTAACGTCGGAATATTCCACGATAAACAGAACATTTTGACAGCCATAGTTTTTAATTGGGTTCACATAACTGTTGAACCAGTATGATAAGACCGATTTTGACTATAATCACATATTTATTAGTTTCATAATAAATGTGCTTTAGTGGAAAGAAATAGTTCGGAAATGACTCATTATTAGCTGTTTTACCAAAAAATATAGGAATATATTCCCAAGTTAATCCTCTTCTACAACTTGGGATAGTTATCGAAACATGAATCTAATAAGCCTCATGAAGTTAAAACACTTTAGTAGGTTTTGTACTCCATTCGATTTTACATTACCATATCATTTACTTTTCTGTACTTTTACAAAAAAGTTATTTATACTTTTGTGATTACAATACGATTCAAATGCTTGTTTTCCATATCTTTTCAATTCATACCAATAAAATCTTAAAAAAGGACTGATAACGTATTTCTTTATCATGGTCCTCATGAATAAATAAACACTTATTCTCAACAATACACAATGGTAAAACTATTTCACAGCAACATTGTGCACAAATTCCACGTTGTTCATACTTATTTAACCTTGTTTGTCTAGAGATAGTTTATTCCAATTTTAATAACTACTCATATTCCGACGATACTACGGTATGGGATCCAACATGCTCCAGTTCTTCGACACAATGCATAACAGCACTGGTTCGCATCAGTGAATTTCAGACACTACATTTTTCATTTCAGATATCCAATCTTCAAGTATCTTCTTCCTTTGACGATCATCTGATACCATCTTTATGGTGGTTATTTTTGGAAGATGCGTTCACTGTAACGAATAATCTATAGAAACGTGAGTATATCTTCAGTTTCATTTTTTTTGTGTTCCGTACCGAAAGATAAAACGAACAATCTATAGAAACGTGAGTATCTTCAGCTTAATTTTTTTTTGTGTTTCGTACCGAAAGATAAAAACGGAACGCTAGAAAACTTAATCCGTTGTTTATTTCTCTGTCAGAGCCAACCAAGGAAGTTTGAAATACGTGAAGCAATTGAGTTTTATGTGGCAATAATCTTGGAAAAAATTAAATTCAAGATATTGTTTGAAAATATTTTTTATCGAGGATTACTCATTCTTGGCATGTTTTCTGGGAATTGGGAAAATAGTCAATACTTCAGTAACTTGTATTCTGCACATCAGAACGAAGAAATGAATCTGGAGGTACCTCTCTATACACTATTGGTGTTTCGCAACTTTATTTGTTCCTGTTCTCAAACCTATTAAAATTGGGGCAGATTGGTGCAGGTTCCTCAATATCCCTCGTTGAATTTTCGAAACAACTTGACTGATGTCAGAAGAATTCTGTTAAATAGATAAAATCATATTTTAGATACATTTCATAGCAATTCTATCGATTGCGTATGACACTCCATGGGGTTGAAATTTTGGGTTATTAATTATTGGGCCACTAGAAAAGTATGATTTGATATCAGCTTGTGACATCGAATGAAAGCTAATATAAAAACTTTTTAACAAAAAATTAAAACGACGAATTACGGAACTGAAAAGTAAAAAATAAAATAAACCTTCCTAGTCTCAATAACTAAGCTCCTAAACTAATGTAGGTAACTAATTTTGAGTCGGCGCCAAACAAACAAGCAAATGGTTCAGGTAAGGCGAAAAATGATGGCATCGAGTTGCGCGGTGACATTCTGATAATTTTTTTGAAGTAATTTAGTTATCGTTGTTGATTGTTCGTTTGGCGCCGACTAAAGATTAGTTACTGACATTACTTTAGGAGCTTAGTTATTGAGACTAAGAATTTTTATTTTATTTTTTAATTTTCTGTTCCGTATGTCGTCGGTTTAATTTTTTCTCAAGAAGTTTTTATTTTTAAATTTTTTGTGGCTGAAATTTACTAATTACTACCTACTTGTTTTTTTGATACTTCCAAAATACTTACTTACCCACCTTATTACTTACTTATTACCAGTAAAATAATATATTATCTATTTTACTATTTTTGTAATATACATTACTTTTGTTGTTCTGGTTAGTTTATTTCATTACTTTGTATATCATTCCATCTCGTAGAATATAATGATTGTGACGGATGTAGATAAAAAATAATGAAAATAGCGATCTGTCATTGTCAACTACATATGTGTGCCAATGTTCACAAGTGAAAAATCAATTATACCCTATTTTTATACCCGTGAGGGTGGATAATTCCATTCGAAATCCAAATATGATCAACTATGAGGTATACCCTATCCAATAAAAAAAGAATCATCCGAATCGAAGAACCCAATACAAAGTTATGCCTGATAGAATTGGTTAACGGACCAGAATTCAGAGGGTGTGTGATCAATATCCTTCATTTTGCTACCCTTAGGGGTGGATTTCATCATTTAAATTCGAATGGGACCAACTTCGGAGTACACCATATCCACTGAAGAAAGAATTATCGGAATCGGACGTCTCAGTAAAAAGTTATGCGTGATCATACATAGAAAAAAAAATATACGCGTCGACTAGAGAACCTCTTCCTTTTTGGTTTCTTCGGTTAATAAAAATGGAGAACCATTTATACATTGAGAAGCTACAAACAATCGTTTGCCCCATTTTTACCTCATTTCAATGGTGGATTCTGATAGCTTCTGTTTGTCCGAATTTCTCTACTTTCGATGTATTTTCGTATTTTCTAGAAATTTGTTATTAAAATATTAATTTTAATAATGAAAATTAAGTATTAATGACTTAATTAGTATAATTTTATGTTGAATATTTTTTTTAGGTTTATGCGTAAATATGTAATGAGATATTCTTTCGATTTTTACTAAGCGAGAAAAAAATATACCAGGAATTTTTCGGCGCCAAAAAGATTCTGAAAAATAAGTTATTCAAAAATTCGATGTTCCACAATGTTTTTTCCATTCAGTGCTTTTTCAATTTCAAGCTAACGCCTATCGAAATGTTCGGATATTTTCTCAACTTATTATGCTCCCCCATGAAACAACTCACAAATCATCCATCATCACAAAAAGTCCATAGAATTATGCTTCCAGCAAACTAAATTAAAGAACAAATCATTTCGATCAACATCCTAGGATTACAACTCACTCCTAAATATATATTTTTTATTTTTCAACGATGTAAATATAACGAACAAAAACAACTAGACTAGATTGATATAATTTATTGAAATGCGACTTGATAATAATGGATGGAACTGAATGTATATTATTATGAAAATATATTGCCATCAGAATTATTTGTACATTACCCATCTGAGCCCTTTCACTTGATCGGAGGGCAATATTGTAGCCTATCACGTTCCTTACACTCACCCCCTCTTCCTTCCGTGACACCCGACTTCATCCCCTTGGTGAATGCATTTCCTTTCCATCATACGACATCAAACAAATTCGAACTCATTTGTTGAATGCTCAACCGCAGCTAAATAAATTTTACTCGAACATTTAACAATTAAAATTATTCAATTGCAATTTGAAGAAAAACATGAAAGTTGCATCATTACAAACACGGTTGTTGGAGAATATATATATATATATATATATATATATCACCTATTGAGCATATCACACATATCACATGGAAATATTGCGCAACAAGCTTTAAAATATGATATTCACTGATCGTATATATTATACAAACAACCAGATTTGTTTCCATGTATCTTTCAAATTAAGCAGATATAACTGTTGTCACTACAAAAAAATCAGTGTGTTTGAATGAATACATTTTTCATATTCTCCCATTTGAAAACCATTTCAGGTTTGCAGTCTCATTTTCAGGAATGAAAATTATACAAATTAACTGAGACAGGGACCAACATATTCTTCTTTATTTTTGTTTCATTTCAAACCCGGAACTTTGATGGCAAACAAAGAGATATTTCTATCGTCTATATTTTTTCTTTGTGTCGATTGAGAGTTTCTTAGAAATCAATCTTCAATTTCCCCATGTTTCCCAGTAGAGTAGATACTTGAATTCTGTGTTGTAAAAAGTGAAATCATTAGAGAAATTATGCAAATGAAATGTTCAACATAAATACCCGATCTTATCCCACCTACAATTATTATTTGCTTTAATAAATCAAACCCGACTATATAGGAGTAGTGTTATTTATAATAACACTAGAAATTTTTCTTCCATTACGCCCACGAAAAGTGAAACGATATGCATGAAAAAAATGATTGATCGAAAATCGGAAATATGTTGGCGTAAGCAGATGGCAATGTGCCATTTCCAAAATGTTATCATCTCTCGAGGTAGTAAAAAATGAATCCTCCATTTCATCAGACATAAGACACGTCAAGTCCATTTACAGAACGAGTTTATTAATTATCAACTGATAAGAAGTGAAGAGTTCCATTCAATTTATATTCGGAATTCTGTTTTTGCTTGTTCTACTTCTACATCAGTGGCGTGTATATATGTATTTTTTATACTATTCGAATATTGACCGTTTACTATGGTTGGAATATTCTGCCACATATGTATAGAAATCATTGAATTGTTGTTGAAAACAATGAAGATGACGGTGCTGACAGGCATTTCTTACCACTACTTCGGACCTTCTTGGAGTCACTCACCTCCTGGGAAAGCGGGTGAAAAGAGGTAATTTCAAGATTTCTCAAAAAAAATTGACTCATTGCTCGATTACTTTCCAATGTAAAATAGAAATCGTCCTTTTTTTGACGATTCACTCTAGTACAGCCATATGCACCAGAATTTTAACAGAAGTTCAAATGAAATCATTGGTTAGACCTTCTGGAAACAAAAGGAATGAGTCATAGCCCAAACAAAAGAAATATTAAACGCATGCTTGAAATTGTGGTCCATACAACTGAAGCTGTATTATAATTTGATTTATTTTTGAAATTATTCCGTTATTTTCTTCTTTATTTGTAACAACCATGTTTTCAATAAATCAAAGTTGGCCTTTTATATTAATTAATATTTCCTAACAAACAGGTTCAATATTTCGAAAACCCTAATGCTATAATAGAGTCGCTTCCAAAATAAGTACATTTTCATCAACTACATTGTTAGATTGCTACTGGCTTCAACCTAAAACTAACATTTTCGGCATTTTTTTAAGCACCGGCCCAGAATTGTTAGAATTACGTGATACTTTTTTCAGTTTCATGAGATATTATCATCAGAATTCTCATTCGTTTAGTTTGGTAGCAACTCTTACCATTTCTGCTCTTCAATTTATAACAACGTTATTTGAATTTTGGTATTGAAATTGCTGCAAAAACTATTCAACTACAAGTTACATTATTCTCAACTCTATTGAATAAATTTTTGCTGGAATCTTACTATACTATTTGATTCTGGACTCAGTATCATGTTCCTATGATATTTGTTGGGTGGCTTAAAAAAACTGCAAGTCAAGTTCTACTACTGATACCCTAGTGAGTCCAATCAACTATTCATTATGGGGTATGGGATGATAAAGATATGATAATACACTTATTATTGGGATGGTGACTTCAGAACTGTTATTCCTTACAAAAATTCACATGCACTAGACCTGACATAGGTAAAAGTTGAAGTAATTCAGGAGTCAATTGACATATTATGATTTTCTGCTCTGTAGGACGAATACGGTCATGTGCCTTGATACTAGAACATACTAGAATACCGGGTTATCAAAGACATTATTCAACACCCTACCCAACCAACATTATAAGAAAATTATACCCAGCCTAGAGTCAGAACATCTTCGAGAAGTCCAAATTTACTTATCACTGCCAAATTGTTTTACTTTGAAGTTATTGCAACTCCACAGCCATGATTCTGGTTATGAATACCATGCCTGAGATTTACTCCATGGACTCCATAATAGGAAATCGTTTATTTTCATCTTCAAATATACCCAAGGGGGTTATTGTTATTATCACCCAAATTTCACAAGGAAAATGTATTATTGATCCACAAACTTTCAAGTGAATGGGTACCTAATCATAGTCGATGAATAGGTCAAATTTGTACCTCGTTTACCAAATTCCGTGTTGTTGACAGTGATTCCGCCATCGAATGAATCAATAATTTTCACAAAAGCTTATCTTAATAAAGTGAAAAATATATGAATGAGACATATGTGACCATACTTCAACTAGTTTTTTGGATTTTTTCACAGAAAAACTTGAGGACACGGAAATTTCACCTGATTTTCACTAGGAGGTTCCATATGTTCAACACGAGTAAAACTGAATATTTTCACAGAAAAAAAAATATCGGAACTACACTTACGACTGTGAGTAACTTTTATATTCACCCCCTTCCACTCTAAGTTCAGACTGACACTTATTTTCCGAACGGCATCTGTATTGAGCCTGCGTCAACCTTGATTTCCAGTTGATTGAAGGGAGGGTATCAAGTGAAGTACAGCTGAAGGGTACGTTATTTGTTTTTTCGAAATTGGATACCGACTTATTTGGAGTTTGAAATATTTTTAATGTTTTTTTTTTTTTTTTATTCTGAGAAAGGAGAAGTTGCATCGACCACGGTGGGTCATTAGCAACGTAATGGTACAGTAGCATTTCCATAATAACTCATATTTACATTTTGTTCACACTATTGGTCTGAAATTAGATTGCGTCATTTAAGTGCAGGTCGTTTAGAAAGTTCAGAAGATTAGAGATATCACAGCGGTCTCTTAGAAGGGATTTCATTTCTGGTTCCAGGCTGTATTTCCGTCTTGTTTCGTCGTACCTAGGACACTCCACTAGAATGTGTTTGACACTTACCGGCACTAGACATAAGTCGCAAGTTTTCCCTGGTTCCCTTTTGAAGATGTGGTCATGGGTGTATCTTGTGTGACCCATTCGTAGTCGTGACAGGATGACTTGGTGTCTTCTTTTCTGGGGAGATGTGGTCCATGGTTTCACTGATTTTTTTATTTCATTGAGTTTGGTATCTTTTTGTTGCCACTCATTTTGCCATTGTTCCCAAATCAGGTATTTAATGTAGCTCTTTGCGTCCCTTCTCTGAATTTGTTGGTTTGTAGGTTCCGTCCTTTCGCTTGCAGCTTCACGGGCCGCCATATCTGCCTTTTCGTTTCCGGGGATCCCGATGTGTGAGGGTACCCAATTTTTAATGTTACATATAATGTTTGTTGGGTATATATGGTAAGGATTTCATTTCTGAAAAAATAGACATGCTTATGGCAATTTCATCGAAGTCGTCCACTTTATAAATAACTGGTGTATATGCAGTCTTTTTTGCGCAAATTTGTTGATTCTCCGATCTCTAATAACATTAACTTGTTATCTACATACACTTGTTTCTTATGGAAAGAAGAATTGTTACAAACTTGTTGAGTTGCGATGCTCGTAGTCGTTCCTGAAATAAGTGCATTGAATTTCATTAGAATACGAGGGTGAACATCGAAACATTTGAATATTTGTACAAGTCATAGAGAGATTTAGCTTCTTCTAGCCACAACAAAGTAAAAGAGAACTGTTGAGAATTTTTTTTTCTATACAGTATCTGGAGGTGACCATCGAGTCGAATTTTACAGGATTATTTGGAAGTAGAGTCGTTACCATTTCTAGGAAAGATAAATATTTTACAGCGCGTGAAAAACTACTTTGGCACAACGGAGGGTCTTTTATCAAAGCATTTTTGGCTTAGATTATTGTTTTGAAGAGGGTTGTTCTATCTGATTGTAGTTTGAACTTATACCCTATATTTAACCTTTGAGAATTTGTTGCTGAATTTTGGTTATGATTTATTTTTGAATTTAATATTACTGTTGAAGTTACTGTTCGTGTCTTAATTGAGGTGAGGATAAATGAAAATAAGTGACAAACATGAAGTGTAGTTCAGTTTGAAAGGAATTATTCGAAAAATTACAGTAATGGAAAACGTAAAGTCATGTTTTTTGGGTAACCTGCCACAGAAAATCACATTCAGTCATGTTTTGATGAGAACTAAAAATATTTTCAAGGAGACTGAAAATGTATCGAAGGATTTTTTTTTATCTAGAGAAAAGTTATTCAAAAAAGACTATGCATTTGTGAAGCCGCTGCCGCTGCCGGTGCCGGTGCCTTAAATTATTATAGAGACATTCTATAATTAATTGTGTTATGTGTCAAAATGGTCTTCTGACATTATATCACTGGTGACAGCAGCCCATATATATATATATATTTATAAAAATATATCTACGTAATATCATATTATTGAATAATAACAGATAGATGGACTATTTTACGAAGGTGATTTGGGATGACATAAGTTATTATGTAGAATTTCATAATATAAACACAGTTTTTGAAATAAAGCAATTATTAAAATATAAAAAAACAAATTTGAATGTTTACAATGGTGACAGCGCGGTAGCATAGCTTTGAATAAACATTTTTTTAATGAATACAAACTTGAGCGTTTTACAAAGAGATCCAGGTGATCAGACGACCAGTACGTAATCGTAATGTTTATATCGTGGATGTTTATAGAATGAACAGAGTAAAGAATATTTTCTTTCAATGCATTTTCCGGTGAACTAATGGGGAATTCAAGTTAATGAATAAACACTCTCTGGAGCTGAATTTTCAATCTGTAGGAATCTTGAGGTAGATTATTTTGTTGGAAATAAGAGATGTGAAATTTTCTTGTAATGACAGTTAGTATGTCGTCAGAAGTATAATATTATATGATGAATGTTTCATGTGAATCACTATAATCACAGTGTCTAACAGAGTTTTTCAAATTTCAAGAAAATACTCGATTATTTATGATCAAGGTGAAATAAACCAATACACCTGGGAATCGATGGAAGTGAACACAAAATAAATGTGATGAATTTTTATGAAGCAGCGATATTGAAACTCCAGGTGCGGGGACACATTTTGTGTGAAAGGAGTCCAGTTTCAGAGTGATCTAAGTGATCTGCAGATTCTCTTCTCAAAGCTCATTTGTCTTCAGGTTTTTTCACGTGACAAAAAGCAATTATAAATCATGCAGGTTGAATTGGTATACCGTAATTTTGGGCGACTTTAACCCAGCTGGCTGACTTTGGCGCATTTTGAGTAATAAATATTTTTTTAAATAAAAAATAAAGTTTAAATATTGCCTTTCAGGACAATTTTTTTGTCATATGGATTTTTTGTGATTCTTTCTATTTTATATGGGTATATACCTATATAATATGTATTATATACGCGCAGCAATGTATTCCATTCAGGAGTCATTTGTAACCAAATTCAACTAGTATACAATTTGTATTCTCGTTTATAATATTTCTATAAATGTTTTGCTCTCATTCATGATGATTATAATTAAAATAAAAAAAAATGTAGGCAAATTTGTTTTGCTGATTTTATCCGTCGGGTTACTTTGGTCTATGTCATGGGTCAAAGCCATCCCTAATATGCGGGTGACTTTTTTTAAATTTTTATCCAAATAAAAAGTCCTAATAACAATTTGACCTAATTTGAAAGAGTGGTCAAAGATCAATGTTTTGGTATATAATAATATCAATTTATTTTTCCAAATACATCGTAGACATTCTTTGAACCTTCAAAGTGAGCCAAATTCACCCGAAATTACTAATCGAAGAACACTACGGAGAACCTCAATATTCGTGAAAATTCAATTAATTTATTGTTATTATTATCATTTACCTGGGGAAAAACAGGAAAATCCGACAAGTCAACTTAGTAGAAATGAACATTGCAGGTTGGGATTTGAATAAACTTCCAACTTTTCTCAATTTGTTAAACCAAAAATTAACAAAAAAGAGATGAATTTTGGAACACAAGTTCATTAGAAGAAGGAAAAAAAAGCATATATTTTTCAACTACGAATATTGATAACTGGCCATAAGAGAAATGCAATGAAAGTGAAGTCGTGCTATATATGTCTTTCCTTGTCATATTGGCAGCGCGTAGTTAGAGCAACCGAACATCAACCAATACAAATCTCGCCTCAATTTTCGCGTATGTGCATCAATTGGACCTTGCCAAAGCTTCATTTGTTTTGGCTTCACATTTGCTGTTTTTATTGTAAATATTGGTACTCAATACATATATTGTTCTAAGGTTCAACTTGAAATAAACAACAGTTAGCCAACGAATCAACCTCTTAATTGCTGATCTAACCTAATTGTTTATTATGTTATAAAATCGTAGAATTTTTTCAAACAATTGATATACTGTTCAAGTGTACCTGACTTCACTTCAAACGTCTGCGAAGTGGAATGAAAGATCTGTTCAAATTTTCTTTATATTCACAAAAAGGTTATTGATTCTCCTGAATGGTAATTTACAGCCATTTTTCATTTGTGTGTTCCTACGTCTAGAGGAAAACTTCCCAGATAAAAGTTGTGGAGCTCATCTATCAAATTGTGTATTGGTATGAAAATTGAAAGTGTGAGAATTTTTTTCAAAGAGTTCTCTGGAATCTGTTTCAACTTAAACAATACCCGTAAAAGAACACCAGAATTAAGAATATTGTGTGAACCCTGTTCTATAGATTTGTGACAAAACATATAGAGACAATTAAGAATTAGAAAGGCTCAGCAAAAAAATACATATATGATCTCGAAGAAATCTAAAATAGCTGAACTTATAATATTAGCGACTAATGACACGCATATGGCAGACTGGAACCATAATATTTTTTTATTAGAATTTAGAATCAGGCAAAAATAACTCCAGATTCATCAAAGTCTCCGTCTGTTGTCGAAAAATATATTACCACAGATATTATTTACTTGAACAAAGATATGTTTGCTTCCTCTAGATTTTTATTCAACATATCCCACAATAAGATTTTTCTCCGTGGGATATCCGTGATTTATTTTCATTCAAGGCTATAATTGAAGCATATATGAAATATTTACTTGATCATATATATGTTAACATGAATATATTATTTACTTTAATACTTCTTTGCATATATAATGTTAACTTTACAATTTGATTGTTATGTGTACTTTTCGGAAATAAATACATATTATTATTATTATATATATGCTTGGATTTATAGGGCAATATTTTTTTCATGAAAAAAATAACTATCTTTACAATTTTTGGCAACGGAAATGGAATAACATTCATTCTTCACGAATATGGATTCATAAGATGTTTGTTGTACACTATATTTGAGAGTTAGTCAGAAATAAAATGCAACTGGGAACCAAATTGCTTAGGTGAAACGACGAAAGAAACTTCAAATTGAAGGAATTGAAATCAATTTACAAGTAGATTTACTAAAACAAACTATACACCGGATAATTGTGCCATATAAAAAAAAATTGTTGGATATCTTGGTAGGCATCTAGAGCCTAATTGGACACACTACATTAACAAAAGGAGAAAACTCGTTCGAAAGAACAAACAAAATCAGCTTCTGTGATGAACTCTCTGATCTCAATACATAACAAGATCCCGATCATCTATTACGAGAGCCCTTAATTAATGTGCTGTATGGCATTCAATCAAGGACTATTACATAGCTAGTGTTCTGTCTGAAAGCAGAGCGTGGGCATAATTTTCAGTGTTTAGCAAATAGGATATTAGCGAAGGATTACAATGCGAAAACTTATATAGAAAATGACTTTCAGATTGTTCTTTTGTTGCATGCTTTCATTCAAAAATTATAATTGCTATAAAAATATCCTCTCCATTTATTAACCACACAACAAAACCCGCCGCTGTTAAAATCGCATGTGCTAGGTGGAGTAGTCATCCATAAATCACAGACGTCCTTGAGGTAGGCACATTAGTCATCATTCCCGTATTCTCACGCTAGTCTTCACTTGGTTGACAGTCCGGAAGTTGATGATAGTGGCTAAATGAAGCAGAAACGTCAAGTAAATACATACACGTAAAGGCGCGTCCACATTACGAAATATTTATGTTTTATAATGAATGGAGAATGGAGAACAAATATTTGCACTGGGTACATAATAACTTTTTCTACAATCGTATAGTTTTCCCAATATCAATTGCAGAAGCATGAAAAAGTCTTGCGGAAAAATCCTGTGAGCAACAGTGGCGGAGATAACTGATTTTATTTAGATATTTTAAGATTTTAAAAATACTTCATAAATAATGAAAAATGAAAACAAATTAAAGACAAGCTTTTATTTATACAAATACATTAAGAAAGAAAAATAATTTCTTTCTCCCAAAACTAGAATATCCTAAAACGTATTTCGATCGGCACACACCAAGACCACAGACGCTACTGGTTTTTAATCTTTCAGAGCTATTGAAACACAAATATAACGCGTGATTTATGATCTCCCATCACCTGCTAGCATTGATGTCCGACTTGATTGGCCCAGACGAATCGGTTGTAAAACAGACAGCCGTCACTCAAGTCCACGTTGACCAGCGGGCTCTTTGTGCCGACGGAAACTGTATACAAGTAGTACAGATTATTTTTCGTTCCGTTTCTCCGCATATACGCTCGTGTTAGCGAAGTGAGTTTTTGTTTGCTCCCTATAGAAACAGCTTCTGCAATTGATATTGGATGGACTATTGTTCAAAACACGCTTTTCTTCATAGTTTTACGTTCGCAAACTTGATCATTTCTCAGAATAATTGAATTATGACATAAGTATGTCGGAAAGTCTTTCTGTACAGTTCCATAATATTCTGAACACAAATCATAGACAACATTGTGTTCTCGAATACCCACACACACTACACGTTGCTAGGCAACCAACCAACGTTTATCGAGTCTGAATATGTCTACAAACGCCAAACCTTTTTAAACACAAGTTTTTTTTCAAATACGCTTAAAATTAAAAAAATATTGCTATGGATGTGCGACATAGGTTATTCCGTGAGTTATAGATTCAAGAGCTTGTCGCGCAAAGTTTTCAGTTCGAATACAAAAGCGACAAGCTTTTGAATCCATTCCCCACGGAATAACCTACGTCGTACATCAAGCGATTATTTTTTACTTTTTAGCGCATTTGAATAAAAGTCTTTGAAAAGTTTTTTTTTATTAATTATTTTATTTTATTCTTTTTAGTAAGTCCAGCTTGATCTATGCATTTTCGATAATGCATCGACATTATGAGGCCTTTTTCCTGTTGTGAGTTCTGAGCTATCTAGTTCTTCAATGAGGAATCCATCTCAATGAATTCGACAAAAAAATCAATAATCTTCGACTAAATTCATAATATCCGACCCCCACATACCAATTATGAATATAAACTGTCCATTATCACAAAACTTGTCCACCATCTTGCTGCCGCCATTTTGATTCAATGAATTTCGACAAAAAAAAACATAATCTTCAACCCCGAAAACCCACACATACCAATTTTGAATAGAATGGAACCATAATTACAAAACTCGTCCGCCATCTTGGAGCCGCACGGGAAATATGAACACCTGCCAAATTTTTCTTTAATCGGGCAACTAAGTGTGGTCAAATTTAACTTGAAGGATTTGATTACAGACAGACTGACACCGGTACAGGTGAAACTAAATAAATGCTTGTAAAAATGGATAGCGATAGTTCTCAAACTGAAAAGACTCCACCAGAACTAAGAGATCGAGTTCATTCATTGTCAGTGAATTTACTACCTTCAACTTCAAAAGAAAAATATGAAACTACCTTCATACAAACAGTTTATGTATTGGAAGAAAAACTGTCTAAAACTGTTTCTGAAAATATATTCAATGCTGAAATCGACTATCAATATTAATCATGGTATTGCCATATCAACGTATGCAAAAATTACGAAAAACCAAATCTGACGGATATTTTGCGAAAAAAAAATATCCTAAAAAGGAATTTTTAGAGAAAAAGAGTCAAGTAGCGTCGCCGAAGGTTATAGACGCAAAATTAGATCAAACAATATAATGAATTTATTTGATCCAGAAATGTCGATTATAGTGTCGCCATATATATATATATATATATATATATATATATATATATATATATATATATATATACGGTATAAGTGGGCCTCCGGCCTTGTTAATTTTGAGGTTCACTGAGACTCCGATGTCACCGAGCCTCCGATATACGGACGCCCGGTAACCACCCTTTAAAAAATGTCGCATACGACATGTAACATAGTAACAAACACTTTGACACAAAAATATGGAGGAGTCCAAGTTGCCCGATTTTTGATAGCCATTTAAAATTCAGTGCAGTCCCTCGCCGCTGAAGTGCGCTGCTTATATACTTTGTTTATGTTATAGTGTTTGAAACGTATACTTTCGGAGGTCACTGGGCTTCCCCCAATTTGGCAACACAGGGGATGCACACAAATATCATTCATTTTAGATTGTCATCAAGAAACATGTATTCTTTCCGCGCACGAACGAAATAA
The DNA here is from genome assembly GCA_018342105.1 of Gonioctena quinquepunctata. Lineage (NCBI taxonomy): Eukaryota > Metazoa > Arthropoda > Insecta > Coleoptera > Chrysomelidae > Gonioctena > Gonioctena quinquepunctata. Next base: position 339,269 of record JAFIRS010000878.1, on the reverse strand, counting down.
ATTGTGGAAGCTGCAATTGCCTCCCAAATATTTGAGAATGAGCCTGGTAAATACTTTTTCTCATCGGTTCCGCAATTTATATTACTGCAATTACGTCAAGATTTATTCGGGAGTCCACTGAAATATTGCGATATTTCACCATTTCAGAAAAGGTACTTTGACAATGTAATACACAAATCACTCAAACAATTCCTCATGCAAGATTCAACAAAAGGACACCAAACTTTCGCTATCTTCTCAAGCAAAAAAAATTAGTTTCTTTCATTGAATGAAAACAATCTTCATATAGAATCCCTACTTGAATATATTCTCGTGTGAGTTGAGTATTTTGTGAACCTGAAAAAACGCTTGCATTGTTTTCCACATATCAGAAAATCTATAATCTCGTAATGTGTCTTGTATTTGATTTGTATTATTCAGTTTCGGTTATTATATTGTGTACCACGAAAGTTACTGAATGAGGTTGCTTAGAATGGATTATTAATTAACTGAATGTAGGAATCTGGGGTATTTCAAGGTTCAAGATTACAGATAAATCATGAAAAATTTTCAGGTAAACGACTCAAATGAATTCAATTTTAATCAGAACATGCTACTGTTCACATGTACAAAAAAAGGATGGAATTTTTTGGGTGTGTGACACAAGTTATGTTATAAAATCAGTAGCCCATTGTTTTAGAAATATACCAACAAAAAATAGTCAACAGAACATATACATATAGACACTAATGAATTGAAATAATCTATACATATTACATGTCCTGACTGACTGATTCACTAACTTCAACGCCCAGACCAAATAACTCAACACAAAGAGCTGAAATTTTGATAGCGTATTCCTATGATGACATGAGATATAACCAATTTTTTTAATTCACTAAAGACGTAAAATCACATAACCGTTAGTTTTGAAGTTCGAGTCATGGAAACTGCTATTTTTGGCCTTTTCTTCTAAAATAATGAAACACATATTTTTAGATTATTGGAAATTCAACCCCTAAAGGGGTAAAAGGGTTGAATGGGGTTCGAAAGTTTGTACTGGAGTACCCTTAGTTTTCGACTTGGGTTCATAAAAATTGGTATTTCATGTCTTCAGCAATCCAAACCCTAAAGGGGTCAAATGGGGGGTGAAACATTTTAAGTTAGGATCATGAAAATGGATATTTGAGGTCTTTTACATATGAAGACATTTGTTTTCCAGTGTTTTTAGAAATTCAACTACTAAAGGGCGAAATGGGGGCTGAAAATGTTTATTAGGGTTCCATGAGTTTTGAGTTAGAATAATGAAAATTGGTGTTTTGGCTCTCTGTCACGAATAAATAAATCGTGTTAAACTTCATTCAAAATGCCATATCTACAGGGGTGGAAAGGGATTGGTGAATTTGTAATAGTTGTCACAAAGCATTACTTCCGCTGTCAAATCAATTATGCCACCCAAACGAGATAACGGGATAACAGGATAACGGGAAACGAAATCACGGAATAGCCTGAGCCATAAGCTAGATGAAAACATATGGAAAAATGCTAGTTGATAATAATATAACAATACAATAATATATTTTAGGAAGAAAACCTTATAAGTGAGAGTTCTAAATGGTACAGAAAATCGAATGGAAGAGGAACATTCTTTCACAGATCTTGAAAACTACTCAAAATTATTTATTTATATTACCGAAGAAAATTATTCACTGTGTTATTGAGGATTTGAAAGAATAGGAAATAATGGAATTGAATAGAAATCATTATGCTCAATGAATAATATATTCAATTCTTCTTGAAAGGAAACTAAGGAAAATAGATCCAAATAAACTGGGGTACCATTAAAAACACATTTTCGAAATTGAAAGTAGGTATCGAGAAGTTTTTTTTTTCATAATGAAATGATAAGTGATATCAATATATATTACTGAATCCTCAACCAATATTTCCACAAATAAAAATATTTTCCAAACCATGCGCTATGGGATAATATTTTTTTTCCTTTTATAACATATGTTGTTTAGGAAAAATCCGTGTATCAAACTCAATCGATTCGGGATGACATTCTAAAAAAGTCGTATTTTTCGATTTTTTTAACAAAAAACGGAAATAAAAATAAAAACGGTTCTAGTTTTTTGGAAAAAGCTCAAAAACTATCGACTATCGGGAAAATTAAAAAAAAAAGATGAATTTCCTGAGATAATGTTACTCTCGCAACTCTTATCCCAATTATTAATAATTTTAATTCAACGATTAATTGAAACAGGGCTTCGCGTGGGCGTTACGCTGAACTACAGCACCTCTCGATAGAGCAATTCACATAACATAGTTTTTATATTATTAAATATAAATTAAAAAATTCCAAAAATTATTGTATTATGTATCATTGAAAAAATGTAATTTTGGGAATTTTTTTTTCATTCAATTTTGATAATGTAAGACTATCGTTATTTGAGTAGTTTTTTTGGAACCGCCGATTTCATTAAAAACCGAATAATTGTTCACAGAATGACTCCATGATTTCTCACTTCCTGAAGCACATTTTACAGTGTACTCGATTATATCACGCTATAAAATTGTTTAAAAGTTACTTAGTTTGGTAATTATAAATTTCTAAAGATAAAATATGAGAAACACACACTGTTTGTTGTATATGGTTGTTCTTGTTATTTTTTGTAATCAAATCAATCAAAGTTTGTTTATAACTAATTGTTAACTAAATAAAGAATTATTGATAAAAAAAATTATATTTTTTCCTATTAGGTGGAGAATAACCAATTCCGCATTTTGGAAGAAAAAAAATTCTAAATATATTATTTAAATAATGAGAAAATGAAAAAAAAATAATTTTAAGAAGAATATAATAAACGTTGTGAAATGTCAGACATAAAACTGATAATAATGTGGAATATCGAAAAAATACAATGTTTATTCGATATCTCATATTTTGTAATTTTTAGAAATTTATAATTAACAAAATAATCAATTTTTAATCAATTTCTGCATGATATCATTGAGTACACATGTAAAATGTGCTCCAGAAAGCAAAAAAAATATGGAGTCATTCTCTAAAGAATTATTCTGTTTTTATAAAAACGGTGATTCCCACAAAACTACTTAATTAACAATAGCCTCCGATTATCAAAATTCAATGAAAACAAAATAATGAAATTATATTCTTTCAGGTGTTCAGCTGATACTTTGATTTTTTTGAATTTTTAAATTTATATTTGATAGTATAAAAAATATTGTATTTGAATTGCTCTCTCAAGAGGTGCTGTACTCCTGCCGTAACTCCCGCGCGTAGCTCTATTTTCAACGTTGAATCAAAATTATAAATAATTGATATAGATTTCCGTGACAATGTTTTTTAATAGTAAATAGTCTCGTCTTCAAGAATCTGTTTTTTTATTTCATCTATCATCAAGAGTTCTTGAGTAACTACCAAACAAGTAAGGCTGTTTTTATTTTTTGTTTTGTGTTAAAAAACTAGCACATTTTCTTCAGAATGACATCCCGAATCGAATGAGTCATCGCTCATATATTCAGAAGGCTTGGAACTATTTTTCGTAGGAAACTCACTTCTCTACTAGACTATGATGACATGAGTAACCACTATGAAGGTTTTTTGATACTTCATCCCCAAAGGGGTGAAAATGGAAATACCGTTAGTTGTGAAGTTAAAGTCATGGAAATCTCTCCAAATCTAAATAATTTATTTATTGATACTCAGAATCAACCTTCAATGGTATAGTCTGAGGTTTTAATGGATCGCACTATTCAATGAGGAAGTGTATGATATGAGCATTGCAGTTTGACTATAAGTTCAAATATTAGGTATGTATTGAGAGTGAAAATACATTTTTGTTCGAGAGGCGCCATTCGCAGTGGATCGCTACAATCACTCGAGAGAAGTTATGTCACTTTTTTCTCGAAATGCAACACATAAATATAACTGTTCACTAGTGGTGCCTATTTACCAACTAATTGCTATCGACGGCGCGCGTTTTTATGATGTTATTGCGAGCAAGTGTTGAAAGTATAAATTTCAAAGTAAGTTTTAGAAATGTAATTTCAAGTCAACAGTTGAATTGAAAGCTAATTACTCCAGATGCTTGTGTTAAGAGTCAACATATATAACATTCAAATGTTTTTTTGAATTTCATTGACATTAATATTTATTATACAATCTGAACAACTAGAAATATTCCTTCTGCACTTCCTATGTTTTTTTTGTCATTAAGTATTCTTGTAGGAGGGATGGAATGAACAGTAGTGGCCGCCTTCAGAAGAAGGCTTTTGGCAATATTTTATTAATTATCCAGCGAATCCCCAATTGAATTTAGTATTTAAAATTTCCATCGCCTGTGTCTTTTGATAGTACTTAAGTTTGCACTTTCTTTTACCAGTAAAGTGACCAAAGACCGGCGAAAACAGTGACCAGTATAGAGCTTTGGATCTGTCAGTTTCAAGAACTCTCCTGGAATTTTACTGATGTATAGATACCAACTGGATTTTTGGTAAATTTCGATAAAAAATAAAATAAGAGTGGTCAACCGTAGTGGAAGATCGTGGAACGTTAGAATTTTGGATCGGGAATTTTTACTATTAATGAAGACTAATAAGCACAAAATATACCCAATATAGTTTACTGCTTTCATCATGGAATACTTATTGTCTAGTATAATTTTTAGGAACTCTTCTAAGCCACTATTCCTTGAATATTTTCAGAATGATCGAAGGTTATACGATACTACTGAAATAAATTTCATTTCAGAGTATGAAGCAAAATTCAAACTTTCAACTACCGGATAAACTTTTAAACAGGCCGTGTGATTTGTTATCATGCTGTGGAATTGAATATTGACTGAAAATTGGCTACAGTGTCAGGTGGCCCAGTATATACTACAATAGCTTCAAAGGAGGCCAAGTTACATAAACTCCCAAAAAACGTATGTAACATATACAGAGGAGGCTAACTAGCCTGAGATAGTGGCGGAGGCTGAGTGGGCTATTAACTGTTTGCTTTGTATAAACACGTGGATGCTTGGTGGGCCGAGTATGAAACGGAAGCTGAGTTGGTCCATATAGATATATATATATATATATATATATATAATATATATATATATATATATATATATATATATATATATATATATATATATATATATATATATATATATATATATATATATATATATATATATATATATATATATATATATATATAATATATATATATATACAGGGTGTAACTGAATAAGTGTAAAACATTTAAGGAGGTGATTCCTCATCGAAAAAAAGATAGGATCTTTCATATAAAGAAACTTCATTGGAGCATCCCTTGTTAAGATACAGCCCTTAAAGGGGTACATAAAATTTGTATAACATTTTTTTCACAAGCACTGAAAAAATTACAATATTGAAATTAACCTGACGTTTTGTACTACCAAAAAGACACTTAGCCAGTAATTTATTTGGTTTACCCCATGGTTGTAAGGGGTGAAAACGCAACCCCTAAAATTTATTTCCATTGTAACTTTTTGTCTTATTATTTGTTTACCATTTAAAAATTTATTTCCGATAGCCTGTTTCATTCTAAACAAAAAATGTCTCTTGGGTTTTTTGCCCAAAATAAACCAGTAAGCAGCAAAACATTATTTTACGAACAACTACAGAGATACATCGTCATAAATGCGAACTGGATTTATTGTTATTTTGTAGTTAGTACCTGCATTAAACGATTAAAGGGTAATAAACAAAACTAAGTTATTAATAACAAAACACACAACATGTAGAAATCATAGTGAATGTTCAATATGTCTACCTTCAAACATTACGCATGCGTCTAGACGTCGGCGCATTGAGCCACGTATTCGCTCAAATATTCCTGGAGTCTCTCTGATTACCCTGCACGCATCGATGATGCGGTTTCTTAAGTCCTCTACATCGCGAACAGGAGTACGATATACCAAATGCTGTGAATGGCCCCAAATAGAGAAATCGAGAGGATTGAGATCCGGGGATCGAGCGGGCCATTTATGTGGTCCTCCTCGACCTATCCACTGATTTGCATATGTTTCAGTTAAATGCTGACGTGCTACTTGACTAAAATGGGCGGGAGCCCCATCATGCATAAAAACATATCCCTTCTGACGCCCAAAGGAACTTCCTCCAGCAGTACTGGATGCACTTCTTTAAAATTGAACGTATGCCTCACCATTTAATCGAGGAGGTAGAAAATGAGGCCCAATTAAATCATCCCCAATAACCCGAGCCACACGTTAAGAGAAAACTGTTCTTGATGGCTAGTTTCGACAATAGCGTGAGGGTTTTCATCAGCCCATATGTGGTAATTATGAAAATTAATAATCTTGTCCCGAGAAAAACTACATTCGTCTGTGAATTCTATCGTCTTCAGAAAGTCACAATTTCTTCTAATCATTTCCAGCATCCAATTGCAAAATTCAAGACGGTTCGGAAAGTCTCGCGGTAACAGTGCCTGTACTCGTTGCAGATGGTAAGGGTATAAGAGTTGTTCCTTTAAAATTCGAAATACCGTCATATGATCAACATTTAGCTGGAAAGCAATCTTTCTAGTACTGGTAGTTTTATGTAAGCATGTTCGTATTTCTCGATGGCGACCACAATCCTGCGTTCTTTGTCGAATGAACCATATTCTCGTAATCGTTGATGAAGTCGAGCAAATATTCTATGTGAAGGATGCTGCCGTTGAGGATACATTTCAGCATATCTTCTAGAAGCTTCTAACCCATTCCCCTGCGACAGACCGTAAACGTAATGCATATCAGCCATTTCCTCATTTGTGTATGCCATTTTATTAACAAGTGAATTATTAAAGTAACGAATTAAGAACAGAACAACAACACACAATTAGTATTAATTCAATTTCGAAAATTCCCAAACTGACAGCGTCATACCAATTTAATTGTCACTATCGCTAATAGCGACCTACTAGATAGATTAGTTTCGTATTTTCGCATTTATGACGATGTATCTCTGTAGTTGTTCGTAAAATAATGTTTTGCTGCTTACTGGTTTATTTTGGGCAAAAACCCAGGAGACATTTTTTGTTTAGAATGAAACAGGCTATCGGAAATAAATTTCTAAATGTTACACAAATAATAAGACAAAAAGTTACATTGGAAATAAATTTTAGGTGTTGCGTTTTTCACCCCTTACAACCATGGGGTAAACCAAATAAATTACTGGCTAAGTGTCTTTTGGTTGTACAAAACGTCAGGTCAATTTCAATATTGTAACTTTTTCAGTGCTTGTGAAAAAAATTGTTATACAAATTTTATGTACCCCCTTTAAGGGGCTGTATCTTAACAAGGGATGCTCCAATGAAGTTTCTTTATATGAAAGATCCTATCTTTTTTTCGATGAGGAATCACCTCCTTAAATGTTTTACACTTATTCAGTTACACCCTGTATATATATATATATACAGGGTGTTAGTGAATAAGAACGACAAACTTCAGGGGGTGATTCTGCATGAAAAAATAATGACAGTTTGCTATATAACTTTTGTCCACGAATGCTTCGTTATCCGAAATGGGGTGTTGAAGTTTTTCTTAAGAACTGACTATTTATTTATTGCTCTGAAACAGGTCGAGATATGCAAATAAAATTTGGTGAGTGTTAAGAGGTAGTTATTGCGCATTTTTTGACATACAATCAAGAATTTTATGTTCTTTATTGGCGCGCATACGGGTAATGATCTCAATTTTTTTAAGGAAAAAAAATGGTACGCCACTGAGATAATTCATTTTTGAATTCCTCTTTCAATTTGTGACAAAAAATCTCACCAGCCTTTTTTTTCGTATGGAGCGCTTTTTTTATGCAAAAAAATAAAACATCTTAACGCGTATTTGTCATTAATACATTATCTAGAAGCGATGCTATTAGGCTACTGTCAACATTCTGTTAAATACGAATATTCCAACGAAATGTCAAATTAACGTTTCTTCATTTTTGAGCTTTTAGTTTGGTATAACATTAATGATGATAAGTAATTAATTTTTCTTTAGTCGAAAAGAATGGAAAATTATACAAATGCGGAATTATCAGACATGCATTTTGTCTATGGTCGAAGTAATGGCAAGCTCAAATTTAATTTTTTAAATTGCGTTTTGTTTACTGACGAGGCTAATTTTGGATGACAGTGTATACGAAATTTCCATAACAATAACCTCTAGGCTGAGGAAAATCCACGTGGAGTCTTTGAAGCTCAGTATATCCAAATCGTTGGATAGGTAGGGGAGGTACGGAACATGGGCCTGCTCGATCTCCGGATTTAAATACTCTAGATTTTTGCATTTGGGGTCTTATTGAGTCATTAGTTCATTCCACCCCCGTTGAAAATGTTGAAGACCTGAGGAATCGAATTATAGCCGGCTGTGAGACACCAGGAATATTTGCGCGAATACGACAATCAATGAGGCGAATAGTTGAATCTTGTATCACGTCTGAGGGAGGTCATTTTGAACATTTGTTGTAGCTTTGCGTCTATCCATTTACTAGTGTTATTTTCTGTTATTGTTCTGGTTCAACGTTATCGTATTAGATAGTTCTTGATAATGTACTAAAGAAATGAAAAATACGCGTTAAGATGTTTTATTTTTTTGCATAAAAACGGCGCCCCATACGAAAAAAAGGCTGGAAAGATATTTTGTCACAAATTGAACAAGTAATTCAAAAATGATTTTTTATTTGGAATGTCTCAGTGGCGTATCATTTTTTTCTTCGAAAAACTTGAGATCATTACCCGTATGCGCGCCAATAATGAACATAAAATTCTCAATTCATATCAAAAAATGCGCAATAACTACCTTTCGAAACTTACCGATTTTCTTTTGCATATCTCGACCGGTTTCAAAGCAATAAATAAATAGTCAGTTTTTAAGAAAAACTTTAATACCCCGTATCTCGGAAAACGAAGCATTTGCGGACAAAAGTTATATAGCAAACTATCATTAGTTTTTCATGCAGAATCACCCCCTGAAGTTTGTCGCACGTATTCACCAACACCCTGTATATACAAGATAGCACATCATACATATTCGCCTTCGACTTCTTTTACAATTGTAGAGAATTTCGCGAGTGACGTACTCACTTCTACATCTAATTTGAATTATACAGAAAATGTTTCCGAAACGAACTATCCCAGAATTTTAATTCGCCATTGGTCCAATAGAGAAAGAAGTTCAATTCAATTGCAACTGTTAATCTTCTATGATTTTCTCTAGTGAGAAGATAAGTATGATAATATCACATTTATTATTATTATCTCTTGATATTCACCCACAAATTGTTGTCACATAAAACGTGAGTTTTCACAAATGTGGACGCGGCTTCGGGTATTGCATTTACTTTGAACTCTTTACGGATTTGTGGATATAGTCCAGTCCACGACACCAAAAATCAAGCTCCAAGCGCGTTCCGGGTAAAAACAGCACAAACACCAAAGCTCTCTTACGCTTCGTTTCAATTCCGAAAAAGCCATCCAATCATCAGGAGGGCTTGAGGTCTTTTTCGAATTTGAACCAACCTCCGTAAATTATAGATGTCGCATCTATAGTCAAAACACCTGAAGTGGTTTTAAGAGAATATAGGAGAAAAATACTGAACCATCATTATATTTTCAGGAGTTCAGGGTATCAGTAGCGCCCCGAAAAATTTCTTGTGAAATGATGTTAATTGAAGACGGTGAATGTGCGTCATTTGTAACACCAACGAAAGAAAAAATTTTTTTTCGGTACAGGACATATTTGACTTCAATACATTTTCATAGAACCAACTTTGAGGCGTATGAGTGTGATTAACAGGTTTCCGAGAAAGCCCACGGAAAGTTATTGGAAATATATATATATATATATATATATATATATATATATATATATAGGTATATTTATATATGGATATATATGTCCATTTGTCTCATAAAAACCAGAAGTGCTGGCCTGATAGTTCAAAAGAGGAGCTTTTTCTGGATGCTGGAGAAAATTATTTATGGATACCTTGCTGTAGCAAGGTAGTGTGGGACTCACTGGTCTCCGTGCTATCTATTCAAAACTCTACCCAGCAGGCTTCGTTTTCCGATTCTCTTCTGGCTTGTTCGTCGGAATTTTAATTCCCTGCAAAACCCTGGTGTCCTGGGATCCAAATCAGCTTGACGCGGTTTTGTTCTGCCAGTGTTGTAAGTTTCTTTTTTTCCTCTTTGAAAGTCCATACCAGTTGGGACGTCACTTCCTGGCTACTCAGAGCTTTCAGTGCCGCCTGGCTGTCTGAGAGAATTGGATATGTTCCTCTACAATTGCTCTCCTCTTGTTTCCTTCAACAATTGAAGAATTGTGTAGACCTCTGCTTGAAACACAGGGGTATGATTACCCAGTGAGTAACTTAACTCGCTCCTTTTGTTTCTAGAAAGCACTCTTGCTTCCGCACTATTCTCCATCTTAGACCCGTCTGTATACTAGATCTTACCCTGTAGAATGGTGTTGAGTTCTGGGTGATTCCATACAGTTCTGTCTGGTATAGATACCCTGTATGATTTGTCAAATGAGAATCGTTTCGCGATGTGGTCTGATCTCATGTCTGGCACGTCTCTGGTTACGATGCTTAGGATACTCATGTGCCATGTTCCAACGTTTATGTTGGCCAGTGTGTTTCTCAGTGTGAAGATGCCTAGCCTTGCCTCTCCCTGTATCACCAAGTGAAGGGGAGCCAGTCCCAGCAGTATATCCATGGCTGCAGTGGGCGTTGATGTCATTGCCCCTGTAATGCCTACACGGCAAGTCTTTGCACCTTGCCGAGTTTAGTTTTGGCACTCCTTTGGTGTGTTTTTTTGCACCACACCAGAGAGGCCGGTTTATGGCCGGTTTAACCACCATTTTGTACAACCAGTGTACTATGTGTGGTTTGAACCCCATATTTCTTCCCAAAAGTGCATCTTGCCACAATTAATGTCTCCGCTTTTCTGGTCAATTTTGTCAGATGTTGGTTCCAGGTCAGTTTCGAGACCAGGTCAGTTTCGAGTATCATTCCGAGATATTTGACCTCTCCCTTGCTCTGTATGGTTTCTCCTCGAAGTTTTATAGGTCCTAGCCTCTCTTGTTTACGTCTCCGAGTTAATGTTACAATGGTGGATTTTTGAGAGTTGAAATGCTGGCCTGATAGTTCAAACGGGAGGCTACATAAACCAGTGTCAAAAGGACAGATGCTTGTTGTAACACTGAATGTTGGCGGCGAAATGTTAAAAACGCTTACCCTCGATACAAATGCAACACTGAATCTGGAGATTATCATGAAATAATTATGAGTACTTGATGAAAGTTACTTCAGGAAATGTTGTTCCAAATTTGCCACCTAAATTTTAGTAATTGATAATGGGTCTTATCATAACGTAGAAAGTGAGAAAGTTCCAAATACGTCTTGCAAAAAAGCAGAAAGGCAGCAGTGGTGGAAGAATCTAAATATTGAATGTACAAATGACGAAAATTCGGCAATATGATTATAGTATATCCATTCTCAGTTGAACGAAGTCACCTTCGACTCAAAATATAGGGTTCGTTAAAAATCGTACATATAATAATGTTGAATTATGAAGAAATCCAAAAAGATGAATAAATATGATTTGCCGTATACAGTAGACCAAATTAAATGAAATCTATTCCTGCTTAAAAACCAGTCGATAACTTTGCTGACCGCTAGTAGCATACATTTCCGTAAACCCTTACATATTACACTTTATAGGGGTTGGCATTTTCGATCAGAGCGCAAATTCTATTATATTTTATTAGGGGTGGATGATAAACCCCATCCTCATCCAACTAAGAATGGATAAACTATACCTCCCTATCATCCGGATTTAAAACCAATAGAGTTAGTGTGGATGTTTTTGAAGCAATATGTGGTATATTATATAAAGGAAAAGCATAACGATATATAATGAATACAAATACAAATGAGAAAGGAATCAGGATGCGATAATTTCAATTTTGCGATTGGGTGTGCCCTCTTGCTCATAGAAGATTACGTACGCTTCTCCACTAACCAGAAATTTTGAGGATATTGGTGGCACATTCGAATCATTGTATTCGTACCACGTGCCTGCATGTGAGTGCTAACAGTAGGCCGTATAGTGTCCGGAATATGTCGTTCCACTATGATTGCACAAAGCATAGAGGTTCTGTCGACACGGGGCTACGTTGTCTGCTGCATGATAGGACATGTCCAATCCTTCCAAAGGAAAATCGATGATGACTTTTAATTTTTATCCGAGTCTGTCCGACGGCGAAAATCGCTTCAAATGGATTATTAGTCTTTAAGGTGATTTTTGTATAGACACAGACTTGATGCACTTGCTCTTCTCCTAACATCTTGAACATGTGGGTTTCTCGCCACCGTCCAAAGTTTCATCGCTGGTGAGAGAGTCCAGATATTGTGAAAGTCTGAGCTGGTCTGTTTTCTGTGGAATCGGCAGTGAGAGATCGCAGAAAGATCAACCGTAATAGAGCAATACCCACATGGTACATTTTAATGTCGATTTCAATTGGCCAACAAAGTTATCTGCAATTATCGAGTTGTCCATTCTTAGATATCTCGAGCATGCCTTCATCATGATCGTTCAGTTTTTTATCGATTTCTGTCAATACTAGTTTGGGCTCTACTGTAAACATGTTAACGTCTTCATTGAGCCCTTCGAGGAGGTGTATTAGAATCTCCTGTGCATCCTGTTGGGCGTAACCCATAAAAACTGTTTCTATCTGAATATTCAAAGAAACGATGTTCAAATTCTTATTAGACAAATATTCACACCACAGTTCTTTTATATCTTCCGCAAATGCTTTTATTAAAGCACCCTTCATGCTTGTGAGGCTCGTGTTAATATCTTTCATATATTCGTCTTTTCTCAAATACTCCAGCAACCATCTGGTGTTCGATAAACACGCTGTTCATAAAACCAGTATTTTCTATGTTTTTCAGCTTATTTAGACCAATACTTCTGATGTTTCCGTGCACTATTGCCCTGATGGTACAATTGGAGCTGCGTTCTCTGTTACGGTGATTCTCACTTTCACTGGATCGGTGAGAGTTGAGGCTGCTTGATAACGAATTGGATTGGGATATGGCAGATTGTTATTTTCCGTAAAATGGACGACAGAATAATTTTTCTTCAAAGTTTTGCCGTTATAACTATACTCAATATCCATTTCTTCTTTTTTGGAATTGGTATCTGACTTGTACTTGATTCTACTCCTGTCTCCAAACGAAAGGTGTCCAATGCGATTATCCCTGGATCGAAAACACGAGGTTTGACTTTTGGATATCGAGTTACATTGAGATATGTACTTTTCAGAATGGGGATTGTAGAAAAATTCATACAAATGACGTCCAACAGGAATGCTTCCCAATGCCGAAGCTGCATTACCTCTTTGAATGGCGATGCTGATGCGTTGAAGGAGAAAGCTGGTGGATCTCCCACTATTGAAATTGGTGAAGTTTGTGTGAGTATATTCCAAATTCATTTTCGGATTGACAATGGCACCACTTCGGATGCAGATAGAGAGAGAGAGAGAGAGATATATGTTCCATAAATCATAAAAACGTATAAAAGAAATCTGTACTAAAATGAGTTTTTTCCAAGACATAAACATGACTATGTTGCCGCAGGATGGGTAAGGAGAGTTCTTTGAAGAGTTTGTGTCAATAAAACAACAATAACCCAAAGAAGATGAATGTTTCCCAATTCCGAATCACTTCAAAGATTTGTTAGTTGATTTGTTGCCATGATAATATTTTCTTCAAATAACTGCTTACTTATCTGTTTACCTGCATAATATAATTTCAACTTTTAATATAACAGGTACTTAAATACTATCTCTCCCTCTCTCTCTGGTTAATGAGTTCCGTCCGTAGCATCCGTCCCCATTCGGCCTCTAACCGGCGTAGACAAGGAGTTTTTTGTATTGTTTGGGATACAGGTTGTCCTGCTCTGAGCAATATATACATATTAATTTATTCCGGGACAATTACATCATAGAATGTATCATTCACATAGTGTTCCGGGTGGGCCTTGTTACTAATTCCATACATACTCAATATTTAAATTAGAAATATCTGCCCTGGCACCTGGCTGAGAATCGAACCCGGGATCTCTCAGTCTTGAGTCGGACGCTTATCCACTGCGCCATCCCCCCTCAAGTACTTTAATATTTTTTTTCAAAAATATTTTTAAAATAATCGAGTCGAAAGCCCGTGATATTTTTTTTATAATTGCCACCAAGAAAAAAATATGTAAACCATTTCTAAACATTGTAATTGAGGTGGCAAAAATGTATTTTTGAGCTGAAAAATATAAAATAGGGAACACGCATATGCTCCTCTTCTGAAATATTTTGATTTGCACATAAAGAGCACCACCTAGAAAGTTCAGCAACAAACTTAGAAATCGAAAAAACGTTCAATGTTTTCCATAATTCGAAATAAGAACTGCAATTTTTGCATCACATTTAAAAACGTACTCCTAGCGCCTCTGATGAACGTATGTATCGTTACTTCACATATTTCAAACTTTTACCGCTAGTTGCTTCGAACTGTCAACTATAATTTCATCTCTCTTCGTTTATATGTTGTACTAATATCTTTATTATCAGAGTATTTTTAATTGTTACTGAAATATCACATTAAAAGTGAGGTTATGTTTGGTTGCGAGAAATAGCATTGTCTATCAATATTCCTGAAACAACCACAATTGGTGCTAGTGTTTGGGGGAAGTTATCCAACTGAAGGTCAAATTTGAGTTTGAATTGAAGAGCATCTTTAAATTTGAAAATTTTGGGATTTGAGAAATTATTTCCACAAAATGTAATTTTTCAGAACCGAACTCATGCAAATAAAATCAGGCGTGTTCCCTATTGGCATGAATTGACCTACGTCAGCTCACGAAATACATGCAGTTGAATCTTGACTTCGTAAATAGGTGGATATGATTGGAAAGCATTTGCATTGAATAGATGAATCAGGAAAAAAAATAGTTCATAGCTTTGTTCATGTCAGTTTTCAAATCAGGCTCATGTCATGCTTCTTTATAATTTTATGATTGTGTACCCTACAAAGTACAATATTTCAGGAAATTGTTCTCGTTACCATTGTAAGAATTATTAAAAATTATTGTATTTGAATGGCTATAAATCGGGGAAGTGAAATCTTCCATTCAGTTTCAAATGTCATTAGAAACCATGATAGTGGGACATAAAATTAGAGAAAATGAAGCTTTGAGTGGAATCTTTCAAGCGGTGCTCACACTATATGGCAAAATAAAACCTAATCCATAACCTCCGTAACTAATTCCAAACGTTATGACCATGATTTCCAGCTTCATTTCTAACCTGAGGCGAAGAGCATGAAACGGCTCTCATTTACATATCTTCTTCTTTTCAATTCGCTGCTTTTTATTTCTGAATCTCTCTCCGGAATCATGTCAGGTTAATTAAATTCCTCAAGAACGTTTTTATGCGGGTAAAGTGAGTCTATAAGTCGATATTTCTAAATGAATTGCTTCCTCAACGTGGTCGTGTAGTCATTAGAAACAACTAGTTTTCAAAGTTTTATCAAGCGCTTTAGATGGCAATGCGACGTATTAGTGCCACAAAAATATTATTGCATGAACGAACTCTTTTCGCCACATTCAGAACCTCATTAAGAGCTTTCCGTTCTATGGAGTTACTTTATAAAATCTGACAAGTTCTAGCTTGAATCATTAATTTGAATGATGAACTGATAAAATGGGAGTGGATTGTGCATGAAGCTGTTATCACCAATGAAGTTATTGGCCTTCATCATATCAATTATAATAGAATGCACAAAAAAATATATCGATCTGCTGAAATATTGTGAAAATAAGCTTCATAAAAAAACCTAAAGCGCTTCTAATCGGAAGCTGTAGATTTTACAAACTATAAATAGCAAACGGATAACTGACAACAGCTTGTTCGTTTGACTCGGATTATCTGCTAATAAGTAGTGATTTGGACGAAAGGCATTATACTAATATTTCCTGAATGCAACAGAAAACTCAATACCTATCAAAAAAACCTTTGATTTGGTATTAATAATAATAGCAAGTATTTGTAATAGTAGAAACAACTGATTTACTGAAATACTGAAAATAATCAAAACTCAATGGTAGAGCGTAAAATTTCACAATAATATAATCACATTGATTATATCAAATGATAAGGCGTCGTATATCGATCAATCTGAATCAACATATGTTTCTGCAGCATGCCACGATCGTCATATTTTAGAAAAGTACAGTCAAAACTGTCAGTTGATCGATGATTATTCAATGTTGCCTATGAAGATGAGTATGAATAAAAAAGGTTCCCATCACGAAATCTTCTATTTTTTGTTCCGTCGGCAAATTTTGGGAGTGATTGAGAATTTCAACCCAAGCGGCGAAGATGCATCTACAGTTAGCTTCGAATAACTGTTCATATTTTGTTGAACTGGACTGCTGTCCAACATTTCAATTCTAATAATAGAAGTGGACAAAAGAATCCGCCCATTTAATAAGAGGTTATAAACCTGTTGGGACCTATCTTAATTAGATGCCAAAGCTGATTATAACATATTGCAGTTTTTTTGATATGTAGTTTTCTTGGGAATTTTGTATAACTACCAATTAGTCAAATGTTGATGTTAAACGTGCATACTCATTAGTCATGACTTTTGCACATCATTAATTTTAACCAAATTAGTTTTTTTCTAGTTTTTATTCGCTGAGTCCTATTTTCTTCAAATAACTTTCGAGGGTTATTTCTTACTATCAGACATTTTTTATCGATATGTGCTCAAGAAAAGCTGTTTCTTAACTAACACCTGTCCATATTTTTACCCAACGAATACCTAGACTTGATTCTTCTCCGAAAAAATCCTTCATTATTCTGGAGGTAAATATTTTTTGGGGACTATGAGTTGCTTTCTCCATAGATAATAACCGACCATACTGGTCAGAGTAGTTTTCTCAAGTGTCATGATGATCTGTTACTTCATAGAAGAGTTCGCCAAGTAAAAAATATGATTAGCGTTGATTTAAAAATTAAAAATGCGGAACTTTGTAAACAAAATGAGTTTAAACTAGTTGATTGTGATATTCCTGTTATATTGATCCTTTCCATAGCACAATTTATGTACGATATATGAAAAATATAAATATATAAATTATGGTTTCTGATTTTTCGTAAATTAGGTGAGTTGAAATATTAGCCAATATATGGCTGCCGTGTTGCATTTTCCAAATGAGCCATGTAAACACCTCAATAGTAGCAAATTCCCTTCTCATGTTGAATAATATATACACTTTTGTTGTGTATTTTAAAAATTTATACATTCTTACAGAGCTACAGTATTTCAGGATACCACGTTATAGTATATCCATTCTTAGTTGGATGAGAATGGGGTTTACCATCCACCTCTGATAAAACATAATATTATTTCCGCTTTGATGGAAAATTTCGACCATAGGCAGATATTTGTGCTTTTACTACAAATGTAACTTTGCCTATTTTTTATTTAAAAACAAATTTCAACTATCTGAAAAAGGTGATAATTAAAGGATTCAGAAGGAATTTTCACCAATGACATTTCTTAGTAGGTACGAAAGTAAATAATAATTATATTTTTTTGTATCTGAGCATCGTTTTTTGATATCACCCTGGGCTTGGAAGGTATATATTATTCAGGATAGTCGGATAATTTCTTGGTAATTGAGTCCAAGGTTGATACTACTCTACTGGACTCATCAACTTTTTCAAATTTTCGATCTTTTCGTTTCCTTTCCAGAGAATGATTTACGACATATCCTTATTTTCCCAAGATTCGTATGGTGTTGAAAAACAATTAGATTTCGTCTGTTTAAATCTGTTCGAACATTCAAATAATTGTTTTTTATGGAAATTCAGAATTTCCTCTTATCCATTTTGTATAAAAAATGAAATTTGGAATTCGAGGAAACTCTTCCAGATGCGGAATCAATTTATTTTGTATCTTATTGAAGTTTTCTACCGATTCAACGTAAATTTCTTTCAAATCAAAAGCCATACCGCAGCTTCACATTCAAGAATGAATCATAAAACAGTTGCTGATTGCTACTTAAGTCCGCTGAAATGGTTTCTTAGCCGTGAAAATGAGGTATGGCTTCATATTTAAAAGATTTTTCCGTTGAATGGAAACCTCTTTCCTACGAATTGTGTAAACTTCCCAATGTGAGTGAAATATTTGCTTGACTTGAAAAACAAAATGTGATCCTTTTGCAACCCAACGCATTTGTGATTTCCACATCTGAGAAACCTTTTTCTGAAATGAAATTTCATTTGTCTCAGAACATGGAATTATAGAAATAATTTTTCTTAGTTTTAAATATGAGAAATATTATACTTTTCTTTTTGCACTAATTGTTACTCGTGTTCATGTAAATCACTGATCTGGAAAAAGTTCGGATTTATCAAAAAATGTCTTCGATAAACACTCGGTAGTCACTTTTTCGCGTCAAGAATGCTGGGTTTTTACATTTCTTCTTCTTCGCCATTGGCATTTTTGAACATTGAAAAAGAGTTTTCCGAACTGATGTTACATCTTTGAAAATGTGCGAGATATTCGAAAATCACATCAATATAGCAAGCAAAAGACCCTCACTTCTACTGTTTAATCTTCGGTGAAACAAATTCAACAAATAATAATTATTTAAATTATTCTCAGCAAGTATTCTAACTTTCTGTTTAATATTGATCTCCAAACTTTCTAGAATGTCGAGTATACAAGCTTTCTTTTTTATACAGATCTGGAATACAATTATGGGAATATTCCAGTCGACCAGTAAAAAATATATCAGATATTATTATATGCGATGGATAATCAAGTACTTAACTGGACCACAACATTCTACAGTGGTCCAGTTGAATACTTGATTATCCATTGCGTATATCTGTTAGATTTTGTACTGGTCGACTGGAACTATATGCCGATAATTCTATTCCAGTTCTTATATAATATTTCAAACTCGTTAACAAAGGCTACCCGCTATTTTGAACCTATGTGGCCCAATAAATAATAAATGATTAGTATTAATCACTTTCATGGGTTATTGCAGAAATGTAAAGCAGATTTGCTTGAGCCAGAAATTTCATTTGGATGGTACTACTGCACAAAATTTGTCTTGCAGTTGTTCACCATACATGGCTGCCTCTGCCCAGACATACACCACACCACTGTTCTACTGATAGCATATATTATATATACCCCAAACCCGATAAAGTATAATCTGTAGTGGTTTAGGGTAATGTATGCTATAAGCGGTCAGCAAAGTTATCGACTTGTTATTACGCGGGAATAGTTTTCACTCGATTTGGTCTACTGTATACTTTATACGGAAAATGATATTTATTTATTTTTCCGGTTTCCTTCATAATACAACATTATAATATGTACCATAATGGATATACTATACATATGATGTTACTGGAAATCAATCTATATTAGAATAACTCATTTAGAGTGCTGCGATGGAGTATTTTATAACCACGTTTTTATTAACTCGCTTTTCTTGTCTGTTAATATGTTCAATAAAAATGTTGTTATGGATTTTAAACTAACTTCCTGATGAGATAGAGACTTGAAACTTCAGACATAGCTCACACCTGGATGACAATGCAATATTTACTAACTTTCTTGTCTGCCTTTTTGGTTGTTCGTTTGTCTGTAATAAAAATAATATTATTAAGGAGCAATCGGATGATAATACAATAATAACTCGCCTTCTTGTCTCTCTGATTGTTTGTGTGTAATAATAATAATGAAATCACTTCCTTGTCTGTATGTTTCTTCGTTTATATGTACTGATGATAATAATAATAATCGTGAGAAGCAATCGAATTTACTATTTTCCCGATGGACTAGACACTTGAAACTTGGAAAAGAGCTCAGCCAATATCAACTGGCTCTTTTGTTCGTCTGTTTGGTTGTTTGTCTGTTATGATAATAATAAAAGTACGAATCAATCGATTTTATACTGATTTCCCGATGAGCTAGAGACTTGAAACTTCAATGAAGCTCAGAACTGGATGACAATGCGATGAACTCGCTTTCTTGTCTGCCTGTCCGTTCGTCTGTAATAATAATAATGATATTAAGGAGCAATCATTTTTGAACTAACTTCCTGATAGCTAGAAACTTGATCTGGATGATAATGCAATAGTAACTCGTGTTTTTTTCTGTCTGTTTGTTTGTCTGTTATATCAATAGTAAGGGGCCCTGGCTTGCCGTTCAATGATTCTATAAATCATTATCAAAAAGTATATATTGAGACTATATCCTTTTTTCCTTTATTTTGTTAATTATAGTACTTTGACGATTTTGATAACCGATAAACCTTCTCTCTCATATGAGTATGACATGAGTATGATAGAGAAGGTTTATCGGCTAACAAAATCATCAAAGTACTACAATAAAAATATGAAGAAAAAAATTGTAAAGTATAAATATAGACATGTTTTTAAATGATATTAGAAATCGGGAATAATGATTTTTAGCCGAAAAATTATTTCTTAATAAATCACATCACGGCAAGCCAGGGCCCCGACAGCTGCCGGTAGCAGCCCATGAACGTGCTCTCTCATACACACATGTGGACTTTTTTGTTGCACTCATTTAAAATCTTTATTCGTGTCTGATAATTATTTAAAACCGTCGTATTCATCTGACTTAATGAATATATTTCCAATAATCATTAATAAATATGCTATAAAAGTTTCAAAGTACCAAATATATGCATATATAATTGAAACAAATTAGGGGCAGTCAGGCAATACTTCAGAAGCATCTAAATAGTCTGGAATTTCTATTTCTGATTCTATGTTGAATAGGAGATTAAATAAATTTCAAAGTGCCTAAATGCATTTTTTCAGGAACAATTTGTTGAAAATTTCATTTGCTGCGTAATGGCAAAATAACCGCAACCGCCGTTCCTGACTTGATTGCCTATTTAACTACCATTGAAAAACTACATATTCACGATTTCATAGTGCCTGAAGTACCTTCTCCAAATTCGGTACCAGTTCCAAGGTTATACTATATTATTTCTGAAAATGTGTCTGAAAATTAGTCGAGATTGTCCGATACGACCATCGACATTTCCTGAGTATGATGAAAATATTCAGCTATCTGGATACACATCGTGAAGTATAAATTTATATTCAATGAAATTCAAATATTATTTACATCTCTAATCGACATAGCAATTTATGCTCTGATAAGACTTAATGGGAATAGGTACTTAAAATATATTTCAAAACATAAATTTATCATACGATCCAAATGATAAACATTACTATAAAACGATATTCTTACCGATAATTATCTCCAAATTGTCTTCGACCAAAAAAAACCCTCAAAAGTAAACCACCGAAAATGGAAAATTCCAACGTGATCTGCAGTATTACATGTAGCGCCGGCTAATTAGAGCACATCGGTAAGACGACACAATTGTTATACAATAAACTGAATCGACATCATATATAAAAATCATGCACCCCTTTGAATAAACATATTCAAAACCACAACCTATATTTCAATGACACAAAAATATCAACATTTGAAACCAATATAAATAAGGGAATTATCAAAGAAAACATCTTAAAAAAATTGAAATGCCATGAACAATAGTACTGATATTAACAATTTAGGTGAATTTCAAAAAATAAGGCGAGCTTTTATACAAATGCACTAAAAAGGAAAAAATTATGTCTTTAATTGTTTGACCTAGATTATTCTGTGAGTAGCATATTCAAAATCTTGCAGCGCAAGAATACCTATTTTATTTTCGCGAAAATCTTTTGAACCTGCTACTAACGGACTAACCTAGGTCGAACAATCAAATAAATTATTGTTTCCTTTTCAGTGCATTTGTAAAGAAGCTTGTCTTAAAAAATTTATAATTTTTTATCAATTCTTTTTCGTCATTCATGAAATCCGTCATCATATCGAATTCTAACAAAAATTGATAATTTCCGACCCCAAAAAAACCCACATACCAATTTTGAATGGAATCGGGTCATAATAACAAAACATGTTGCCAAATGGAATCGTACTATAATTACAAAATTCGTCGCCATCTTAAATTGGTGGATTTTGACGAACAAAATCATGATCTCCGACCCCAAAAATCCCAACATACCAATTTTTATTGGAATCGGGCTATAATCACAAAACTCGTCGTATTCTCTCTGTCCCCGAAAAGCCCCCCATACCATTTCTGAATAGAATCGAACCATAACCTCAAAACTCGTCCGCCATATTGGAGCTGCCATTTTGTTTTATTCCCAGCAAAAATTCCATAATGCATTGTCACCGGAATTATGAACACCTGCCAAATTTCACGTTGATCGGAAAACCAGAAGTGGGTCAAATTTAACTTGTAAGATTTGATCACAAACCCACAAACATCGGGACAGATGAAACTAAGTTGAAGCTTGTGAAAATAAAAATAATTCTACAAACTTTTCCACCGTAGTCAGCGTTTCTCCTTTATTGTCTGCTGTTACCACGTGCACTTACATAACGAAATACCACGAGTCATGATGAATTTTCACAAGGACACAATATCTAAAAACATGATGGAAAATATCACTAAATTCCTCAATAGTTGCCTAGATGAGAAAGTCGAAATATCTTATCGATTGGATAATATATTCGGTTTCAACTGAGAATACAAAACCCAAACCAATAATTCACATTATACTTTTTCCACCCGCAGTTTTGGATGATTCGAAAATATATTTGTAGCACATATCGAACAAATCCTATTGACATCTACACAGGAACCGGCCCATGGGCGGTGGTGTTAGACAAGGAACTTTCAATTGAAACTAGGAATTTCCAACTTCAAAAACATGAAATTCCGACTTTGTAGTCGGAATTTCCAAGTTTTCAGCCCGAGAAGGAAATTTTCAATTCAAACTAAAAATTTCGAGTTTGTCGTCGGAATTTCCAAGTTTCTACTGACGAGTCGGAAAACTAAATTTCCAGTTCAAACTAGGAATTTCTAACTGCGAACTTGAACTTTCAGACTGATGAGAAGATAATTAAGAGTTTGATATAAAAAAATTGAATTCTGAATTTTGACTTAGAAATTTCAAGATTCAATTTGGAAAATGAAATTCTCAGTTCCAACTCAGAATATCCAACTTCAAACCCAAAATCTCAAAATTGTGAATTGAAAAATCTGGGTAGTTTGAGTTTGAAGTTGGAAATATATAACTCCGAGTTTGAAGTGGAAAGGACTAGGCACAGATATAAGGGGGTTTCTAGGCATCGATGGAATTTGCTGAAACTTCAGATGTCACACCTAAGGTATATTAAATCAATTCTACGCGACTACGAAAGCAATTGCATGAGTTGCTATAGGGTGTAATCGAAACTCTCTATTCCTTATCATGTAATAAGCGATTTTGATATAATAACTTGTAATGCAATTATCAAGATCATAATGCAAAATTGACATCTTCAAAGGGATGCCTCCGTGCCACCATATTAAAAAATTCAGTCAGTCTTCGCCTATTCAGGGGTAGTTTGTACCTGTGATTTTTCTATTGATTCTGCTGACCGGGGATTTCCAGCTGAGATATTCTATTGAAACGCTGAAAAAAAAAATGTAAGTCTCCCCCCATAATGGTAATTTATACCAGAGATTTTTCGTGAAACTTTGTTGGCCGAGGGTTTCCGATGAACATATTCCATTCAAACCGTAGATAATGATTGCAAATAACATATTTTCTGCTCGATCATAGAAAAAATATAAATTAACCCCCTCATGGGTACTTGAAATTTTTGAAAGACTTTGCTGACCGGGGGTATCCAATGAATATATTTCATTGAAACGCTGGAATATGATGGTCACTATAGGGAAAATTCACATCAGCTTCCTTGTTAACACTTTTTTTCGAAAAACTGCTGACCGAGGAAACAAATATAATAAAATAAATCTTATAATAAACAACTCAGTCCCATAATTAATATACGTAAGAGTCAAATGAAACACATGACAATTCAGTTCACCATTATTCCATTTTAATCATGGCAAACCTCGATGGGATAGAAATGGGTCAAAATCAGCTTCCTCTTATTAGCAATGACAAGAGGTGATTTTTCGAAAATCTTTACTGACCGGTAGTTGTTGGTAAAGCTATTTTATTGAAAATGATTGCACATAACAAATCTTTTGCGGGTTCATAGGAAAAATACAAATCACCCCCCTCATAAGGGTAGTTCAAACTTACGATTTTTCGAAAAACTTGCTGTTTGGAGCCATCCAGTAGATATTTCAATGAAACGCTGGAATATGATTGCACTAAACATATTATTTGTGCCACCATAGAAAAAAGTCGCATTAGCCTTCTTATAAATGTGACTATCGTCGTCAAGATTGACCAGTGCCTGTTTAAGTTGCATTTCATTTATTTATTTTTTGAACATTGATAAGACTGGAATTGTACCGGTCAATTCTGATATAAATTTTATTTTCTATGCGGATTTTGCCGAAATTATTCAATTGGATGTATAAATTGGAATTCTATTTTCATTTTATTTTTTTAGTTTATCAATAATGAGATTAAATTGTTTATCATATAGTCTATTTTCTGATATGTGTTTCCTTCGTCAGAAGTTTTTCGAAAAAACTCAAGTATAAACCACCCTTAAAAGGTAGCTGAATATTCCCTATAGTAGCACGGATATATCTTGCGCCCTCATGTTCCAGCGTTTCAATAAAATATACTCGTTGGATAGAAAAGTTCTTCCAGAAATCTCAATTATAAACTCTCCCCATGAAGGGACTGATTGGAATTTTTTTTATGGTGGCACAAATGATATGTTTTATGCAATCATTTCCTACCGTTGTAATGAAATATATTCACCGCAAACCCCCGGCCAACAAAGTTTCTCGAAAAATCGCAAAACTACCTTCATGAGGAGACTGATTTGATTTTTTTATGGTGACACAATACATATTTTTGTGCAATCTACATTTCAGCGTTTCAATGGAATATCTAAGCTGGAAAACCCCGGATTTATTAGAAAAATCACAATTACGAACTACCCCTAAATGGGGGTGGACTGAATGTTTTAATTTGGTGTCATGAAAGCATCCCTTCATAGATGTAATTTTGCATTATGATCTTGATAATCGCATTACAAGTTATTATATTAAAATTGACTATTACATGACAAGAAATAGAAAGTTTCGATTACACCCTGTATCAACTAAGCAATTGTTATCGTGGTCGCGTAGAATTGATCTAATATACCTTAGGTGTAACATCTAAAATTTCAGCAAATTCTATCGATGCCTAGAAACCCCCTTATATCTGTTCCTAGTCCTTTTAGTTCTCGACAATTGAAAATGGTCTAAAATAGAGATACTGCTCTTAAAATTATGTGTGATAGCTCATTGGATCCAGAATAACGCCTAGAAAAATGTGCCAAAAGCGTGTATTAGCACATAAAAAATTGCAAAAGTTATAAACAATTGAAGATGAAAAAAAAATGGCATTTCGTTTTTTACCAATATTTCTTGAACTATTGATATTTAAGAAATTTCAAAAAAAGATTCTGAAAGAGGAGGAGATTTCCAACTCGGAACTCTATCTCCATTACATATAATTTTAATTTAACGCTGAAAATGGTTCTCCGAGCGACATTTTTAGGTTGCGCGCGCGGCGTCAAAAGCGAGTACGACACATTATTTAATTTATTTAAGGTATTAAATATGTTTTTTTAAATTTGAAAAAATCATGGTGTATTCGGAACATTATGAATAATTTATTCCCCTTCGAAATTTTACTGAACGTTGATTTTTCAAATCAATTTATATCTTGTATTGATAAATACACGATAATATGATGATTCAGAGAAACATTTTTTTTTCAACAACATAACTTGGATTTTTTAGTTTTTGTTCAAGTACAAAAATTATTATAAACAAAGTATGAATATTTTTTCAACTTTCATGGCGTGATCTTGTTAAGTATGTATATAAGAAAGGCTCTACGAAGCGAAACATTTTTACGACAATTATTTAAACATTTTTTTTCATTTACAATTAAGACAGAAGTTCGAGAAAATTTTGTTAGTTAACAATCGTTTAACTTGTTGGAAAATAAACTTTTAGTAAAATTTCCAACGGAAATAAATTATTTATAGTCTTCCGAATACACCATAATTTTTTCAAATTAAAAAAAATATATGTAATACCTTAAATACATTAATTAATGTGTCGTACTCGCTTTTGACGCCGCGCGCGCAACCTAAAAATGTCGCTCGGAGACCCAGTTTCAGCGTTGAATTAGTTATAAATAATGGAGATAGAGTTCCGGGAGCTCAGAGTTTTTTATTGGAAATTTCCTCCTCTTTCAGAATCTTTTTTTGAATTTTTTTAAATATTAATAGTTTATGAAATATTGGCAAAAAACGAAATGCCATTTTTTTTTCATCTTCAATTGTTTATATCTTTTGCAATTTTTCATGTGCTAATACACGCTTTTGGCACATTTTTCTAGGCGTTATTCCGGATCCAATGAGCTATCACACTCAATTTTAAGAGCAGTATCCCTATTTTAGACCATTTTCAACTTGTCGAGTAGACTATTTACAGGTTTTAAGTATGAAAATGAGTTGGCCAAACTCACTTATTGCCCCGCCCTCCGCAAAAAAAATTCCTTTCGGTTCGTCCGTGGCAGAATAGACAAAAACTCACATCCATACGTAGTGAGGGTCAACTTCGCAACCTTACTTTCGATGTCGTTGTCGGGAAAAATATACCGATTTCTCGGCAGCAATTTGATTAATGCCCCTCCGCACATTCATGTCTCATAAGTGATTGCCCCGAATCGGCCATTCGGACAGGTATGCCGAATATCCATTTCGCGGCTTGCAATCAGTGGCACTTAAACATTCAGTAATTCCAAACATTTTAATTGATCTTTTCATTATCAAATACCGCGCGCAATCGGACCGTATGTAACAGTTAGTCGGAAAAAGTAGATTAAATTGAAGTAAATGACCTAATTTTTCACATACGAGTCGATTACGCCTATGGGCGTTATAATTCAATCCGGTAGCTGGTGTTTATTATAGAATCATTATAATTTTTTGTCAACTTAATTGGAATATTGGTTGGTTACGTCGTAAAATTGAATTTTTATAGGCGGCCATGGCAGTGTTGAGATGTATTCGGCCCATGATGGTGACCGAATAACAAATTGAACGAAATTGATTATTATTTGGTTTGGTTTGCCGTATCAACTAGGTGTTGACTTAATTGGTTGTATTCGAATATGAACGCCGAAAATTATACTATTGCATCAGTTCAATGTGATTCAGAAAATATCAGGTGCTCAGTTCTGAATTCCATTTGAAAGTGATTGTATTATCCAAGATAAATTATGTTTGCTGGCTGTCAGAATATGAGAAACATTTAAATATATATATATATATATATATATATATATATATATATATATATATATATATTATGTACTAGCTTATGCCCGCGGCTTTGCCCGCGTGAATTTAAGGAAGATAATATTTTTTATACGCTTTTTTGGTATGATGCAAAATACAGTTTTGATTAATATGCTTACATTTTTCGTTCCCTTACGTGTGTCAATTGAAAATATTCCATAGCAGTACAAATATAATTTAAAAAAAATATTTCCTTAATTTTATTATTTCATCGAGCCGATTTTAGGTGATGAATAGATTGTAAGGGCCAAATCTCACTTTCAAATTACCTTAAAAATTTTCTGGTGAATCTGACGAAAATATGACATAAAATTCCGTACGCTAAATTCAGCGCTAACCTATTCCAGGGTAAAATTACGTCAATTTTGCCAACCTTACCGTTGGGATAATGTTGACTTTATTTATGTATTATCTCACAACTATCTTTAGGTTCAAATTGAAACATGGAAGAAGACAAAATACTGCATGATGGAAAACATTAGCGGTTTCAAAAGACCTCGCACCACATATATGGGAAATTGGCTATCGGGGAATTTGTCATATATTGCAGAACTCATGATGCTGTCAAATGTCTCCATTGCACCACCGCTCTTAATTCAACAGTTTAGATTATATAGGGTGCTGAAGATAACTTTTTCAAAATTTCAAATGGCCATTGCGAAGAGACTTTTTCGAATATATAAACCAAATCGAGTATGCATCGATTGTTCATACGGCCGATTTGAATACACTATAGAGAACAATGATTCCTGCACGTACAGACGATATACAGGGTGAGTCCAAAGATAGCAAATTTTTCAGTGATTTTCAAAAAATTGAGCGGTGGAATTTCATTCATTTTAAGATATTTTGTAGGATACCAATATCAATTGCGATTGATGATATAAGCATCTCCTGAATTGAACTGACATATCTATTGAGTATTTCTCATCAAACTCTAACAGTCTTTCCTTTTGATATATCCAAATGCCTGAAATTCTGGAAAAGTCGGTTACAAACTCGATCGTTCACAGTGAAAGTTCACTCTGCAGATACATAAAATATACAGGGTGGATCATAAACGAGTGTATATATATATATATATATATATATTTATAATATTATGTTTATAATATTATTCAAAATAATCCAGAAAAAATTGTTCAAAATCGTTCGAAAGATGTGTGTCGGACACATATTTGTGGAAATGTTTCAACAAAATCAATATCAACCATAACTACTTCAAGGAAATTGTCAGTAAAGGACAATAGTTTTTGATCCACCTTGTATATTTTATGTATATGCAGAGTGAACTTTCACCGTGAACGATCGAGTTTGTAACCGACTTTTCCGGAATTTCAGGCATATGGATATGTCAATAAGCAGGACTGGTGCAGTTTCTTGAGAAATACATAATAGATATGTCAGTTTAATTCAGGAGATGCTAGAATCATCAATCGGAAATGATATTGGTATCCTACAAAATATCTCAAAATGAATGAAATTCCACCTCTCAATTTTTTGGAAATCACTGAAAAACTTGCTATCTTTGGAATCACCCTGTATATCGCATACGTGCAGGAATCATTGTTCTCTGTAGTGTATTCAAATCAGCCGTATGAACAATCGATGCATACTCGATTTGGTTTATATATTCGATCGCAAAAGTCTCTTCACAATGGCCATTTGAAATTTTGGAAAAGTTATCTTTAGCACCCTATATAATCTGAACTGTTGAATTTAGAGCGGTGGTGCAGTGGAGACATTTGATCAGCATCAGAGTTATATATAAAATTCGAGCAAATTCTCCAAAAGCCAATTTCCCATTGATGCGATGCGGGGTCCTTTGAAAATTATGCTCATATTTCGAAAATAATTTTAACGATTATAAATTTGAAAAAAAAATCTTATCACGCCCTTGGAATGATAAAATTCAACTAAGCTCAATTCAGCGCCGACCTATTCGAAGGTCAAAATGACGTCAGTTTGCCAACCATAATGTTCGTTGAGATAATGTATTCTTTATGTATTAACACTGAACTTTTTCTGGTTTCTAGTTGGAACTTCGCAAGGAAACGGTACATTATAAAATTAATTATTTAAGAGATAAAAATTATTCAAAAATTCACCAAGAAATTTTAACCACTTGTAATTCGAATTTGGAAAAATCCTTTCTCAGTACGTACCTATATACGTTATTTCATTCTGTTATTACTGATACTCTTTCAGATATAACCTGTTTCATGATAGTTTTTACTGCCGAATTTCAGAAATTACTTCTTGAGCAAAACTTAACATAAAATTGTTCTGCTGTTTTGTTTTTCATCAACAGCTACATAGATTGAAATCTTTCAAATATTTACAGAGTTGATTTGTTGAAAATATGAACAGGATGTTCATAAAATCAGATGTGGAGTCATCTGCGACTGAAAGATAAACTCTAGTCACTATCTTCCATCGTCAAGATAACCTCTTGTGGGGTATTCATGTTGAAAAGGGAAACATTCTCAATTGAATATTGATATAAAGATTTTTCTGTGAATTGAAAAATCCACGATAAAAATGAAGTTTTTTTTGTGAATGTCTAACAGAAAACAACTACTTCCCCGGATCCAAGTTCATTATCCGTTATTCCGTTTGCTGTCATCCATTATCTCGTATCCCGTTATCCTGTTTCCCTTTTTCCAGTTTTCCGTTATCATGTAATGCAGTTATCTCGTTATATCGTCAAACCATCATGCCGTTATTTTTTTTGGCCGTTATCCCATTATCCCGATTCCCCATTATCCCATTAGTCCGTTATGCCGATATCCCATTACCCCGTTATCCCGTTATCGCGTTATGCCGTTATCTCGTTGTCCCGTTATCTTTGTATCCGGTTATCCCGTTATTCAACGGGAAGATGTGCTTGAAATGGGATCTCACCTTATATTGGTACGGGTGGCATGTCGGCAAACAATTTTGTATTTGCTTGGGTACGCCAAATGAAATCTGCATGCTATGATTTCTGATGATGGAAAAGTTTCCTCAATTGAGTTATGTGCAGCTAGCTCAAAATCGAGAACAATTGGCTGCGGTCCAAAAGTCAGTCCGTTTTCTTGACTTGATCACAAAATATGATGTTAAAGGCAGTCGTACATTATTTGTGTCTTATTTGGCAAAAGACAGAATAATGAGGGGATGTTAACGTCGTTTTTGTAAATATGCTCTGTGTACAGCTGGAAAGAAAATTGGACAATCATTGAATGTTCCATCCATAAGAATGACATCGCTGTTGCATAAGTTAATTGAATTGGTTCGTGTTGAAAAAAATTAAAATATTGTTAATTTGATCATTTACCAGCAGAAATAATTCTTCCTTCACTGTTTTAAACTCAATTTGCATATCTTCTTGTATTTGAGGTAGTATCGAAGATGTTGACGCCCAAGTGTATATGCCATCTCTTCTGGACAGTGTATTGAGTAGTTCAGGAGATTTTTCTATTTCTTCTCTATTTCTAAGTAGGTTCTTGTAACTATGTTGATACGAAATAAAGAAAGTTTCCCAATACCATCACAGATATTCAGTCGGTGAACATTTCCGTACACTCTGTATATACAATTTTTTTTTATTTAGATACAACCATCTGAGTTTATGTATGGGATTAGAGCACCCCCACTATTATAATACTATCAGGTACTTCACCATCTCAGTTCATGACCGTCCATTGAGTCAGTTATGTTTTAGCGATTGTTCTTTTACCTCCTAGCAATATGCCAGTGGTTTTGCTGAGAATCGTCCCGGGAAAGGATCAGAACCAGTTATAAATAATTTCACCAAACTCCGTCAAACACTCACGCAGTATCGGATCTTGATTTTGTGAGGCACCAGGCGCAACCTGATCTGGAGGCTCCCTCTGAACCCTAGTTAGAATGGGATGGTTCAATAAAATGAACAACACGTGAAATCATAACTTTTTTTGTATGTGAATATATGATCCACAGAAATATTCTCAGGTACTGGCAGAAAGCGTTTCCATGTAAAAGGGAAAATCACCTTCTTAGGTTCAAAAAATTCACTGTTGAATTCTGCATCATAATAATAATTCATAAACTTTTTTTGTATTCATTTTTATTTTCGATTATAGATCATAATCTAACAATTGAACAACATCATTATCTATAACCATGAGAAACAAATTGCTCAAACGTAATTGCCTATGACTAATGAATTAAGTAAATAATTCTTAACCTGTTTAAATACGGAGAATTAACGTTCACCGCTTGCATTGCCGGTAGGCATTGCCAAAAAATTCTCGAAATAGTTTCTACGTTAGGAAATGTAGACTGCAGTTCATAATATATACATATCGAAATGCCTGGATATGTTTTCTTCCTTAGCACATTTGATGAAATGGAGAACTAACTTCATCTTTAATAGTTTCATGTATGAGTTTCTCATTCGCTATATATAACACGAAGCAGAAGCAACACGCGAGCGCAGCTCGACTGTTTGTTTTTCTCGGGTATTTAATATGCTTAGAACACATGAAATGCAACACAACATTTCCACAGCTGGTATGTTATAAAAACATACAATTTTCCTAAATTGAGGGCTTATTTGATGTTCATGACAGTTGCTGAAAATTTATAAAATATACCTATTAGGTTATGATATGGTTTCTATGACAAATGGTTTGTTTATTGTATGAGTTGAGATTGTTTATTATAAGACACGTGTGTCTCCGATTATAAGACACACTAGTATTTTATTGACCCCATAAGACACTTGTAAGAAGCATTATGACTTCATAACATGCCAGCTGTGGGTAAAATATTTAATGTCGATAGCATTGCAGTATTTCAACAATAATTATTCACACATTCAACGATTCCATCCCTAATCATTTTATCATTCAAAAAAATTTGGAAATCCTTCAAAACATCCGCTGTGAACAAAGGATCTCCTGGATATCTGAGAAAATTTGCCTAGAATTATTTTATTATCCTCATAATAACAGACAATAAACATGTAATTTTGGTTTTTGAGGAGGCACCCAGCAATTCTGGGGCAAAACCAGATGATGAAAGATAGAGAGATAGATTTATTCAATCCGAGATCAGTATAATAAGAGGTTATCTTGACGATGGATTATAGTGACTAAAGTTTATCTTTCAGTCGCAGATGATTCCACATCTGATTTTATGCACATCCAGTTCATATTTTCAAAAAATCAGTATAACAAAGTTATATATATATATATATATATATATATATATATATATATATATATGATAAATAAATGCCCATATGAATATTTAATATCTATGCTCTTTACCTTCTTTCTTTTACCTTATTTCCTTCACCTAACCCAATCGGTACGCCTATAGATCTCAGAAGTTGGTTCTACTGTGTACAGAAATTAGCAATTCATTGTTGATGAAACATTGAAAATAAAGTAGAATTTCATCAAAATAATAATTTTCTTTATTCAGGAAAAACTTATTACTACCTAGTCTGCGATAATTACCCTAATCAGAGCTTCAGAAACAAGTATATACAGCAAAAAAATGAAATTATGGAATAATAAAGTGAATTCAACCTCGTTTTGTAGGTTATGTGTTATTTTAAAATAATTCGTGAAGAGTTCTATGAAAATTGGTTCAAAGTTCAGTTCTTATTTGCACTGTGGCAACTTTTATGGTTCCAACAATTATCTAAAACCTCCTGGACCAAACTGGTCAGCGTTTCGGATTCTCTCCCGTTCTTGGAAAAGGCCGCTGCTCTCGTCACTGGGACTTCTCCTCATTTATGAATTTCCAATGAAGCATAGGTAATGTTAACTCTGCATTTGTGATTTTTTTATCAGGTAGTGGTCTTCATATTTTACTAATGTTTTCTTGGCTAATAATTGATTTTATTCCAAATTGTTTGTTTGTTCCAAATTTAAATTTTCAACGTGCTTCTTCCCAAAATTATTTTTTTTCACAATCTCCTCGCTTATTGATTCTCTCCCCTTGATACCAGCACATTTTTTTTTCTTCTCGAATTTTCGATTTTGACACATTATTTGTAGCACTTTTCATTATCTTCACTTCTTTGACAGTTTTTATTTATGAAACTTTTCTAACTACCTTATGATCTATATAACCTTTCCTGGGAAAATCACGTGAGGTCCATTGCCAAAAGTGCATCCCAAAAACTTGGTTTTTTGTTTCGTGCCAAGAGCTATTTCACCTCCAGTCAGCTGCTTATGATCTATAAGGCACAGATCCGACCTGTCCTGGAATACTGTTCCCATATTTGGAATACGGCACCTAAACATATCCTGAAGCTATTAGATTCTGTCCAAAAAAGGGCAATTCGTCTCGTTGGTGATGCCTCGCTTACAAACTCGCTCACTTGTCTGGAACACCGTAGAAAAGTTGGCGATTTGTCTCTATTTTATAGATATTTTCATGGGCGATGCTCTTCTGAAATATCAACAATCGTTCCTCCTTTGGCAGTCTCTTCGAGATTAACCCGTCAAGTTCAGTCTTCACACCCCTTCGTGGTCACTTTGGAGACCTGCAGAACATCACTTTCCAGAGACTCATTCATCCAACGAACTGCGAGGCTTTGGAACTCATTGCCTAGGGAGGTGTTCCCCGAGGCATACAACCTCCAGAAATTTAAGAAGAACACCAACTCCTACCTTTTTTCCCTTGGTTCCCACGATGTTCTCTGAACATTACAGGATATCCCTTTTCGTGGGAACCAGAACATATAAAAAAAAAAAAAATATACAATACATGTAAAATTATTCTTCTGACGTTTCTGTTTTTCTTTATTTTCAAAATTACTAATTTTGCATCAAGATCTTTCCTGGCATCTCATTGGCTGGTTTGTTCAGATCGAATTTCATATACAGGATGTTTGAACTTTTAATATTTTGTTATCTGCTTGTGATCACAAAATATATTAATAAATCTTGATTTCTAAAATTTTTTAAATTATTCCAATTGATTGTAATGTTGAAAACATGTTTATTTCGAACATAGGTATCGATTAATATTATACAAGGTTTCAGAAAAACGGTAGAATCTTCGGAAAAACTGTAAAATAACATAGCACAGATTACCAAATACGAATATTTTATTTATGGAAATATAACAATATATATATATATATATATATATATATATATATATATATATATATATATATATATATATATATATATATATATATATATATATATATATATATATATATATATATATATACTTCTCACTTTGATTCTTGAACCATGTAGTTTTAGTAATTGTAGTGGGTTTTCTTGGGTTTTGGTTCGTTAGGATAAGTAACTATTTTTGTTTAAAACATTTTAATGGACAGCTTTTAATAATAATGACGTTTCCCTGGAGCTCAGGCTTTTCAGATTAGAGCTATAAGAGAATTTATATGGTACAGTCATGTACAATATGAGTGACAATGTGGTTTTTCTTCCTGCCAAAAATTCATAGGTAAAAGTTCAAGGTTGTTGGTCTTTCCATTCTATTCTAGATTTCTTACGTTTCATCATGATATTTTTAGGATATCTATTCCAAACAGATGAAAATCAATGGAGACAAAAATTTCTCCTTCACTTATTGAGGACGTGATATTGTTTGTCTGGATTGACATTTGACGGTATATACGGAACGCATGAACTTGTTTCTGTTTTGATGTGTTCGTTGTTGTTCTTATTTTTCATACATGGTCTGTTCGTTGTTAGTGGGCTGTATGGGTACTTTCAGTTTGTTTGTGTGGCATATGATTGACATGTTATTTGGTTTTTGAAATAACGAAAGTTTTTTTGAGCAGAGGTAAACAAAACGGGGAGTGGGGGTCGTTTAATTTTCAAAGGATATTAAAATATGTTTTGCTTAACTGTATATGTTTTGCTTAACAGTTAAGCAAAACATATTTTAATATCCTTTGAAAATTAAACGACCCCCACTCCCCGTTTTGTTTACCTCTGCTCAAAAAAACTTTCGTTATTTCAAAAACCAAATAACATGTCAATCATATGCTACACAAACAAAACTGAAAGTACCCATACAGCCCACACTAACAAAAACGAACAGACCATGTATGAAAAATAAGAACAACAACGAACACATCAAAAAACAGAAACACAAGTTCATGCGTTCCGTATATACCGTCAAATGTCAATCCAGACAAACAGATATCACGTCCTCGTAATAAAGTGAAGGAGAAATTTTCTGTGCTCCATTGATTTCTCATCTGTTTGGAGATAGTATATCCTAAAAATATCATGATGAAACGTAAGAAATCTAGAAAATAATGGAAAAAGACCCAACAACCTTTGAACTTTTTACCCCCATGAAATTGTTTTGGCAGGTAAGAAAAAAACCACATTGTCACTCATATTTGTACATGGCTGTACCATATAAATTTTCTTATAGCTCTAATCTGAAGAAGCCTGGGGGCCTCCAGGCGTAACGTCATTATTATTAAAAGCTGTCTGTTGCTGTCTGCAATGTCGTCTGGATGTCTTCCAGAATATTTTTGGCTGGTTCAATCAAAAGAATTGTAGAAAAACTTGACTTTACTTTATTGACAATCAATTTCTATTTTCTCTCTTGTCAACTGACTTAAAACAACTCATTATACAGGGTCAAATAAAAATGGAAGTAACAAATATAATATATGATGAAACTGAATCAGGAAACAAGTAACATCAT
Organism: Gonioctena quinquepunctata; assembly: GCA_018342105.1. Taxonomy (NCBI): domain Eukaryota; kingdom Metazoa; phylum Arthropoda; class Insecta; order Coleoptera; family Chrysomelidae; genus Gonioctena; species Gonioctena quinquepunctata. Next base: position 302,999 of record JAFIRS010000878.1, on the reverse strand, counting down.
CCCCCCCGATGAAGGATTCTTGAATTCTTCATCCCTAATTGGATTCGGTTTTTCGTTGTTTGCTACCTCATCTTCGAGAAGTGTCACTGTCGATCCCTCATCCAGAAGTGCATAAATCAGCAATTTCCCGCTTGGACCTGTAACTTCCACTGGTATAGTCCTCAGCATCACTGGTCTCCTCGACTGATGAATGTAACTGGATTCTTGGGCTGTAATGTCATGTGATCTTTCGGCATCCTCATCTTCTCTGATTTGATTGCTGAAATTTTTATGAAGAAGTGGGTTGTGTTTCTGTCTACAATTCTCAATGCTACAATTTCGCTTGAAACGACATTCACTAATGCGATGATTAGGTTTTAAACATGAAATACATAACCTATTTTTTGTAACAAAGCTCCATTTGCCATCAACATCCATTTCTTTGAATTTTGAACATATGGTCAAATCATGTTTGTTGTTCTCGCAACATTGGCAGTTTTTCCTGGAACTCTCAGTCCTACTTTCGTCTCGTTTCCGGTTGGCCACTAGTATTGTTTCTGGTTTCCTCGACATCCGGTGATCAAACTGGGTCATAGGGTTGTGAAGTAAACCGGCTGCTCTCCCTACGTCTTTCATCCAGCTGCAAAAATTCAGTAGATTTATTTCTTTGAGATTGATAGCGTACATTGCCCATTGTTGTTTCAATCCAACAGACAAATTTGAAACGAACTCCTCCAATAACATAGGGTTTTGCAAATAAATGTCATTATCTAAATGTTTTATAGCAGCAACTAAATTATTTATAGCATTGGCGTACTTCAAAATTGTCTCGGGTTTATAATCTTTCGGAGCAGGAGTTCTTCTCACTTGAGTTATCAAATGTTTTATAATATATTCTGGCTTACCGTAGAGATTTTCTAAAGTTTCGATAATCTCTGGAACATTATAATGGGATATGAGTAACATTTTGACCGATTCTAAGGCTTCACCTTTCAAACACTTACGTAATCTTATTAAATTTTCGTTGTCAGAGTAGTGACATAATTCTGTTGTCTCTGTATATTCATTCTGAAAACTAACCACTCGGTAGGATTGCCGTTAAAAATTGGTAGTTTTCTGTCTAAACATTGTCTTCGAATGAAGAAATTGTCAGTGTCAAAATGTTTCATTTCTTTTCTATTCTCTGAAACCTTGTTCCCACTAGTTTCATTTTTTTCTGCCGACAGTGACTGATCCATCCACTTATTTATAAGAAAATCATTATCTAATGACTCACCTGACTCCACACTTCTTACCGAAACTCTATTGGACTTTTGGCTTTTCCTTTCTTCTGAGGTGTCTTCCAATTTCAGCTTTTCTAATTCTAGTTGCTTGCGAATAAATTTTTCTTTCATTTCAATGATTTTTCGTTCTGCTTCCAACTCGATCTCTAACAATTTTTTTCTTTCGACGATTGATGAATTAGATTTCTTGGTTTTGATAGATTCCACTTGAGAAACTCTGGAACTCACCACACCTCTAAGTTGTCCGTGTCCTTTCTCTTTAGATTTACCGGTTGAACTTTTTATCTCATCGTTGTTGGTAATATCCTGCTGGATATTAAGAGTCTCCTTGTTCGTACCACTATTTGTTTCAATTTTCTGCTCAGTTGCAGCATTCGGCAAGTGATCGGCTGTTTTAGCTCGTCTGCTAAATCTTGTGTCATATCTTTTCTTGATTGTCCCTGTCTGGGCTCCATTCAGACTCATTGTTTTGCCTCGAATTTCGAATTTCCCCAATTCTTCAGATTTGGCTAAGAAGGACCAATGTTGCTGTCTGCAATGTCGTCTGGATGTCTTCCAGAATATTTTTGGCTGGTTCATTCAAAAGAATTGTAGAAAAACTTGACTTTACTTTATTGACAATCAATTTCTATTTTCTCTCTTGTCAACTGACTTAAAACAACTCATTATACAGGGTCAAATAAAAATGGAAGTAACAAATATAATATATGATGAAACTGAATCAGGAAACAAGTAACACTGTCCATTAAAATGTTTTAAACAAAAATAGTTACTTATCCTAACGAACCAAAACCCAAGAAAACCCACTACAATTATATATATATATATATATATATATATATATATATATATATATATATATATATATATATATATATATATACAGGCTGTTAGTGAATAAGTGCGACAATCTTTGGTGAGTGATTCTGCATGAAAAAATAATGACAGTTTGCTCTATAACTTTTGTCCGCAAATGCTTCGTTTTCCGAGATACGGGCTGTTGAAGTTTTTCTAAAAAACTGACTATTTATTTATTGCTCTGAAACCGGTCGAGATATGCGAATGAGATTTGATGGGTTTCAAGAGGTAGTTATTGCACAATTGAGAATTTTATGTTCATCATTGGCGCGCATACGGGTAATGATCTCAATTTTTTCAAAGAACAGAATGGTACGCCATTGAGATATTTCAAATTAAAAATCATTTTGTTACAAAAAATCTCTTTTGCCTTTTTTCCGTATGGGGCGCCGTTTTCATGCAACAAAATAAAATATCTTGAATATTTCAACGAAATGTCAAATTAGCGTTTTTTCATTTTTGAGCTTTGAATTTGGTATAACATTGATGATAATAAGTAATTAATTTTTCTTTTATGGAAAAAAATGGAAAATTATACAAATGCGGAATTGTCAGACATGCATTTTGCCTATGGTCGAAGTAATGGCAAGCTCAAATTTAACTTTTTAAATTGCGTTTTGTTCACTGACGAGGCTAATTTTGGATGACAGTGTATACGAAATTTCCATAACAATCACCTCTAGGCTGAAGAAAAATGGAAAGTAATGGAAATGGTCGACAAGCTCGACGATTGTATGCAGAGTTGAATCCAAGACGAAGGGTACCCCATCATACAATATTTGCTGGTCTCCACCAACGTTTGCGCGAAAATTTTAAATTTAAGAAACAAACGGCTGACTGCGGGCGCCCTCGAGAAGTACGAACTGTGCAACTAGAAGAAGCAGATCTCAAGTTAATTGCGGAGTCACCTGAAACAAGTACTCGAAAAATTTCCAATATACTGTATTTACATTTTTTAAAGAACAGCAATTGTATTCGATTCATATTCAACGTGTGCAAGCTCTACTACCTAGAGACTTTTTTCCGCGCCTAGTTTTTTGCCATTGGATTCTTCATCAAATCGCTCAATTTCCTAATTTTTTAAATGGCGTTTTGTTTACTGACGAGACTAATTTTGGACGATAGTGTATACGAAATTTCCATAACAATCACCTCTGGCCTGAGGAAAATCCACATGGAATCTTTGAAGCTCATTTTGAGCATGAGTTTTCAGTAAATGTATGGCTTGGGGTACTTGATGATCATTTAATCGGTCCATATTTCCTTCCACAACGACTAACAGACGACTCTCACCTTAATTTCCTACAGGAAGAGTAACCTGTTCTTCTTGAAGAAATTCCTCTTCAGCTGAGACAACACTTCATGCATGATGGTGCACCAGTCAATTTTAGCATTATTGTACATAATCACTTAGATACGGTATATTCAAATCGTTGGATTGATAGGGGAGGTACGGATCATTGGCCTTCTCGATCTCCGGTTTCAAATCCTCTAGATTTTTGCATTTGTGGTTTTCTTAAGTCATTAGTTTATTCCACACCCGTCGAAAATGTTGAAGACCTGAGGAATCGAATTATAGCTGGCTGTGCGACAATAAGAAATACACCAGGAATATTTGCGCGAATACGACAATCAATGAGGCGAAGAGTTGAATCTTGTATCACGTCTGAGGGAGCTCATTTTGAACATTTGTTGTAGCTTTGCTCCTATTTATTTATAAGTGTTATTTTCTGTTATTGTTCTGGTTTAACGTTGTTGTATTAGATAGTTCTTGATAATGTATTAAAGAAATGAAAAATAGGCGTTAAGATGTTTAATTTTTTTGCATAAAAACGGCACCCCATTCGAAAAAAAAACAGGAGAGATTTTATGTCTCAAATCAAACGAGATAGTCAAAAATGATTTTTTATTCGGAATATCTCAGTAGTGTACCATTTTTATCTTAAAAAAAAATGAGTTAATTACCTGTATCCACGCCAATGATGAATATAAAATTCTTAATTGCATGTCACAAAATGCACAATAACTACCTCTTGAAACTCGCCAAATTTCATTTGCATATTTCGACCGCTTTAAGAGCAATAAATAAATAGTCAGTTTTTAAGAAAAACTTCAACACCCCGTATCTCGGAAAACGAATCATTTGCGGACAAAAGTTATATAGCAAACTGTCATTATTTTTCCATACAGAATCACCCCCTGAAGTTTGTCGCACTTATTCACAACACCCTGTTTATAAACATTTATTTGTTTATTTTTGTAGTGGCCTTCAGCCTGCTAAGATTTATCTAGTGCCTTTATACAGTGTGACCCATTAAAAATGGAACCACCCCTGTAAAATACGCATTTTTCAGTCATTCTCAAAAAAAATTGTTTTTCAATTAAGCATCAAAAACTGTATCTTGACACAAATTTTCATAACTTCAGTTTCATTTCCAAGGCACTCTATGGTTTTTTTTCTTCGTTAAAAACGGCAAAAGTTTATTAGGCAATTTTTGTTCTGAAATTTGACCACACCACTGGATTTGTAGTCGTTATAAATGAAAAACATGGAAATTTCATTAAAAAATATTGGTTAACAACGAAGTTACAACAACTTTAATTTTGGAAACAAAGTATTTTATATTAATATTCATTGAGATTATAGACAAATTTAAAATCTAGCAACACTGCCGATACAAAATAAAACATCAGTGAATTTGTACAGCAATAATCCAAAAATAGCTCATTCCGTCCTACAGTACGGTAATGTGAGCGATTTCTGGTGGAAGCGATTTTGTAATAAACATCTAATTACGCCACTGGATTTATGAATTATATTTCCTCAAAATCATTTATTTAAGTTTAGGTTATAAGTGTATTCGAAAATAACAGAAAATTAAAAATTCATTTTCAAGTTATGCAGTTTTTAATAGCCGATAAAAACGAAATGAACCGAATCAAGTTTTAAAGTATCAAAATTATTTATTCAGTAATAAAACAGAAAGCAGGACCAAAAAATGTTCCTTTTTCATTCTGCAAAACTCAATTGAAACAAGCTTTTCCAGAAGGTATCAATAATTTGAGGAAACCTGAACTAATACATTGGGCATAGGTATTGTACTAAATCCATAGTAGGCTGTGATTTAGTACACCACAAATCGCTCACATTACCATACTTTCAGTAGTTATAACTGTTGAACGGAATGAGCCATTGACTTCGGATTTTCGCTGTACAAATTCTCTTGTGCTCTACTTGGTATCGGCAGTGTTGCCAGATTTCAAATATGTCTGCAATCTGAATAAAAATTTTAATCAAATACTTTGTTTCCAAAATTAAAATTGTTGTAACTTCGTTGTTAACCAATATTTTTTTATGAAATTTTGATGGTTCTCATTAATAACGACTACGAATTCAGTGGTGTAGTCAAATTTATGAAAAAACAATTGCCTAATAAACTTTTGCCGTTTTTGACGAAGAAAAAAAAACAATAGAGTGCCTTGGAAATGAAACTAAAGTTATGAAAATTTGTGTCAAGATACAGTTTTTGATGCTTAATATTAGAAGAAAATATTTTTGAGATTGACTGAAAAATGCGTATTCTACAGGGGTGGTTCCATTTTAAATGGGTCACACTGTATAACCAGAAGTAGTATGGATCCTAGTGATATCTGTCTTACTTGTAAGGTACTTGTAAGAGTGAGTTAACGTTCAGGAGACGGTTTGATTAGAGAGTGTAATACATAGTTATAGATATGCATAGAGATTTTGGGGAGAGTATACGTGGATGGGGGTTTGAGGTTTATTCATTCTCCAAGATATTTTTCAACTGATTAAACTGGTCTCTAATGAATGGTTTCATTCTGGTTTCAAGTTTTTTGTAGCTATTTTTTTTCATATGTATAGGTAGGCTGATTGCTTAGTTCAAGGTCAAAGTATGTTACGAATTTTTGGTTATGAGTAAATCTGCAGCGTGGTATATTTAAAGTCTGGTTTGCGATCATTCGTGTATTATGCGTGTGTGATCTTATATTCATGGGTTTTCTCAATATCCATAGTAATAAGCATTCATATGCATGTATTTTGCTGACATTAAATAGGCCAGTTTTTTCATATAGGGACTCGGTTCAGTATCTTTTTTTTCTAAATATTATTTCAATCAAGGTGTTTTAGATAATATCTAAATTATCTAAGGATGTCTTATTCCTGATAATGATACAATAGCGTGTTACTGACCCAGCCAAGGCGTTATAAACCAGCAACATTATGTCTTTTCTAGAGAAGATAGAGTAAATAAAGTAGCTTTCAAAGTTTTTTCACCGAATATTTCATGTGATCATTCCAGGGAGGCGATTGATCAATCATGATAACCAAATACTTAATTGATTCTATTTTATTTATTGGGGGCAAGAGCAGTTTACATTTTCTGGACATGTAGATTTGTGGATCGTAAGTATTGTTTTTTTTTATTGATTTTTTTTTCGTACAAGTACTTAGCCAGGAGTATATTTGTTTCATGCCAGTTTCTGCTTTACCATATACTTCGTTCCATGTTTTACATACGAAGGCTACAACCGTGTCATCAGCGTAAGATATTGATTTTCCTTCAAAATTTTCGATGTTGAAGATGTTACTGGCGTATAGTACAAACAGTATGGGTCCCATGACAGTTTTCAGAGGCGACAGGTAGTGGTCACTGTGAGAATCATTTATTCTCACTCTCTGTATTCTGTTCTATATTCAATGCAACGCATCTAACTACTACGTATTCCAATCGCTGAAAAAGGATGTCATGATTGACGGTATCAAACGCCTTAGATCTAAAAATATATAATTAGTAGAGCACATAATATGTTGTGACTTCCCCGCTGCGGACATAGTCAAGTTCTCAATATGACAGGCTTACACTTTTGTTACCGGACCTGCAAAATTACTTTCTCTGGGATCCAATCGGTTTCGCTGAAAAGCTGCACTTATTGTATGGAATATGAATAGGTGTGAGCTACAATAAACTCACTTGAAACCTAACCCACCATTCAGACTTCTTTTGTTGATTTAACTGATCTGTAGCTTTAGTAATTGAATCACCAAACATATTTTGACGAGATAAATTCACCAGTATAAATATGTGAAATTCTGATGGAAGAAACATATTGTAGAAAATTTAAAATAGAATGAATAAAGATGATATATTCGAAATCAATAATTATGGATTTTTTTTTTGGTAATGAAAATATATTGACCAAATTTGAACGACATGATATAATTAATTAATTACTTCACAAAGAAAGGAAGGGGAAATACAAATCATTTGGCAGATATTCATGAGCGTCGCGTTACTTGATTAAAGTTACAAATATCATGAATCATTCTCATTGATATTCTTTGGCTCTTCGTTGCGGATTTGCCAAGAAAGAAATATGAATATGATTCCAGACCAAATCATGATTTCATAGTTCTCGAATGCAACTCAACGCTATTATAGATTGACTGTTATAAATTTAGTCTTTTCATGCCGATCGCAAAGCGGAACAGGCACCAGAAATGTCTTCGAAACAGGAAACATCGCTGGAGCATATCTATGGATATGTCCACCAATAGGTCGCGATCATTCGTTTCCGTCACACAAGAAGAAACCTTATCGCGTTCCATCAGATTCGTGTTCCGAATCATTTCATAAAATATTACAAATGCATTGTAGCGCAAAGATGAATAATAGATTGTGTTTTCACGGAGCTGAAAAAAGAAATATTTCAAATACCTGTTTTGTTCCAGAGTGTTTTTAAGACGATGCATAAACATGGTGAACAATTCTTCCGTTACAGAAGCGTTCAGGAGCAAAGTTTTAAAACGCATTATTATTCCAAAATCACATTTCTTTGAATATTTATGTTTTCGTTACGTTCTTTATGCTCGAATTCATCTATCGCTGAAAAAATATATCTAATTTTTTCAAAGAAATAAATTTGTATAGAATTCGAAACGATGTAATGTAACCAAACTAGATTATTTGTGGATATCAGATTTTCACTTAGTTTCAGTATAAACAGACAAGGCTACATTTTTGAATTTTTTTATAGACTTTTATTGTAGATATCACCACTTCACGACTTTCGAAAAATGTTCGACGATCATGATACATATTTACATATATATGTATATATAGAAATAGAAATAAATTGGTGGCATTGCAGACAAATTTTTTAATTCGAGAAATAAACCATCTCCGAGCAGTAATCGAACCCACTACCTCTAGATTACTACTCTCATGCTCCACCAACTGAGCTATCGCAGACACAGGGTTCACATCTGCTTTCGCAATACCATTTTTCCCAGAATTCAATTTAGTTGTTGAAACATGAAAATTATATTAATTGACTGAATCAGACCTTCATTCCAAGAAATTGAAGAAAATATATATGTGGTCAAGAAACTGAAGAAAATATATCCGGCTGGGAACTAGATACTGCGAAAAAATGGATGAATACTTCACAACGATGGAAAATAGAATACAACACGAAATTACTGAAAGATTACTCAAACATAAACAAGAAAATTGCAGCAGAGAAAAATAGAAGAATTTTTCTGTGTTTTTAACCTGATGATGACAGATACTATGTCGAAACGTCGTTAAAAGAAATTAAATGAATTAAAAAATTTCAAAATTTAAAAATCGACACCAGAGGGAGTATCCGTTATTTTGAATTCCCAATAGTCGTATACTACATCCGTCAGAAAGTCACATGTCAGACAGGCAAATAAATTAAACAGTTTATTCAAGTATGGAAGTGCATGTGACATGAAATGTCAATTTTATGTTGCTAACAACAAAACATCATAACAACAGTAAACACATTGCATTTCTATTGTATTCTTAATGGAAAAGAGAATACTTTATTGAGAGAAAATTGTAAAGAAAAGTACCTACTAGTTTTATGGTTAGGTTAGTTAGGTATCTATCTTACGGATGTCATATACGAGGAGCGATTATGATGATCTATAATAAAAGTATTGCTAATCATAAAAATAGTACTACGATTTTCCTTCAATAAAGTTTGCTATGTTCCATTAAAAATACGAAAAAACTTAATTTTTTGACGAAACATCCATACCTCATAGAGATGCAACTACAGTAACAAGTTCATTGACGAAAATAGTACTAAATGTCCTGGAAATATATATACATATAACATATTTTAGGTTCTTTTTACAATTTTTTTTGTTTTTTGCTTAGAACCGAAAATTTTGTTTTAAATGTAAAAAAAAATCCCTGAAAATTTGAGCCTTTAATAATAACATTACGTACTTTCCCAGAGCGTGGAAATATTTCCCATTTCAAATACATGTTAACTTTGTTTTTTCAAATATCTATAACTCAGCGGCATTTCATGCTATCATATCGTACCAGAGCGCGATTTACTCACGATTACATGCTCTGCAAAAGTGCCTATTGCGACGTAGCTGTAATCTGCACCTGCAAGATTGTAAGGGTCACTAAATCTGATTTTTGTAGATAATTCGTATTTTTTTGACGTTACTTCTTAAATGACTGGATTTATGAAAAAAATAATAATGACAAACTCGTAGAAAATTCAATTTTCAAAAATAACCTTATATATATATATATATGTATATATATATATATATATGTAAATTATTTCGCAAGTCATGTACTTTTGACAAAAATCCTAAAATAGGTTGACTTTTATTTCAAAATGCCGATTTTTTTATGTATATTCTAAAGAGGTTATGTCACTGGTTTTGACATGGTGACGTAATCGGTAATTTTTTTAAATTGGAATAGATGTCTTGTGATACCTCATCTGGAAGGTCTCTCAATACTGCATTCAATGATAATAATTAATTAGTTTTTATTTTTTGTATAGGGTGAACAAAAATTAATATTTTATTTCAATAAGAGAATAACTTCATATCCAACAAAATAGAACAGTTGAATAAGATGATCGAAATGCCATCCCCCAGTCTCTTGACAATAAGCAAATCTACGGACACATTCCTCTTGCACAATGCGAATAACTTCCGGAGTCATTCTGTTAATTTCTATCCTAATTCGATTTTTCAACTCTTGTAGATTTTGCGGCCTATCTACATAGACCTTCGATTTCAAATAACCCCACAAGAAAAAATCCAGGGGCGTAAGATCTGGAGATCTTAGGGGCCACTCTATCGGTCCGCGTCTACCAATCCACCTCCTAGGAAAACAGTTATTCAAAAACTCGCGAACATCACGTGCATAGTGCGGGGGTGCACCATCTTGTTGCAACCAAATACTTTCATTTGGTGAGTTAGGATTGTTGGAGTTTGGAAAAATATATTTTTATTATTATTACATTATGATTATGAAATTCTTGTATTGTCATTGGTCCTCGATATGTGTGACAAATTTCAGATTATTCGGAAGATTGGAAGTAGGTGAATATTTACTTCCAAGATTTTATTACATTGTGAGTTATTTAGTTACAAGTGAAGATAATAAAAGCGTGTTAAAAAATGCATAATTTTACTTTTTTGAGCCAAGGCTCTAATCCCTTAGACTGCCCTGGCAGACTGGTGAGTCAGTGCTCTACTACACCAATGGATCCTTTCCAAATATTAATAGTTAGCTATTTCCTAGTCTAAAATGTAAACAAAAGACAATCACAAATTAATGCCATAATAGGCAAATTAGTGTCAAATAAATGTCAGTTGAAATATCAACAAATATTCTTCACAAATTCTAAGTGAAAGGGTTCTAAAAGTAAACTATGGCTACTTTAAGTGAAACCCAACGCATAGAAATTTAAATTTTTATTAGATGCGGAGATAGAACCAGAACTCAGCAAGAGGTATGCGACTTGTTCAATGCGAAGTATCCAAATAGACCTATCAGTCGTTCAACAGTCAGTAAGATTGAGAAAAAATGTGGAGAAACTGGTCATGTTAAACATATTCCGAATGCTGGACGTTCTAAAATAGAAGAAAACGTGAAACTTGATGTTCTATTGGGTGTAGAGAATAATCCTCACAATACTTCACGACAAATTGCAGCAGACCTTGACATATCCCAAAGTTCTGTATTACGAATTCTGAAAGCAGAAAAGTACCATCCATACAAAGTACAGCTACATCAACAACTCAATGATGATGATCCCGTGTTATGCCACGTAAACACAGAGAAATTTTTCTACGATACAAAACAACGTAATATTCTTGATAAACAGTAAAGGTCAATATGGACCACCTGCTAGACTGAAACAGCTGATAAGCATACGATCGTAAAACCATACGTTGTTATCGGGAGACAAATAAAATGCTTTTAAAAATAATTACCAAGAAATATCCCTTGTAGCCCGGACGTATAAATCATTCAACTAGAAGCGTAAACAACGATTATTGATTGCTACTGGGTACATTCCCAGCGAGATAAGAAACTCAGTTTTATTTACTACCGAAACAAAAACATATCCATATTTCAAACAACCGTCCAAATTCGATAAACATGGGGTCATTAATTCCGCGATAGAGCGACAGCTACCGTAAATATATTATCCAATTATAACATAATTAAGCGAGAACGGGTGACCCTTATCAGTTTTACGATGTCACGGCACATAAACACACTAAGCCCCGCCTAATAAGCTCCCGGTTGAAGATCATATAAAAGCGTGAGTTCATGTCAACAATAGGTAGTTCGATTTGGTATTCCACAGTGAACACGAGAATATGCCATTCGCAAAAGTTAGGTTAAAAAGTCAGTCTAATTACAGTATCGTGCAATAATAATGAGAGTTTCCAAACCGGTGTAGTTAACTTCAGCAAACATAGAAACTCAGCCGATTCAAATCAAGTATTGCAGCTCCTAGTAAAAACACGAGTGAACAGTATAGTTTCCACAAATTGTAAAAGCTTCCAAAACAGAGATAATAACGGATTTCAGCAATTTCAATGGTTCACGATCACTTAGAAAAACCTTAACTGTATACGAATATACCGGACGAATTAATTAGAATAACCGATTGACGCGGGAGAAAACGAATAATAAAGTCTAATCTAATTGCCTTTTAAAACTACATCCAGTGAATAAGTGTTAAACAGGGTGAGTCTCATGTTTGTTTTTCTGTATTTATGTTTATGGCAAAACCCAACCCATTAAAATGTGTATGTGTCTATAAAGTATGTCCATAGTTTTCAAGATCACCAAGTTTTCAAAAAGAGAATTATTGTTAGTCGTTTGCAGCACTTGATTGCAAGATTTCTTTTAGTAAAAGTATTTCTATTGAGAAGCCCATTGCAGAATTATCTGCCAATACGCTACATTAGTTTGCATTGTATGAATATCATTGTCTATCCTTCGTCCATAGACGATTTGAGAGAATTGTGTGAAGTTTTATTAAATATATATATACATTTTTAACATTTTATGAGTGCAGTCCTTTATTTATTTCCTTTTATGAATAACCTTTCGAATCTTTCTGAACGGTAGTACTTCCTGAATAAACAGCCCATGTTCCGGTATTTAAGAGAAATGAAATCAGATCTGAGCCGCTCCAGACCTGGTTTCATTATCGACCTTCTTCAGACAGTCGATTGCTCTTAATACCGTTTTTCCAACCTAACGAATAACGTCTGGTACTACAGGTGTGGTGTGTTAGTTCACAACACCCCGTAGTCCAGTCGTCAACATTGGTGGTCAGGTGTGTGGTTTTCCCAATACCCTGTAGCCCAGTGTTAAACATTGATGTCAGGTGTGCGAGTAATAATTAAGGAAGTACATTAACGCATATATGATATTTTCCACAGAAAAAAAAAAGTGTCAAACAAAAATTGAAGTTGAATTTTTTTTAATAAATATTTTATTTTTTATTTTTACAAATAAGTGTCAGTGGAAAAAAGACTAATTTGAACAGAAGTAAATGAGTAGAAAAATTGTGAAAATAGTTTAGTATAATATCGTTGTTATTTTGCAAACACGATATTGGGAAAATAAATAGATATAGCGTTTATACCGATCAAAAACTCAGGAAGTATTCGAAAAGGCAATTGAAGTTTTATTTTCAATCAATGGAGATTTTTATCAAAATAATTAAATCATGGAAACTCAGACAACAGTGCCGTGGGTTAGGTATGAGCCGGCAATTACTATCACTTTGGATAATATACCTTTTTATAAGGGTACAACAGAAATCAAAGATTTTATTCGTGAAATTGAGAATTTGGCAGCTGTAGCAAAATGGACAGACAGTCAAATAAGTTCTATAGTTAGATTAAAATTGAAAGGAATAGCTAGATTATTTATTGAAGCAGAAGATGAATTACAAAATACCGACAACTGGCAATTAATCAAAAGGAATTATTGAAGCAGTTTAGCAAATTGAAATTACCTGGAGAAGCACAAAAAGAATTTTTGAATTGTTATCAAGAAAAGAATGAATCGGTTAGGAATTTTTTCATAAGATTAAAGATATGTGCAGCGAATATAAGGTACCTCACAGGAAATAATAGAATTGACAAGGTATTAGAGCAAAAATACGAGCAGGATATTTTGGTTCAATTTGCCATTGGATTGTTAGATCCTGTTAGAAAAAAAGTTTTATCTGAAAGTCCTGTCAGTTTAGAAGAAGCCATCAAATTAGCAGAAAAAGAAGAATTAATTGAGCAAATTACGAATACACCGAATAGAAATTTCAGAACTTTCAATGCGAATATAATATTGTGCACACATTGTAACAGAAAAGGTCACACAGCAGGAGATTGTTATATGAAAAATTGCGTATGCCTCACATGTCAAGAAGTAGGACATATGTCATATAGATGTCCAAATAGAAATAGTTTTCAAAATAAGAGATTAAATGATTCAGGAAAATGGTTTTCCAACTACGCTAAGGAAAAAAAGATTTAAAAAATATGGAAAAATGAATAAATATAGAACAGAATTTTCTAACAATTCGAAAGAAAATAGATTTCAATCTCATAGAAGCAGGAATGAACGAGGAAATTTTAGGAGAATAAATTATAGAAAGCAAACAGGAAATAGCTATGGAAATGACAGAAAATGGGAAAAGTATGGAAAAAAGGCAAAATATAACAGGAATTTAAATGGAATGGCAGCTTTCAACAAGCCTCAGATGAAAGCTGCGGGAAAAAAACTATTTAAATAGTGCGAGGCAAGAGGAAAATATACTAATCGACGATGAACAGAAAAATGTTATTAATTTAGAAATAGCAGGAATTTTGAGACATATATCCGTAGATATGAGATCTCAAGTATCAGTGGCTCATATTAATATTGTTAGAGGTATGAAATTAAATTATGATTTGCCGTATCACCTCAGAAAAAGACAAGGAAATTTCACTCAGTATATTGGCTCGGTTATATTGCCAATCAAAGTAAAGGAAGGAAAAGTTATTGAACATGAATTCTTAATAGTTGAAAATGATCATCGTAGTACTGAAATAACACTGGGATTAGATTTTTTACGAAAATATGACGTGCAAATTGATTGGAGAGAAAATCAAATGTATTTATCAGGGGAAATTATCGAGTTGAAAAAGAAAATCCAACACATATGCCAACCAAATCGGGATGACGAACAGAGGAAGTTGCAAAAGAGATTTGAAGAAGTAGAAAAACGATTGAGAGATGTCACGATCATGATGAACGATTGGATGAATTCTGTAGAAAAACTAGAATTGAAAAGGAGGGCCCCCAAATCAATCCGCGAAGTATTCTTAAACAGAGTTTCATGCCATGAAACGAGACGTACAACTTCGAATCAAATAGAGATATCAGGGACCGGTGATTTAATTGTGACACCAGGTTTAGAAAAAACAGTTTCAAAGATATCAGCGACTGGTGATTTAAAGGAGACGCTAGTCTGCAAAGAAATAGTTGAAATTGAAGAATATGGAAAATCGTCTGGAACAAGAGAAAAGCGAAACATGCGTTTAAACGAGCAACAAGAGAGAAGAGAGGAATTTAGAAAAGTGCCACCTATGGAAAATGGAAAAACCGACGCACTCTGTACATTAGGACCGATAGTCACAAGTGACAGTCGACAAGTGGAAATGCCTACGTATAGGTACGAGCATTTCCTACCTGAAGGAACGGAGAGATGTAACGGAACATTGCCCATACAGCACTACAGCGAGGATGAAGAAAATTATAGTCAGAAAATGGAAAAAGTTGGTATGAAAGCTTTTGAAAGTGAAAATATTCCAGGAAGTAGCCAGACATATTCAGGGAGAACGGAAATTGCAACGGTTAATGCATCAAGGAATCGAAGGAAGGTGATAAATGTAGAAAATAGTAAATCATTGGAAGATAGTTTGAGAGATAGTTACGAATCACCCAAGGGAGATGCTCTATCCACCAGGAAGTTGGAATCTGCCAAGCACCTAGGAATGACGGTCGCCAAAGATAAGACTTTTTCTACAGTCGTAAATCACAAGGAGGAAAATTTCTTGCCTAAGGACAAAATCCTACCGCCCAGATTTTTGAATGTATGTAAAGTTCAAAGCAAAAAAAAAAGTATAGTGAACTCCAAAAAAACTCCGAAGATACGAAATTACTGAGTATTGCAGAAAATGGATTTTAACGATGATCGATCCAACAAGTATATGAATGGAAGCGTTCGACAAGCGACACAAGAAAATGAGGTAAAATTAGATCAAGTTTTAGTTCAAACTCAAGAAAATATGCCAGATGAATTACCAATAGTTAATGCCGAAAATATAGGAAAATGTCAGCCAAGTGAAATGTCCAAAGAAAATGAAGAAAACATTTCTGAAAATAAATTCTTCCTTGCACAACCCATGACACGCGGCACTGTTCAAATGACACCCATGAAAAATTTGGTTCAATCAGTTAAATATCAGTAAACAAGAAAATTTTAGTATGCACCAGAATGTAGGAACGTATATATAGTATGGTAATTATTATAGTTTTAGCAGACTGCAAAAGACGCAGAAAATTGAAAAAAATCCCTGAAGGTTAATTTGCCAAAACATATTTATAGCTACGAGGAATTTGTAAAAATTGGAATGAATAAAAATACGAAATCTACCGATACCTTAATGAAAAACGGAATTAAATTAATTGTATCATAGTACGGGAACAAACTGAAAAAATATATAAGAGAATCAACTGACAACGTGAAACGCGAACAGGGACAATTTTATCAAGGGTTTTGATGTAAAATAACGACAGTAAATTCCCCGGGAAATTCAAGCAAAGCTATTTTGAGACGGATATAGTTCATTACAGGTCATAGAAAAAACGAAGAATGGACGAAAGAACTGAAATGAAACACTGTACGGATTACAGACTATACAAACCACAAACGCGATATGTTATGAAAATTAATGCAAATAGAAACAGTTATAGAATATCGAATCGCCGAGTTACCTAATACAGATAAATAATATAATCACGATTTTCGGAAAATGTGTTTACGGATTTGTAGAATATTCACACTAGAACATCGCGACGTTTACAATTGTACAGTACCTAAGTAAAAATATTAATAAAATTTACTAACCGCGCATATAGGGAAGGTTTTGACAGGAATATCGTGGACTATTATTGTTGAAATCCAAGAAAATATCTCTGAACAAACAGCAGTGGACAATCCAGCATGGCGAAGCGAAATGATGAGACCAGCAGATTCCTAGAGCAGTGCGAATTCACAGTGTGGTTTGAGTTCAAGCACTCCGCACAGAATTCAGTGGACACAATTCACCACACAAATCACCTGTGTTAATGGTACCGCACAAATATGAGTCCCAGGAACGAAGATTTTTAAACGAATGAATTACCACCATTTGACCACCGACACCGAACACCATTTACAACATTACGCCAACGAATGCACTTGCCACTGAAACAGAAAACACCGGCTGTGTTATCTGTCTAGCTCCCGATACCGACTACATATCACGGATCACTGACTCGAAAATTGTATGGAAGGCCCTAAAATCCCCAAAAGCCAGATGGTTAGAGAAGATAAAGAAGGAACAAATAGTCCCGTACCGCTGATACGTACCCTTAGCCAACCAGCGGCGTAGCAGAAAAATTCCAGAGGATCCAACGGATAGAGTTAAATTGATGCCCACCGGAATAGAAGTGAGAAAAATCCCCCCGTTGAAGAAGGCGAGTACATACCCTTACAGTATGGAAATTACCCCATGGACGAAAAAGACTTTATTGTGTGTTTGCATGATTATTTGCATGTTATTTTTAAGAAAATTAGAATTAAGTACTGAGAAGTGAGGTTAATAACTTTGGTAATAGAGTATAATTATCCTCTAGAAGATGTAAACCGTAGTCCATTGTAATTGTCAAAGTAAGACTTATAAAATTTGTCGCTAGAATAGGATTACACTACAGCAAGTTAAAACATTTTTGCTTATTGTTGGTGAAAGTGATGTTATTTTGAAAAAAAAAAAAATTTGAGTTTGTCAAATCTTTTTTGTAGAGGGTTGGGACGAAATGTTATGCCACGTAAACACAGAGAAATTTTTCTACGATACAAAACAACGTAATATTCTTGATAAACAGTAAAGGTCAATATGGACCACCTGCTAGACTGAAACAGCTGATAAGCATACGATCGTAAAACCATACGTTGTTATCGGGAGACAAATAAAATGCTTTTAAAAATAATTACCAAGAAATATCCCTTGTAGCCCGGACGTATAAATCATTCAACTAGAAGCGTAAACAACGATTATTGATTGCTACTGGGTACATTCCCAGCGAGATAAGAAACTCAGTTTTATTTACTACCGAAACAAAAACATATCCATATTTCAAACAACCGTCCAAATTCGATAAACATGGGGTCATTAATTCCGCGATAGAGCGACAGCTACCGTAAATATATTATCCAATTATAACATAATTAAGCGAGAACGGGTGACCCTTATCAGTTTTACGATGTCACGGCACATAAACACACTAAGCCCCGCCTAATAAGCTCCCGGTTGAAGATCATATAAAAGCGTGAGTTCATGTCAACAATAGGTAGTTCGATTTGGTATTCCACAGTGAACACGAGAATATGCCATTCGCAAAGTTAGGTTAAAAAGTCAGTCTAATTACAGTATCGTGCAATAATAATGAGAGTTTCCAAACCGGTGTAGTTAACTTCAGCAAACATAGAAACTCAGCCGATTCAAATCAAGTATTGCAGCTCCTAGTAAAAACACGAGTGAACAGTATAGTTTCCACAAATTGTAAAAGCTTCCAAAACAGAGATAATAACGGGATTTCAGCAATTTCAATGGTTCACGATCACTTAGAAAAACCTTAACTGTATACGAATATACCGGACGAATTAATTAGAATAACCGATTGACGCGGGAGAAAACGAATAATAAAGTCTAATCTAATTGCCTTTTAAAACTACATCCAGTGAATAAGTGTTAAACAGGGTGAGTCTCATGTTTGTTTTTCTGTATTTATGTTTATGGCAAAACCCAACCCATTAAAATGTGTATGTGTCTATAAAGTATGTCCATAGTTTTCAAGATCACCAAGTTTTCAAAAAGAGAATTATTGTTAGTCGTTTGCAGCACTTGATTGCAAGATTTCTTTTAGTAAAAGTATTTCTATTGAGAAGCCCATTGCAGAATTATCTGCCAATACGCTACATTAGTTTGCATTGTATGAATATCATTGTCTATCCTTCGTCCATAGACGATTTGAGAGAATTGTGTGAAGTTTTATTAAATATATATATACATTTTTAACATTTTATGAGTGCAGTCCTTTATTTATTTTCTTTTATGAATAACCTTTCGAATCTTTCTGAACGGTAGTACTTCCTGAATAAACAGCCCATGTTCCGGTATTTAAGAGAAATGAAATCAGATCTGAGCCGCTCCAGACCTGGTTTCATTATCGACCTTCTTCAGACAGTCGATTGCTCTTAATACCGTTTTTCCAACCTAACGAATAACGTCTGGTACTACAGGTGTGGTGTGTTAGTTCACAACACCCCGTAGTCCAGTCGTCAACATTGGTGGTCAGGTGTGTGGTTTTCCCAACACCCTGTAGCCCAGTGTTCAACACCCGATCGCCGTGTGGAGTTCCGTGAAATAATGCAGGATTTGTGTAACCGCAATCCACGTTATATAAAACAAATTCTGTTTTTCGATGAGGCTACGTTTTGCCTTAATGGTTCAGTAAATCGTCAGAATTGCAGATATTGGAGTAGGGATAATCCTCACTGGATGATGGACGGGCATACTCAATACCCTCAGAAAGTCAATGTTTGGGCAGGGATAATGAACGACAGGATTATTGGCTCGTATTTTTTCGAAGGAAATCTCACAGGGGAGCGTTACTTGGAATTCTTCAGAAATGAACTCATACCTAGCCTTGTCGATATTTTTCCAAACGCCAACAATCCTAACTCACCAAATGAAAGTATTTGGTTGTAACAAGATGGTGCACCCCCGCACTATGCACGTGATGTTCGCGAGTTTTTGAATAACTGTTTTCCTAGGAGGTGGATTGGTAGACGCGGACCGATAGAGTGGCCCCAAAGATCTCCAGATCTTACGCCCCTGGATTTTTTCTTGTGGGGTCATTTGAAATCGAAGGTCTATGTAGATAGGCCGCGAAATCTACAAGAGTTGAAAAATCGAATTAGGATCGAAATTAACAGAACTCCGGAAGTTATTCGCAATGTGCAAGAGGAATGTGTCCGTAGATTTGCTTATTGTCGAAAGACTGGTGGATGGCATTTCGAACATCTTATTTAACTGTTCTATTTTGTTGGATATAAAGTTATTCTCTTATTGAAATAAAATATTAATTTTTGTTCACCCTGTACAAAAAAAAAATCTAATCAATTATTATCATTGAATGCAGTATTGAGAGGCCTTCCAGATGAGGTATCACAAGACATCTATTCCAATTTAAAAAAATTACCGATTACGTCACCTTGTCAAAACCAGTGACATAACCTCTTTAGAATATACATAAAGAATCGGCATTTTAAAATAAAAATCGACCTATTTTAGGATTTTTGTCAAAAGTACATGGCTTGCGAAATATCGAATTTGTTCCATAATTTTGACGCGCACTGTATATATATATATATATATATATATATATATATATATATATATATATATATATATATATATATATATATATATATATATATATATATATATATATGAAAACATAAAATTGTTTTTTGTGTTTCCTAAACTCAGTTTTATATATATATATATATATATATATATATATATATATATACAGTGCTTCTCAAAAGTTCCCTCCCCCCCTCTTATTTTTGGTACGATTATACATAAACAAGTGAAATTTGGAAACTGAATATTAAAGGTTGTAAACTTCCCTACTTGTGATGTTAGATGACGAAATCGTCAAAGATGACGTCACAAGGCCATTGTGACCAATAATTTTGAATGGAACCCTACGGCAGGCGACACCTCTTTTAGAAGGTATCGAAAAAACCTATTCAATGATACTAATTTTGTTTATGTTTATGGCAGTTTTGGCAACTCGCTTTTAAAAAACGCAAAGCTATGATGAATTAAATCAGTTAATACTAAAATTCCAAATTCAAGCTCCACCTCTGGATAGTTGTCAAATAAGCTGACATTTTTGTTAGTCTCCCTAATTCGACGTTTTTGTAATTGTCCAAGTTCTTGTACATTTAATAATTTGTGTATTGTTGATCGAACTGTTTTAGCAGCTTTTGGTACTTTTAATATTGTTGTACATTTCAATAATTTGTTAAACTGTTGTGAGCCGAACGTTTAAGTGCTTCAAGAAGCAAAATGGTACGTGGTTTAGGGATAAAGTAGCAGCGATCCTAATTCTTGGTGAAACTGGACACAATATTCATGCAGCAGAACGCATTTTTACTGAGAGGTTTCCCGATCGCCCCGTTTCGAGGACTTATTTAAGGGAGCTTCTTCGTAAGTTTGAAACAACGGGTAGTATCAATGATGCAGAACGATCTGGCAGACCACAAATTTCTGCTGATAAAAAAATTGATATACTGGCAGAAGTAATAGTTAATCCTACTTCTTCAACAACTCACGTTGCATCTACCTGTGAAGTCAGTCGGAGTACAGTACACAGGGTGTTGAAAAAAAAACAAATTTCATCCATACAAATCAAAAATGGTTCATCAACTCTCAGACGACGACCCAGACCGAAGACTAGAATTTTGTGAAAATATGGAAACCAAAATTAACCAACAGCCAGACTATGTCAAAACAATTTGTTTTAGTGACGAAAGTACTTTCTATCTAAATGGAAATGTAAATACACAGAATGTGAGGTATTGGAGTGACGCAAATCCTCACCTGTTTCGTGAAACACATACCCAATTTCCCCAGAAGGTGAATGTTTGGGCAGGTATCCTGGGAAACCACATCGTTGGGCTTTTTTTTTTAAATACTAATTTAACTGGTGAGGTTTATCTGGAGCTGTTGCAAAACAAAATAGAACCGTTAATCCTTGAAATTTTGGAAGATAATCCAGATGAATTCGGCAATTTCGACATAACATTTCAACAGGATGGTGCTCCCCCACACTATCACGGTGCAGTAAGGCGGTATTTGGATGAGGAGTATCGTGGTAGATGGTTTGGACGACGAGGTTCAACGGAATGGCCAGCTCGATCATCGGACCTCACACCTTTGGATTTTTTTCTGTGGGGGTACCTCAAATCGAAGGTTCACGCCACTGAACCTGACAATATTGACGTTTTAAAACAACGTATTGTTGCAGAATGTGAGGCTGTTTCCGCAGACACATTTGCAAAAGTACGAGAAGAGTTTAAAAATAGGATATTTCACTGTCAGGAAGTGAATGGAGGTCATTTCGAGCAATTTCTTTAAGTAGATACTGATTCTTGAATCTGTAATGAATATCATACTGAATGGAATTTAAATTTTAATGTTTACTAATGAGCCATCAAAATTGCCATAAACACAAATGAAATTAGTATCATTGAATCGGTTTTTTCGATGCTTTTTAAAAGAGGTGTCGCTTGCCGTAGGGTTCCATTTGAAATTATTGGTCACAATGGCCTTGTGACGTCATCTTTGACGATTTCGTCATCTATCATCACTAGTAGGGAAGTTTACAACCTTTAATACTCAGTTTCCAAATTTCACTTGTTTATGTATAATCGTTCCAAAAATAAGAGGGGGGGGTATATATATATATATACAGGGTGAGTGAGTATAAGACCGACAAACTCCAACTGCAGATTCCTCACCTCATTTCGAGGTGAAAAGTTGCTATCAAGGTATGTCCTAAAATGCATCCCCTCTGAAATACAAGGTAACAAAAGTACGAAAAAAATTCAGATTTAATTTGTTTTCTCCAAAATTCCTGAATGAAAAAATTTTAAACTTGGTACACCAATCAAAGTTTATTAACATGTTAATTTGAACTTATAATTTTTTATTTTCGTAAACCAGTGGCGTAGTTACGATGGTATGTGGTCATATGTTCCTTCATATTTTTTTTGGATAAATGAATGGAAAAATGAGCGTTTGACACCAGTTCGGCTCATCGATACTCAATCTAAAAGTCATGACATTCCATGTGCCTGAAAGTGGAGGTTTCTGAGATAATTGAGAAAAACTGAAGATATGTCTTCAGTAGAGACATAATTTTCTATGTGCAATAATCGCATAATGCTTATTTCTTACAACATATCGAAACATGTGTCAACCTCCTGAAGATGTTTCAAAGTTGGGAGAATCGGAAACATAGTACGGGTGAGTCAGAATAAGACCGATAACTCCATTTGTTCATTCATTATATTATTTGATCGAATCGATGTCGCGGATTCACTCATATATATACATATATATATATATATATATATATATATATATATATATATACTTTCTTGCATATGATTGTTTTGACAGATTAACTGACAAATATTCATAATACTCCACTTAGAAAAGAGTCAAGGTCTGAAATCATTTTTACGAAAAACTTACTTACTCTTAATTTGTTGAAGTTTATGTTGGAGTATCATTATCATAGCCATTTCTGATTGAATTATCTAGGAAAATATCATCCAATCAACATGTTTTTGATAAAGAAGAACAATTATTGCATGTGTATTAATATCTACTTAAGTGATAGAAACGGTTTAGTGGGTTCACTATATAGAAACAAACAACGCATTAAAGCAAATGTTCAAATGGACCAACATGTTGTTCAAATCTTCCACAGATTCTACAGGTGTTTTATCCACTAGGGATTTGAGGTATCCCCACAAAAACAAGTCTAGTGAAGTTACATCCGGAAAACGTGCAGGGGCCAATGTATGCGACCACGTCTACCTATCCACCGATTATGGAATGTTTGATCAAGAAATTGACGATAGATCCGTTGGAAATGGGCCGGTGCTCCGTCAGATCGATACCACATTATTTGACGAACTAATAGAGGTACGTCTTCAAGTAGCCCAGGTAAAACATGTTCAAGAAACACTCGGACCATTCAAACGGGGAGGAAAAAGATATTGTCCAACGATACGATTTTCGATAATTACTACCCAAATATTCACTGAAAACTTCTGTTGGTGGCCTTCTCGAAACATTCCATGCGGATTTTGTTCATCCCATAAATGGCTGTTCCTACTATTGAAATATCCATCTCTTGTGAAACATGCCTCATTGGTGAATAGAACATATCTATGAAAGTCGTTTGCTCCTTCATACATCCTCAAAAACCATTCACAAAAAAATCTACGAGGGCCACCACCTTCTGTTTGGCGAAATCAATACAATAGTTGTTAACGTGCTACCCGACTGTTGATTGTGACACTTGTAACCTATATGAAATAGCTCGACTGCTGGTAGAGGGTCTGCTGCTAATCGTTCAAGAATTTGTTCTTCCGTAACATTATCTCTTCTTGTTCTATTCGCACCACAATGGTGTTTACTGAATTTAAAGGACCCCGTTTCCTCCAATCTTCGATGCACAGCTATAAAAGTAGTGAAATGTAGATGATGTCTGTTTGGATATATATGTTGATATAATTCAGCAGGCGGCTCTTGCATTTCCCCCTGTTTCACCATAAACGAAATGCATATCGGTATATTCTTCAAATGAAACGATGTTCACTGACTGGAATGATGACAGATGACTTGACAATAACCCAAACTGTTTTGGATTACTGTCAATTATGTCTAATGTAAGTATCGATATATCAGTGTGTTTCTACCGGGAACAATGAAAAAAGGCTACTTTTTTTTCCAAATTGGTGTTTTATGATTGATCAGTGGTGTACTAAACAGCCTACCACAAACTACCTATGAAAGGCTCGACTTTTCAACTAGTTATCACGAATGGAAAGAATTCATTTAAGTAGATATTAGTACACAATAATTGTTTTTTTTTTCATCAAAAACATGTTGAGTGGATAATATTTTCCTAGATGATTCAATAAGAAATGGCTTTCATAATGATACTCCCACATAAACTTCAACAAATCAAGAGAACTTATCTTCAGTGTTTCGCAAAAATTATTTCAGACCATGTGGAGTATTATGAATTCGCGGTTGGGTTTGTTTGTCAGATGATCTGTCAAAACAATCATATGCAAGAAAGTATGGTAATATATCAGTGAACCCTTGACATCGATTCGATCAAATAATATGATGAATGGAAAAATGGAGTTATAGGTCCCATTCTGACTCACCCACACTACGTTTCGGATTCTCCCAACATTAAAAAATGTTCAGGAGGTTGTCACATATGTTGTAAGAAATTAGCATTATGCGATTATTGAGCATAGGAAATTATGTCTCTACTAAGGTTATATCTTCAGTTTTTCTCAATTATCTCAGAAACCTCCACTTTTAGTCACATGGAATGTTATGACTTTTAGGTATCAATGAGCCGAACTGATGTCAAACAATCATTTGTCAATTCACTTTTCCCAAGAAAATATGAAGGAACATAACATCGTAACTACGCCACTGTTTTACCAAAACTAAAACTTATAACTTTGGATTAGCACGTTGATAAAACCTGATTAGTGTACCAAGTTCAAATTTTTTTCCTTCAGAAATTTTTAAGAAAACAAATTAAATCTTAATTTTTTTCGTACTTTCGACACCCTGTATCTTAGAGGGGATGCATTTTAGGACCATGATAGCAACTTTTCACCTCGAAATGAGTTTGTCGGACTTATTCTGACTCATCCTGTATATATCTCCTATGTTACGTTGTTCATGTTCATTGTAAATTCGGTTCCATCAACGGTTGTACTCGTATCATCAGAATGCTAATATGAAAAAAAGATTGGCTCGTCAGAGAAAGATTAGAAAGGTAGGTCGACAATTAATCAAGTGTATTTGTAGATCAAAATGGGGATTGTAGCATTTTTTCAGATGGTAATGATTGGTAATCTCTAACTGCGATATAATTGCGCACCTTCCTTAGCTTTCCTGTCATCTCAAACGAATGGATGACACTAATATTCTACAAGCCGTAAAAATCAGAACCGAGTGACAGTGAGCAAGTGCTTCACAACAAAGAACTATAATTCAAGATAGTACATGAACTTCGTTGCCTTTAATACTTTCAGAAGATTACGTTTTCCTAATGGAACACCTGAAGTGATGGTACCTGTCTATAAAAAAGCGGCGCATAAACAATTCCCAGTTTCATTACAGGTGTTCTTCTAATTTAGATTCATTTTCTTTGTCAGCTCACTTATATTTATTGCTGCCACATTAATGACAGCAGTTTCCACTTTAATTTATTAACAGATATTAAACGAATATATGGTAAGGTAAGGTACTACCCAAAGCGGTCGCTGTTGTCAAAGTATATTATGAGCGTGCGCTAATTACAGGGTATTTATAATACCGTCTCTTTGTTTATGCAAAGTAAATGCTATCCACATCCGAGCAATCTCCCATTGGCGGCTCATAATTTTCTTCACGTTAAAGCTGGTTATTATTTTGGGTTTAAAACCTTTGCGTTCCAAGAATTCCAAATATAAAACATGAATTATGGCCAATTGGATTGAATTTTATTACATTTGAAATTGAGCTATTGATATCCAACTGGCACTGTGAACTTTGTAGATTTTTTTAATTAAACTCTTAGTGTAGAGTAGAGTAGAGTTGAGGGGTAGAGTAGTTTATTTGAGCATGTTATGTACGAAGAACATTTATGGCAAGTCACAAAACAATATTGACAGTTAAAAGTATAAAAGTTAATTTAAAAACAACAAAAATTTAAATATTTAAAAAAAATTTAAAAAAATTAAACAAGTTGACATATAACAACCAAAAATTATAGTGTAAAAATCGAGTAAACAATAAAAACTTCTTCAAATGGGATATAAGATGTAAAACAATGATAGAACATTTTAAAACACAATAGAGCTGGATCTGAAGGTAAACACTTTAAATATCATAGAAACTGGCTGAAGCAATTGTTTATCACATATTTAGAACCCAAATCTCAAATTTTTTTATCAGAATTTTGAATCTTGAAATTCAATAATTTTGCAGTGAGCAAATCAGATGTTGGAATTAGATATAAATCAGCCGATCTTGTGTTATTATCGTGCAAATCAGAGGGTCTGGAGAAGTTGCTCGCGTTTTGGTGTATTTCTAATAATACTGTAAAAATGTGAAGAGTAGGCAATGGCATGATACCTAGTTGCACGAAATGTTGAAGATAATGGTTTCTGTAACCCAGATTTGACAATATTCTGATAGCTTTTTTCTGACATTGAAAACTGCTATAGCATTTGATGAATTTCCCCAAAGTAAAATACCATAAGAGAGCACTGAATAGTATAGGAAGTAGTATGCTTCTCAATGTACTGCAATTTGTAATATGTATCAGTTGTCTCAATAAAAACAGAGTACTGGATAATTTTCGAAGAACATGATCTACGTGATTGTACCAGTTCAATCTATCATCAATGATGAGACCAAGAAACGTAACATTTTTTCCTTCTTGATAATTTGTGTTTGAAGAGCCTATCATATTTTGGGTTTTGTTTTCATTTAATTTAGTTTATTTTGAAAGAACCATTTATTGACTGAACTTAGACTTTTCGATTTATATTCAATAAGGTTAGTATACGATTGTCCAGAGCAAATAAGGGTTGTATCATTAGCGAATAAAACACATATTGTAGGTGCAATGTATTGGTCGTCAATGTAAACGATAAACAATAAAGGTCCGAGGACTGTGCCCTGTGGTACCCCATGATAATTTTTTTTGTAGCCGGACTTAACATTGTTCATCTCTCCGCATTGAAATCTGTTTGAAAGGTAATATCAAAGCAGGTCTAAGGTGATAGTGGCTTAGTTTATCAAGTAGTATATCGTGCGATATACAATCGAAAGCCTTTGTTAAGTCACATAGTATCAGTGAGGTATGTATGTTCTGATCAAGATCCTCTACTATATCTGTCTTGATTTTGAAAGCAGCTTGAGTCGTGGATTCATTTTTGCGGAAACATATTGTGAGTCGCTAAAAAAAAATTTTTTTTTGAAATAGGAGTACAGTCTATCTTTTAGAATATATTCAATGATTTTGGCGATAACGGAAATAATGCTGATTGGACGATAGTTGTCTGATGTGTCTCCTTTGAATGGCATTACTCAGAAATTTGGTGATCGGAGACGCCTTGTTAAATGAGATTTATCAAGTTAGTCAGAGGTGACATCGTTCAGCAACTGCCTTAATCAAATAGCTGTTTAAATCATAGATATCACGAGAGCTAGAGGAGCTCAGTCTATTAATCGCAGCAAATACTTCTTGGGAACACACAGGTTCCAAAAAGAAGAAGTTGTCAAGAGAGGCAAAACTTTTGAAATTATATGTTCTATGAGAGTCTACCATTGGAAGAGATTTGATGGTTTCCTCAGCTATTGTGCAGAAAAATACATTGAAGTCGTTTTCAGAAAATTCTTTTACGGTATTGTCGTGATTTATTTCTCTCGGAATTTATTATATTCCAGCACGCTGGTGATAGATTTGAAACATTGTCTTTCTGACTGTGGGACTCGGTGGATTTCTTCATGTATTCTACATACTGGAGAATTACGTTTGCTCCTGAAAAAAAAAATGTTTCAAATAAGGGATTTCGTCAACATTTTGGAGAAACCATCGGCGGAATTGTATGTTCCCTTGAATTGGATACCGGTACAGCAAATTATGAAACCGATGGCACAGCCAGTCGGAAAGGTAGATTCCAGAATTTTTTCATTGAATCAGAAAATTTTCATTGGAAACAGAAACAGCATTTTTATTTTTGTATAAACCTTAAATTTTTCGAATCTCCCTGATTGCTTCCCAATAATTGTATGTAGTATGACCCAAATAAAGAAATAAAGTATAACCAGCATACAAGGATATAGACAGTAATACTTGGGTTTCAATCAATATCACTTACAAAATAATAACTAATATTTATCCATATAGTTCAACTTTGAAATCGAAATGTTCTGTTTGTGGGTTAAAAAAAAAATTGTATCTGATTGACGACGAATGAACCTCAAATGAAGGAGCATACAGGGTAAACAAAAATCATTAATTCTCGATAACGGTAGTTTTTTATTTCTATATACATCTTAGGGGAAAACTTTTCGAATCCAGTTATGGAGCTCATGAAGATATATCAAAAAACCTACAGTTTGCCGATATGGGTATAAAAATGAAAGATTGAGACATTTTTTCAATTTCTCAACAGTCGCCATTTCGAAACTACCGGATCTAGTATGATCAGGTTAAAATCTATACTAATTTACATCAGTAACTCATAGTGATAGTCATTTCATCGATAAGAACAATAACAAATCCTACAGTAGGAATTGAAATTTTCTGAACGCATTTTTAACGAAAAAATAGATTTTTTCAAATGATACCTACCAAGGGCCATCTTGCCATTCGATAGAGAATTTAATGACCAATTCAACGATATACATTGTGTACCACTTGCTCTCTGTTCAAAACGTAGAGAGCCATCTACCAAAATAAAATCAATCCGAAAAAATTGGTAGGTAACATGACATCTATTCATTCTTTGAAACTTTACTTCAGAATGGTAACAATGAATTACCAAAAATAATCGACTTGACAATTTGTAATGATCATTAACCCATTACAAAAAAAAAAAATCAATATAATCAAAATGTTTGAATAAATCTAACGACTGAAACAGTGAAATATTCCACGTACAAATTATTACTCACAATACCATTATCCTGTTTTCAATAGAAGAGTTTCACAACCATCGAAAAGTCATTTTATTTATTAATGACCAATGATATGTTCGAAGTGTTGCCCGTCTTTCCTAACACATAGACAATTCTATTTATTGTACACCTCATCACATTTCCTGAAATGCGCGCTCAACTCTATCTCTCAAGTCCTCCAAAGAAGTTGGTCTCCTCGAGTATAATTTGGATTTTATGTGATCTGGCTGGCCATCTGATTGGACCATTTGTTCCAATCCATTTCTGCCCATAGGTATCACTGAGATATTGCCAAACAATATTGGCATTATGTGGTCCTGCACCATCCTGCTGGAAAAACATATTTTTCCTGGTAAATCGTTCATATTATTTTGAATGTCGTTCTCTAAGAATTGTAGGTATATTAGGCCCGTCAAAGATCCGTCGGTGAGAATTGGTCCAATGATTCTTGTCCCTATGATTCCTACCCAGACGTTGAATCCAAATCTTTCTTGAAAATTACCTTCTCTCAGCATCCTAGAATTTTCTTGAGCCCAATACCTTGTATTATTTCTATTGAACATATCATTATTCAGAAACCTAGACTCATCTGTAAACAGTATCTTCGAGACAAAACCATTATTCAAATCATGATGACGCAATAGCCAATAAGTTAGTCTCCGTTCTGGGTCATTTTCATATAGATCCTGATGCAAACTGTATTCATAGGAGCGATATTTCACATTCATTTTCCAATTCTCGCACTGAGGCAGATGCAGAAAAATGAACATACGCTGAAACATTAGTTTCCACTTCTCCACTGACGATGGAGTGGATGTGGCTTTGATCAGCTGGTTCTTTCCTTAGCATCATTTCCAATTTCCTGAAATAGGTCTGTCAATCCGAAATTTTGTCTCATATCCATGTACGAAAGTGAAGCAGATATAGACATGGCCCTAGTCCCATTGTCACCCGGTATACCCTTTTGTAAATCAATGTTATAACTCATCATCATATTTGAATTTTGGTGATCAGTTTATAACTTCTGAAAACGGTGTTTAACAAGGTCCCTTTGGGACCCGCACTATGTTGTCTCAAAATTGAAGAATTGACAAAGAGTTTGTCATCTGAATTCAACTGTTGTTGAACTGATGGTGAACATCCTGATGATATGACGCTGATACCTTGGAAATGTGGCAAACTTGTGGTGTGGAATAAATACTCTTCATAATATCTACGCCATATCTAATCATAGCGGCAGCATTTTCAATGGACACTACACGGCATATTGCAAACACTCTTATTCTAATTGTTGCCCCTCTTCGATGACTCCCGTGTATTTTCCTTGATTAATTCTCTCATCCCAGGGAAGCATGTGTCCTTTTCTATGAGAAATTTGATGATAGAATTCAGATGGTGTTGTGGGTTTTCCTCCAACTGAAAGAGCAAATGCGCCATCACTTCGAGAACCGGGCTTCAATCAAGATTTTCATCTTGAAATTATTTTATATTTCACACTTCGCTTTTGTATTTTTAAATTAATTTTTATATCTATGTATTATTCTCAATTAAATTAGATTTATATATATATATATATATATATATATATATATGTATATATAGGTAGTATTTCTATTGAAATCTACCTAACAATAAGACATTGGCATAAATAGCACATCAAAATATTATATCGATACAGATGTTTTGTTTCGTGGAGATATTAACAGGTTGTGTTGTATTTTATATAGGTTCAATATGTAATTTGTGTCAATTTGTTATTGTTTTTATGTTATTATCACAGCAGCTTGGACTTATGTACATTTTTTCCACAATCTCTCGGAGGGGAATCCATTTTCAGTAAAAACCTGTTTAGTAAAGCTCTGAAAAAAGAATGAACCATTCCGAAACGTCATCGGCAAAAAATTGTTCTACTTTTCGGTCCCTAATCCCGTTAGTTGTAGGCATAGTTTGGCTAATTTTCCCCAGTAACCTTGTGTTGCTGAAGATTCAACTAAAGTGCAAAGTGTGGGTATCATTATGGAGTCCTCTGAAAAAAGTGACAGATGATAGAGCTAGTGACAGATGATAGAGCTATATTGATTATCTATCTACCGAAATCGTGAAATTCTATATGCGTTGGGTGAGCTATGAGATGTAAGTTTACTGACTTACTACTGTTAACGACGATACTGCTGGTTTCACAGTGATATTCCCATACATTACCAGGTAATTATCTCAACCAAAGTGATAAATTTAACAGAAAGAGGTTAATATACTGAAAGATATCGGCCATGATTTATGATACCTCTATTACAATTATTTTTTATGATTTTGATACTAAAAGTTAGGGAAAGCTTCCGATATCCCAACTCTTCAACTATAATTACCATTTTATGGTTTCGAAGAAGTTTATCGTGTTGTAAATTATATTCGAATAATTATAGTTGCTTTTTTCATACCCCAAAACACATTTAGATCCTATATCAGAGTTCGGTCCTGAAACGAAAGCAATATCAAAACGTCGTAAAAACTTTTCCTTATAGAACATTCCGAAATGATCGAAATTGTCCATTAATTGTATAATTGTATTTTGAAGATCCCACGAAATAAAATATGGCACTAATGGTTTCGTAATAGATTCCAAACTGCAAGAGATAGCTGAATTTTTTGTTGAACTTCCTAGATGACACTTCATGAGGTGGGATAAAGTTTGAATGAAAGAAAGATGAAATATTAATAAAACCAAGCTAATTCATTTGGAGTTTTGCATGTTTTCTTGAAATTGAATTGTTCAGTTAGCCGGTAAGATATGATTAATAATAATGAGCAGGTCCTCAGTTCGACGCGTATATTTTTTCACCCGACTGCGCGACGCAAAGGAGGGTAATGTGTTTATCAGCATATGGATGAATGTATGTTTGTTCCTTTGTGGCGCTTTAGAGACCAAGCGCGTTGGCCGATTTTGATGATCTTACGTCAATCGAATTGTTTTAATCTTGCGAGTGTCACTGAAGACATGACAGTTATCAAAATCTGAAATGACGACAACCAGACGCCATATTGTGAATACAGACATGACAGTAATGATAAAAATTCAATATGGCGACAACCAGACGCCATATTGTGACAAAATTCAATATGGCGACAACCAGACGCCATATAGTGAAAAGTTTATAACTGCGTATACATACATCAGTAATTAGTTCATTTGCTCGTTAGTTGGCTTATGTCGGTTTCAGTTACTTTTTCGTTTTCGTTACATTTTTAATACACTCTAACTTAAATATTTTAATAGAAACTTGATTAAGTACAGTCAAACTCGGCTATAACGACGGCTGAATGACTTAAGATTATCATCGTCTTATATCCCAACTAAAGTGTAAATAAAAAAATAAAAATATAAAAAACCTAAAAAGTAACTAAAAAAGATGGAAACAAGATGACCAGAAAATTATGTTTTAAGAGGTTAACTATTGAACTAAATACTGTAAACAATGTCAAGCAGTCGGATGCAATAATATATCTTCATTGTAAAATTGAAGAAGATGCCTCCAACTGCGTGTTATCGTTTACAGTATTGAGTTTATAATAGTTAACCTCTTAATACATAATTTTCTGACAATATTTTCTGGTCATCTTGTCTCCATCTTTTTTAAAGTTCACTTTCTACGCAGTCGGGTTTTTTATTTTTTTATTTTTATTTAATATATGACCATGATAACTTTGTACAGAGTAGTCCGATTTTTATTAGTCTTTTTTACTGGAAAAAAACCACCTGTAAGGGTGTGAAAATAGGAGATAATTGATTGTCCATCCACTGAGTTTTCACCTGTAACGATTCTACCACGCATAACTTGTCCTGGGTTATCCGATTTATGATTTTTTATTGAATAAGGTAACCTTAAAGTTGGTCCCATTTGAATTTGAAATGAAATTCCACCCCTTGGGGTAAAAAAATGTGGGATGATTGATTTAAGTTGGTGATCTATACCTATAATTACATGTCCGGACTGACTGACATACGATAAACACCCAGATCAAACCGCTGGACCTGAGGAGCTGGAATTAATGACTTCTAGGTTGATTATCGATGAGCCGAACTGATGTCAAACGATCATTTGACCATTCACTTGTCCCAAAAAAATATGAAGGAACATATGACCACATACCATCGTAACTACGCCACTGGTTTACGAAAATAAAAAATTATAACTACAAATTAGCATGTTGATAAACCTTGATTAGTGTCCAAGTTTGAAATTTTTTCCTTCAGGAATTTTGGAGAAAACTAATAAAATCTTAATTTTTTTCGTACTACCCACCCCCTGTATCTCAGAGGGGATGCATTTTAGGACATACCTTGATAGCAACTTTTCACCTCGAAATCATGTGAGGAATCTGTAGTCGGAGTTTGTTGGTCTTATTCTGACTCACCCTGTATATATATATATATATATATATATATATATATATATATAATATATGTATATATATATATAAAATATATATATATATATAATAAGCTTGGGGTTGACCAAGAATGACATCACTGTACCGATAGATCTCCAAGGAAATATAAATTGTTGTAAAATTTTATCTCTCTGCAATTGTAGGTATTTGTCTTGTCTAGCCTTTTCTATGAATTGCTACTATTTACCCAAGGGATGAGGGATATCTTACGTTCGCCCCTCCTCCAAAAAATAATCACAACAAATTATCGCCTTATAATTTTTTCAATCTATTAATTTCACAGATGTAAGATAGATCAGGCAATACAAGCTTCCCAATGATTCACATCTCTGTGACCCATTTGGATCGTACCTGACACAGAACTGATGTAATTATTGCATTATTTTATCAAATTCAAACACGTGTTTTGCACGCCTAACACCTTGGGCTCGGCCTATCTGATATATCGTAATCAGAACACTCCTTACGAGCAATACAACATCGCCCTGAGATTCTTCTATACCGGGTGAGAACGATATTTGGACTCATTGCCGCCCCATGTTTCGGAGTGCTAAGAAGATATTACGAATTCCTGAATTTTGTTAATTTTAGGTAATATGTGAGCCATGTTAAAAATATGTCCTTATTTATAAGCGACAACAACGACCCCAAAATAATCCTTCTGACTAGAAACAGACTTCATGTCGATGAACCCTATTACCTCCCAAATTATTGTAAAGATTATTTTTTGACGTTTCTAGAAACCAATGAAAACTTTCAATTCAAACCATTCATGTACGTTCTGACCAATCAAAACATTAATATAGTGGGAATAATCTACCTAAAAAATTGCCGCGGGAATAATTTGAGGTATTTTGTTTTTATTGTTTGACGACCTATATATTTAATTTGACGTTTGTCATCAATTCGCATAAAAATGAAAAATGCATCAAAACCAGTTTAGTTCATTTTATCATTTTGCAGGGAAGTGTATTTGTGATCGTAAATTCAAAAAATAATCTACAGAATACCAACGAGAGTTTCTTAAATCTGTCGAATTATTTTCACTTCATTCTCACTCTCTTGTGGTATTACAACTGGAAATATAGACGGCCGAGGAATCATGATTTTTATTAACGAAAATTTTTGTAAAATATATCAGCTGCAACCTATCACAAATAAAATTGGATCCACTAATTGTAGAACATACCCTTGCATTTTCCATAGCTCATAACAAAAATAATTATCTTTACATTCTTTTCGTATACAGAATTCCAAACTCCGATACTCAAATTTTCTTTGAAAACTTTAGAACTTTTTGAAAAAAATATACCGGTAAATGTGAAAATAATAGTGGCTCGTGACTTCAATATTGATTATAATAACCAGTTTTCCCCAATTACTCTGAAACTGTGCCATCTTATCTCCTCATTCAACCTGACAATGCTGGTTGGCGAGCCAACCAGAATAACTCAAAACTCAGCTACTTTCCTTGATTATGTATGTCCAATTTTCAATGATTATTTCATTAGGAACTCCTGTAAGCTATTCTGACCATTTGCGAAATGGATGCGGTCAAAATAAAGAGGAAACCAAGACTGGGGGGAATTTTCAGTAACAAAACTATGATCGCTTCAATCTCTTTTGCAATTCGGTCAATTGGTGTGGGGCCTGATCCATTGAACACTTTCAAGCTCACTCTAGAGGATGGCTTCAACCATTGTTTTCCCCCAAAAAAATAGGAAAAAGAACTGAGCCCTGTGTAACGCCAGAAATTCGTGTCTGCAAATAACCTGCGATCCTTGCACGTAGGTGATCAACAACTAAACAGATAGTCATTATTTTTTAACATACTACTTCAATTATGAATGAGTATACAATCGTGTTATTAATCTTGCTAAGGAGTGGCAATATAAAAATGAGGTTGAACAAGCCAAGAAAAAAAAATAAGGAAAGCTGGGTAATAGTAAACTCACTGGGACGGAGAATAGGATTGTCACCAGTTCAGCCCAGTTTGAATCCTAATACTTTAAACAACTACTACTACACCATCGCGGCTTCACTTGCCTCGAATATAGACTCATCTGTAATTCTTATGAGATACCTCCGCGATAAATATGTAAACGAGACCTTCCTCCTGCATACCACCAATTTCATGGAGTTATTCGAAACACTCGAAGGAACTGAAGAATAAAAAGAGTGCCGGTCTGGATGACACACCACTTACGATTTTAGTAAACCTAACTGATGGAGCCCTGAGCGTCCATGTGGAAGCTATTAACATATCCCTTGCTGATAGTATTTTCCCATCATTCCTAAAAACTACAGTTATCATTCCAATACACAATCTAATTTCTACCCTACCTCTCTACTACCCGTGCGCTCAAAGGTCGTAGAGAAACTAGTGAAGAAAATAACTTTGCAGTTTCTGGAAGCCGTCACATTTAGGATTCCAATACAATAAATGTACAAACAGCAATTGGGGCAGTATTCTGTTATTTCTCCAAGAAAATCGACTATGTCAATCACGAAATATTGCTTCAGTAACTTTGGCACTATGGGTTCAGAGGAATGAGTTCCAAATGGTTTGCGTCCTACTTATCTGGAAGAAAACAAATTGTCAAGATGCAACAGAAAAACACTTGCCCGTCTACTACCAAAATGGTGTGCCACAAAGCTCAGTACTCGGGCCGATATTGTTTCTAATCTACCTCAATGACTTGGCCAGTATAAATATTCAGGAGAAGTCCACCATGTTTGCTGATGACACTACATTGCTGTGGAAAGGATCGAACATATATGTCTTAAAAACAAACATCGAAAGCGATCTGAGCAAAGTCAAATTGGTGTAACTCTAATGTCCTCTGCTTCAATTCGAAAAAAAACAGCATATTTACTTACAAGTTCACTTAGGTTAGGCCCAAATATAATTATGAATAGACCTTCCACCAGGTTTCTCGGCATTGAAAATGACGATGAACTTAAATTCTGTAACCATATTCTTTCCCTGAGTCAAAAAGCATCATATGGCTGCTTTGCAGTAAGAGTGGTATCCAAGGAACTTGGAACATCTATGGCAAGAGTTGCCACTTTTCTCTGGTGGAATCTCACCTAAGATATAGGATAGCCTTCTGGGATTACTACAAAAAAACTCTACTCAAACTCAATAATGTACGAAATCAAAAGAATATTAACTACTACTACCTTGAAAGATATCCCCATACCCCATCTATTTCGGAAAATACTCAAAAAAGAACTTTTTTATCATACGTGCATCACAATCCTTGTTTTGTGAACTGAAAAGCGTGCGAAATCTCAAGATTAAAACACGCCGTGTTTCAAAGGGAAAGGCTTCAGGTTTAATTGAAAATAACGTATGATACCCGTGTATAAGTGACTTTAAGGCACTTGCAACGTTGCTCCGCTCAAAGTCGTTGCGCGTGCTTTGAAGGCTCACTTATACATTTGTATCATAATATACTATTCAAGGTATACTATGACATACAGGAGTTCTTTGACGATAGTCAATTCTCGCAGGGTTCAATAGTAATTGAATATATGTTTGTCACATCAGAATACCTTATTTCTACATATATATTCTGTATATCATCTTATTTATATAAATAATATACTTTTAGTACACTTTGTCAATAAGATATCTTCTGTTCTTTGACAATGATGTTTATTTGATGATGAGGATGATGCGGACCCAATATCGTAGATGTCATATCATGTCAAAATTTCAAAATATGTTGATTTTCACGGTTGCTTTATGGTTTTTTAATGGTCCATACAATTGGAAACATCCAACGAAACAACAAGATTTTGTGTGATAATACATGATAGTAAGCTGATTTCATATAGAATTTCCTCTTTCTGTATACTGATCATCACTAATATCAGGGATTGGATCAAATATCCATCACGAAACAACTATATTCCTAGATAATTCCTCGACGAACATTCAAATGCATTCCATGATTGCTGCGAAATCAATAAATAATGATCTAGCCAATTTGGGTGGACCACCTGTAGACCGATTTCGGGGTATTTGTGGACCGATTTCGGGGTATTCATCAGTTCAAGGTAGGATAATCAGACAACGTTGGAGTCTGCAAACCCAGAGAAAATGATAAATGATTCATCCATTTCTGAGTTTATCAAGATGAAAGATGTCTTCAATCAATATTCGTGTGAAAAGTTGTGCCAAGGGGGTTGATACGGTGTACATTGATTTCTTCAAGGCCTTCGATAGGATCAATCATAAGCTACTTACTAGTATGTGCTTTAATTGAACTCATCTTCAACTCCTGGAATCCTATCTCCATCAACCCCAACACTGTGTTCACAATGGTTTTTATTCGAATGTCTATATTGCAACTAGCGGCGTACCTCAAGGGTCCAAACTCGGTCCATTATTATTTTTTATATTCATTAATGACTTGTGCTACTCACTGTGCAATCGGTTTAGTTTGCTGATGGTTTGAAGTTATACGGTTCTATTATGTTTGTGTCATATCACAAAATCATTTTAATATTTTTCACAAATGGTGTCTTAAGAATCACCTTCATCCGAATATATCTGAATGTAAAATTTCAACATTTAGCTGCCATGTTAGTACGTTACAATTTCCCTGCTTCATGGATAATGTTATTTCAGAACGAACTGCTACTATGAAGGATTTAGGTGTCCATTTCGATCATCAAGTCACATTTAATTATGACAGTGATTTTATTGTCAATTCAGCATAGTGCATATGGTTTCATTATCAGAAATTTCCATAACATTTTATCATTAACCTCTCTATATTGCAGTTTGCTTATATCAAAACTAGAATATGGGCCCTTAGTATGGACTACCATATATTTTCAATGTTCATCTGGTATAGATAATGTTCAGAAAATATTCCCGGAATTCCAAATTGATGGGTTTTATGCTCCAAGAGGTTGTAATTATATTAGATCTGTCTCCGAACCTGGAATACGCTATACTAAAGTGAGAAAGGGACAAGATTTTTTAAACACTGAATTTTGTCAATATCAGCGTGAAATTACTAAATATAATTACATGAAATGTTTGTCTTATATGTAAAAAATAAAGATTTTTTTTTGTTTTAATACATTATCAACACTTTTATACATTTCCCACCCCATATATTGTATATAATGTTGTAGTTTAGTTTTTAATAAACATATTCAAAATTAATTTCTGTAAGAACTTATAATTTTTTTATTTAAAATAAAAAATTGTAAAATGGTAATAATTTATTATTTTCTAATTTAGATTGCCCTTACCACAGTTGTATAAAATTAAGTCTAGTCCGCAATTCCGCGTTTTTTAAAGACGGGACTTCTTGGTTTGGTCCGCAATTCGAGGCCGTCGGTTGTATGCTTATTAAAATTATTTAATGATAAAATTGACTGTCTTGCATTACTTTCGCAAATTAAGAGTTTTGTTCCTGGAATAACATCCAGACACAACACTACTTTTTTGTGCAAAAGAGCTCAAAGTTAATGTTGAAAGCAACAATAAATTTGATGAGCAGTATGCAAACAAATAAATCTCGTGCGTAACTTTGAATTTTTGAAGCCATTCAAAAATGACTGGATTTTCATTGATATTTAAAGAACGTACTAATTTATAAACTTTGAAGACTATATTCAAATATCGTTGTCTTCCGGTACGTTATAGCGCCAATTATTAAGGCAATTTTCTAGCGAGGATTTATGGCTGCTCTAGTCGGTAGGAATTCTTTTGTTATTTCATTTATTCATTGAGGCTGCTGGCTATGATCTGAATCGGTCATCTTTTGTCTTTAAATATGGTATAGACTCAGGTGTATATGATACTTCATCAAACCGTTACTGAAATCAACATTTATTATGTATAGGATCTACCTCTTTGAAATATTCTTTATATATGTAATATTCCGTTAAGGGGTGTGGAACTCTCCTCAAGGTATTCTATGCGAGTAGTGAATAACATACATCCAAACTATACATAACAACAAATTAAGCTACGTAACTTGTAATTCAATAGAAACCGACCCCAAAAGGTATCGAATGAAGTGGACACAGATTAAGTGCATTCAATTACATATATAAGAAAATAATTCTTCAACTTTTTTTTTGTCAATTCGAATTTTTGTCGAAAAGCTCTACCTTTCAGTGTTACTCTTGATAAATCTGATCTGACATGGTCAGTTATTTGAAATATAAGTTAATGTTGAGACAAAAATATCTGTTGAGTTAAGTGATCCACATTTCCGTCTTCAAATTGTTTAGTTAATATTTTTTAATTAACGAATGAAAGAAATTACGTTTTACTTCGATGTTTCATAATATTTAATTGGTCACTAACGAAATTATACCAACTCAGCGTTACAGGCCTAGTGTACGGTACCTTAGAGGTCTTCCACTGTTTTTGGTTTTTTACCTTGGCTCTCCAGTCCCTGATGAACACTTATCTTAATATTTCTTTCCTAATCATAATTTCCAAGGTGTCATTTCCTTCTTTTCCACCTCCTTATTTGTAGTCCAACGTATCGCTATAAGTCATAAGAGTTATCCTCTCTGCATTCTCGTCATAAATCTTTCCAATTTCTTCTCAAACAACTCTCGGATTTTGATTTACTTTTCTCCTTAATTGTTCTTCTTCTTCAATTTCTCCATCAATCTTTCTGACTTCTTTCGACGTTTGGAGTTTATCTCATTATTTATTTGTTTATTGTCCATAATCCCCAGACATAGAGAGTGGGCTATTGAAAACGAAACAGCGGCTGTGTGAGTATCAAAAAACGCTCGGACACGTCAACTCCAGTTTCGAGGGAGACATCATTCGCGATGGAAGGTACCTGTAATACCGTTCATCTCTTGGTGCTGTGACCACCACCCCTGGAAATTTCAATGGCATGTGATGACTCATGTTGTCTCCAAAAAATCGAATTCTTTCGATTCGTTCTCGAGATATGCAAAGTTAAAGTTGGAAAATCACTCTTCGTTTATTCAATCAATAGATACCAGAGCTGACAATTCAACTGTTGAATAGTTATCAAAGTAGAGGAATCGATGTTCAAACTGTCTACCACCGGTTTCCATACACTAATACAAGTGTTGTGCGAAATGAGATCCTGGCAACAATTCGGTAGGTAGCTGGTACAGAGATTCCGATTTCGTTGCTAGGTATTGTTTCAAATTACTTCCTTGGTCACTTCACAGCTTTATTTCACCATCCTTCGTTTGATTGAAACAATTTGAGGGTTTTTAGGAAACGATAAAAGTAGGCCAATCAATAGAGATTTTCTGCTCTATTGATTCTGTGACAAAAATACTACCAGGAAACCGACTGTGCCATCATACCAAAGACGGTTCGAGTTATATCCTATTACGTTTCCTAGTCCCAACTGTCATTGCTCAATTTGTTATGAACATCTGAAAGCATTTTTTTTAATTTTTTATCGTTCTTGACTTCTAACTTGAGAACTGTTTGGTACAGTTTCATTTTCATTATAGCTCTCAATGCATTCTCCACCTTGGAATTTTTTTTAAATTTTGCTTCCTTTTGCTAACCGTGTATTTATTTTCCACTCTTAATTTCTTCTTTTGAAAATGTAACTAAAATACATCGAACTTGCTCTACTTTCAAGACTTTTGAAAAAAATTGGTATATCTTTGCCGATGATGGTCCCCAGAATCCAAAACTACCATACAAACATTGAGTGTTTTTTTTGTTATCTTACCAACAAACATAAATTCGGGAAACATAAGTATTATTTTTAGCCAGCTACTTGGGTGGTAAGATGGGTGTTTTTTTTTGTGACCTTACCTATAAACACAAATTCAGGTAACCTAAGTATTTCTTTTAGCCAGCTACTTGGATGGTTATATATGCCGTTTTCTTCCTTGTTGTCTTCATTTTGAGATTGACAAATTTAACTTGCGTGTGGTTGGATTTGGAATAGGCGACCCTTTTTTTTATTTTATAACTTCTTTTTATTTTTGAGAAATAGGTTAGTCTCAGGCTAAATATTCAGGGAGTGATTGAGAATACTTTTAGCAATATCTTGGTGTAGTTGGTTTTCGTGCTGGTGCTCTAAGTTGCCCACCATGGCCGAAGTACCATATATTTTTGAGGTTTTCTAACCACTAAAAATTTATTTTATGATCCGAATCAAACAATTTAGGCAAAAAACTCAAATCTTCAATTTAAAATCATTTTTTCAATCTTAGCAGGTGAAAAACTATTCAAAACAATATAATAAAAATAGTTGAAGAAACATTTTAGGCAACAAACTATATTTTCAATTTTGAAGAATGATGAAGAATGAGTTTCAAAAAAGCGCTCTGGGCACGAATGCTTTTTACATATGTCGCAACGGTATTTCGTTTTTTTGCAAGTTTTCTTCCCATTTCCTTGAAATTTTCTTTGTAACAATGAAAACACATCGACGGTTTAACTCACTGTGGCCGCGGTGGGTCCAACACGTTTTTCGTGATATTTTCTACAACTAAATGAATTTTGAAGCTACTGGTAAATTATATGTTGAATATACGATCATTTTCAATGAATTTCAACAACAAAAATGAGTGGCCATGTTGAACCGTCATTACCTTTCCATGGCGGCACTCTTCGAAATATGTACTTAAATTTGGTTGTCCTGGAACTGTTATTATGTTAGCCATGCAATCTTCTACTTTCAGTGAGATTTTTTTAAACTACCTATTGAGGACGACGCATCATGGTCCCCAGAACCCCAAAAATACCATCAGTCCGAAAGTTTATACACGTCGGATGAGTTCAGAGATGAGCTAACTCGGTTGAGTTCAAAATAACGGTTTTTTTTTCATGAAGTTCTTGTCTGAGATGTACACACAATAAGAATCACTGTAAATTAGCATTAATGATAACTAACCATTTTTGTTTAGCCTGTATGATTTTTATTTGTGGTCCATTCGTTCCTGTCAATCAGATACTATTTGAGTTCTTCTTCCGCCGTCAAAGAGAACATCATTGTATTCTAAAATTTCCCGAATTCAAAGTTGAACTGAATCAATTGATAATAGTTATTATTGAGATTGAAACCCAAGTACGTACACTTCTTTTGATTCAAGTCAGATTAGGATAATTTAGGGAGATTTGAATATTTCTCCAAATTTTGATTGAGAAGTTCAAGGTTTATAAAAGAATAAAAATTATGATTTCGATTCCAATGAAAATATTCCATTTTTTCAATTCTGAAATCTACCTTTCCGACTGTCCACGCAATCGCATGTTTTCCTAGTGGGTTTACCTGGGACTTCGATTTCTTTCACATTATCATGCTACGTAATCGTGCTCTTTCTTTTATATGATTAATTTTTCTTGTTCCATATTCAGGTATTTTTCTTTTTTTTGTGAGCAGAAAATAGATTCAATTTGCACTGGAAAAAACCATTATCTGTAATGTGTAAATCTCTACGATGCATCAAAATTGAAATTTTTGGGAAGAAAATACTCTCAGGAAGGTTTCTTTGTCTGCTAATGATATATTGATTCATTGATCTCACCTTCACTCATTCAGTACAGTTTACTTCATCACTTGATCACTTTCATAACTCCTTCACTCATATCTAACCCACTTGCAGATGTTTCAGTCGTCGTATGCTAATCAGTTCCTATTTATTTTGAGAGTGTTTCTAATATATTCATACAATGAAACGGTTCTCTGTAAATAACACTTTGATCATCGTGCAGCGATCCGTCATGCATTCTTCCCTGATAACAATTATGTATTCATTTTCTATAAATCATGAATAATTCATGCGTGCAAAGTTTCACCTTTATTCATTTGAAAAAATATTCGGCATTTGGTTATAAAGATAACCATTACCTTCTATAGTATTCGCCAGTGAACAATATAAAAAAACGAAATTGGCAATA
Organism: Gonioctena quinquepunctata; assembly: GCA_018342105.1. Taxonomy (NCBI): domain Eukaryota; kingdom Metazoa; phylum Arthropoda; class Insecta; order Coleoptera; family Chrysomelidae; genus Gonioctena; species Gonioctena quinquepunctata. Next base: position 259,303 of record JAFIRS010000878.1, on the reverse strand, counting down.
CTTTAGAAGTATTACAGAAATTCAGAATTGAGATAAATTAATTTTTATGTTTGCTAATCTTCCTTCTGAGGCCGTTATTGGAAAATGGTACAAAAAAAACGTGAAAAGGTGCCTGAGATTCAGCTTTACTTTTCCTGAGCCCAGTTAATTCAAAATAATGTTTCTTGTAATTGAATTTTTTAACATCGAAATTTTTTATGTTTTCTTTGAAATATTGTATTGATTGATTGTACCTTCTAGAAATAGTATGAACAAATATTATTTTATGTTATTGAATTATGAATACAAAATCAATATGTTTCAATAACTGGAGATATCCATAAGTAATTTGTCCCACAAAGATAGTACTTACCAATTCCTTGTATATCTGCAAAAAAAACACTTCAATCGGCAACAGCCAATGAAATATCGTGATTGGTAGCATGATATCGATTAATTTGTTTTGCCGGCAAAAATAGTAGATGCCAGTGGAGTTGAAGCTTTATTGAGATATATAGTTTTAGATTATTTGAATGAATTTATTTCCTGGTAATAGAATTTTTGTGGTGGCTATCTATAGTAAAAAAAAATTATGTTTAGTTAATTTGAGCATGTTTGTTATTTATATATCTCCGAAGGGAATACTAACATTTATGTGTTCGTTCAAAAAGCGTCAGATTATATTTACGAATAAAAATAAAATAGTAGAATTATTTTTCTCATATTAATTTTCGTGTAAACACGCATTGCGGATAGCTTCAGCACCAATTCGACAGAGAAAAACCTAAAAAATTCAATTGATAATATAAAAAAATTAATCCATCTCTTAACAGGATTCCAGTTTTTTTTCAACAACAATTCTAAATAAGGAAGCATTTGTTTCTGATAAAATTGCTGATGATTGAGATTTACAGTTGACTTCAAGATGGATAACATCCTGACTGAACAATTTCCAAAACTACATCGGATTTCCGTCCTTATTCATGAAGGACATGAAGATCATAACGATATGGTTTGGCGAAACAAGCTATGAGAAAAATAAACCGTTAAACTTCAAACAAACCATATATTACAAGCAGCGATATCATGAGTGAATGATTTAATTCATCTACGTGTAGAAAATCTATAAAAGCTAGAAATTTCAAACTTAAATTATTAGGTAATTTGTTTCGTGAAATATGTTGTAGAAAGGAGTGACTTGCTTATATTTTGAGATATTGCGTCAAGCATTTAGTTAGAAATATTGTTGAAGCAAATTTCTAAAATGTTATTCCTGATTACTTTCCATTATTAAAACTTTTGGCGGTGATCTCGATTTTGTTTTATTTTGATCTTTCATAATTTTTTCTGCATATATTTACACGAAAAGTATCAGTACTCTCTAAGACTGGAAAAGGATTCGTTCTGATGAATTAAATTGCGCGATATCTTGCGATCTCCTTGAGTTCAATTTCAAATTGACTGAAATAATTATTTTAAAAACGATGACATTTCTTTGGGGTGACTTATCCGAATTTCAATTGCAGCAATTAAGCTTCAGAAATAACCTCCCAGTGATGAACATTATCACAATCAACAACGTTAGAGTATTCAGCAAAACATTTGTTACAACAACCCTCTGTTTACTGGCTAAATCTGTCAATTTAATCAATGTCAAACGAGTTTTATGACTATGATTCAATTCTATTCGAAATTGGTGTGTCGGAGATTTTGGAGTCGGAAATTTGGATTTTTTTTTCAGAATTCATGAATTTGAGATGAAGAGTTTTGTGATATGAGCCTATTCTATTCAAAATTGGTATGAGGGTATTTTTGGGGTCGAAAATTATCAATTTTTTGTCAGAATTCAATAAGATGACGAATTTCATGAAAGACTGGAATTAATTAAATTGAAATGATAAAAAAAATTTAAGACCAACTTTTATATAAACGCATTAAAGAAGAAAAACTAAAAATAGACGAAAAAATATTGTTAAGGACAAGTTTTTATACAAATGTACTGAAAAGGTAAAACAGATTCTTAAGCTTGCCACGAATACAAAATAGGTATTCTTGCGCCTTGATTTTTAGGGTTTTCAGGAAAATGGGTTTTGTGATTTATAGTTCGGTTTTTTGGGGTCGGATATTATGAGTTTGTTGTCAAAATCAAGAACATTAAGGATGGCAGCTCCAATAAACCTATTTAAAAAGGCAAATATGTGTTGCAATGAAAATAACTCTTTATAAAATGCTTGTAACCATTAAACCTATGAACTAAAACAACTCACTTTTGAAGTATTGAAATGAAATATGGTTTCTTGGGGGTTTTGAAGGCGCTTAGTACACATTTCTCCATGGAAGTATTTTTTTCTTCAGATATGTGACGTAAGTAAATTATTGTAGTCTTATAATGGTGTTTATAGACCTCGAAACGAATTCAGCTAATCAAATGCATCTTTCTAAACAATAAAATCTCAATCTCAGCGAATATACACTATGATGCTATTATATCCGCGATTATATACCATGAAATGAATTGAGCTAATCATAAGCATTTATCTATCCAATCAAATCCCAATATCAGCAAATATACACCATGTTGCTAATACATCCGCGATTATGCACACTACTAGTAGGCATTTACTATTGTTTATACCAAACCTATCAAAATCATTCAGTCACTGTCAGATGACGTCCAAGTCACTGTCAAATTAAAAAGATGTCCGTCCGTTTGGGAAACACTTCCTCAGAAGAAATTTGAAAAAAACTTAAAAAAATATACTTTTTTCAAGTGTAGATATGTTTGTGATAGCTAGCTCGATATATATAATCTGGTCATATACCACTCGTGATAGATATTTTGGATGGAGTATACTTTGATATTTTTCCGCCTATATTGTTTTGCAGAAATACCAATCGACCAAATGTCTTTTAAAAAATACCCCGACAGCAAAGAAATTTGGTTTCGTGAATTTTTACAACGATATTGACACAAAAATGTCGAAGTATACTCACCAAAATATCCATCATCCGTGATATAACTACTGAAAATCACACGCGATGTTTGAGAAAAAATCAATGATTTCTGATTTGACAAAGAATAATTCAGCGAACAACATATAGGACGTAAAAAAATATCACTTATTTCTTTCTTTTTCTGATTCTATGAAATCTTCTATCCACGGAGGGTCGTAACATTTTTCATCCCTTAGAGAACGTTGTCTGATAATTTTCTCCAGTACACAATCCATAGAAAATATTTCTAACGTGGCAAAAAAATATCTCTCCACAAAATTTCGTCACTTTCTCAACGAAAATTAGAGAAGAGAAATATTCAAGTCGTTCAGAATGAACCAAAAAAATGCCACAGATATTGGAAACTGATTTTTTGTGAAATTTGAGCAAAGTTTGTTGAGAATTTTTTGTTTCTCAAAAATTATGAACTGCAACTTGATGTCATTTTTTGTAAGAATTCAATCAGTGAATTATGGCATCCAAAGATTATTCATTGATTTAATAAAAATCGGTTAATTCCCAACGAATTAATCAAACAAACTAACACAAAAATCGCAATTAAAATACATATGAACCTGGGAATCAAAACTAATATATGCCCGGTTGACAATGCGATATTTTCAAAACATTCACTAGAAGAATAGAAAAATTCAAAATCTGATAACGATTGTCCTGCCGTTGGCTCTAGAATTATATATTCTGCCGTGAAATCGATAACGAGGATTTTCTTATTTCACCTTCCATAGGAAAACCCATCTGGCTCATGTTGCTGAGCCCGCCAATATAATAAGGAATCTCTAGGTTCATTTTTACAACTTCTGTTGGACCTCATAATAATGGATATAACAATGTTGGATTTTAGTTTCAAAGAATTTCATTTCGGAATAGCTATTTCACGAATCATTTCTTCCTGATAAATTTCCAAATCAAATGATAATTGATACTTCAAGACAGTTATTACATGGACTACGTAACTTTAGCAGCAACAGTACCCGCCGGCCAGTTCCCCGGCTATTGTTTCGTAGGAAGAAATTACTTTCGATTATAATCACTCATCTGCACGGTTGGAGACTTGGATAAATATTCACTATAATGCATGGTGGCTCCTCTATCGTATTGGTTTTACAAGCCATATTTGTCGCCAACCTTAAATGTTTCGATCTGCTGGTCCATTCGTGGCTCTGTGGTCCAGAGCTATCAATTTAAAAAAAAACTCGGTCCTCGTAGTATGATTTGAGGGCATCACTGGTGAAGATTGTTGCGTTATCTGACACACGGATACCCATGCACAGTGAAAATGATTTATAACAGGTTAATGGTTGATGCTGTGGTAAGTACATCCCGAGTATACAAACTTCGCCCACTTATTTTGCATTAATATATAAAAAATAAGAATACAAATTATTATCATGTGGTTCTACATAGTCAATGTACTCGCTACTAGTTTTCTCAGGCTCGTCCCTACTGCTTTCTGCGAATTGTGGCGCAATTTAGCACAAAGCTCAAAACTTTTAATCTATTCATTTGAAGAACTTGAGATAGCCTCCAGGCAGCTTCAAAATGCTATAACCAAAGCATATGAAGCTAGCTGCCCAGAAAAACTAAAGACAGTCAACAGAGACGTGCCTTGGTGAAATGAAGAGTTAGCTAACCTCAGGGAAAAGGTTAGAAAATTCTTTGATAGAGTTAAGAGTAGTGCTTGGTTGAAAGCATTGAATACATACTCTGCTGAAGAAATGACATTGTGCATTCATAGATAGTGTCTTTGATAATACCAGACATCAAATTTGAACCTTGGAAATGTTAATATTCTGGAAAATATTTCCCCAGAATCCATTTGGAAACCATCAGACACTATGCCAACTAGAAAGGAATACATCAGTTTGGTATACTGATGATGTTTTTTTGTATAACCCCTCTCAGTACACATATTACCTTGCAAATTGTTTCATCTGAGTGATTCCCACATATATTCCATGGATTTCTTCAAGGATTGGAAGTTGCAATGTTGTGGAATCACAGCACGATTCATTCTGAATAATTGTAACGAGAATCTATAACGTTGGTTTTTGATTATTTTTGATAATTTTGCCTCATATTCCATCTTTCGCTGTCTTTTCAGCAATAATTTCCAGTTATCATCGGGCTTGCAATAGTTTTCACAAATATTTAAGGGGAATAGGGTTAATTTTTAATTTTTAATTTATTCTGATGGACTTATTTGGATCCAGTTCTCGAACTCTCTTTATCGTTGGTTGTTTGTGATGATTTCTCATCATGACACTGAATGATTTTGATAAATGTATTCACAACTATTTCAAGTATTTCAGAAATCATGATTGAAATTATTCATTGACCAACTGAAATAAAAATAGACATACAATTTTCAAGAAATAGAACGCGGAAGACAATTTTTACATTGGTATAGAAGTTCTACGACGGCACGATCGAAATATTAGTGTCTTCTGATTGGGAAAAATCAGCGACGATTAAATGTTAAAATCGGACATATTCTTATTCAGTATATCTTTTGAAGTTGCACTATATGAACATTACGTTTGTTGTTGTCGTAAAAAAGTATAGTATACAACCAGCATGAAACTCATGTTTCTCATTTCTTTTCAAACAGCAATTTATACGCTCCTGAGAAATGAGAATCATCCAATTCCCGATGTAAAATATATTATTATTTCACACCACGCTTTGGTGCTACATTATTTTAAATGTTAATAGCCGGTGCAAATGTGAAGAACGATATTCGTGTTGTCACTGCATATTCAGCGGTAAGTCAAAGGCGGAATTCATAATTGCTTTCGTTCACTCGCATGCATTCGAAAGAAGTAAACCATCAGATAAAAATTTCGTGGGCGTTATTAAGCAGAAATGTCGCATGTCATGCGATTATCTGTTCAGCAATAATCAACCGTTTCCTTTCAGGGCGCTCGAGCACTATAATTCAATTGTAATTACAGTAGATGAGAAAAAAATGTTCATCAAGGAGTTCTATGTTCCTATGATCAAAAATGGTATTAGCATCAATATTATCGAAATAGTGGAGACGCTGGTATAACTTTTTTTTCAATACACTTTCTATGAAGAAACTAACTTATGTCCGCGGCTTTGCCCACGTGAATTTCAGGAAGATCCTATTTCCTAGTAGTGCGAGAATTAAAAAAAAACATTTCCCTAATTTCATTATTTCATATAGCCGATTTTAGATGATGAATGGATTGAAAGGGCCAAATCTCGACTTCAAATAACCTTAGATTTTTCTGGTGAATCTAACGAAAATATGAAATGAAATTCCCTTTCGATAAATTCAGCGTCAACCTACTCCAGAGTAAAATCACGTCAATTTTGCCAACTATAATCTAGGTTGGAATATTGTGAACTTTATGTATTGTCTCACAACTATCTTTAGGTTTGAATTGAAACCTGAAAAAAACAAAATATTGCAAAAAAATGAACAATTTTAAATTTGAAAATTATTCTAATATTTGAAGTAATTTTAACGATAAGAATTTTGGAAATAAATCTTATTGCGCCCTTGGAATGATACTCTTTTGTAAAATTTAATTTCTCTATTACTGATACTTTTCGAGATATAACCTGTTTTATAATAGGGGTATATTCTACCACCAGAGGTGCAAAATCCAGACATAAAAACGATTTTTAATCTTTGAAAAAATAAAAGAAATTAATTTATCTTGACGTTTTAAAAAACAGATTCAGAGAAAAATATTATGAAAATCATCAGGGATAGCTTCAACCCCACAGGATTTGAATTTTGTTAAATCCTATTTTGGTAGGCCGTGCCCCTGCAAGGTAACCTCAATGCAAAATTAAATCAACCTATTAGCGACAATCTCCGTGATATAGAAGGCATGACATGAAATTAATCCCAGCATAAAAAATAAAAATGACACGTTTTTTCGATTTTGGTACGACGTGCCCCTGCAATGTAACCTTAATGCAAAATTAAATCAACCTATCAGCGACAATCTCCGTGATATAGGGGGCATGACATAACATCAATCTCAGCAAAAAAAATACACATTTTGTCGATTTTTTCAAATCAATAGTTTTAGAGATAAAAATTGACATATCTATGTTTTTCTTCGTTTATATGCCTGCCAATTTGTCCAATGTTGTCCATATTTTAATTCATTTCCAGAATTTGCGAATTACTTGTGAAAATAAATTTCAATGAATGACGCCATGTCAACCTACGTGTTTTTCAATGTGACTTAATTGAAAAAAATCCATATAATTAGTGCAAACGGAATTTTAATCAAAATCTCTCATTTCTTTTTTCAACTTCCAATTGTTTATTCCTCATAGTTTATTTTTGTTGATGAATCGGTTGAAAAAACTATTATTGAGAAAAGTGTCTCAACATTTCAATTTTGACTCCTAAATTACTTTTCTCCAATACTGGTTAATCTGACGTAAATATGACATAAAATTCAACTAGCTCAATTCAGCGCCGACCCATTCGAGGGTCAAAATGACGTCAGTTCAACCAACCATAATGTCCGTTGAGATAATGTATTATTTATGTTAACACTCAACGTTTTTTAGTTTCTAGTTGAAACTTCGCAAGGAAACAGTACATTATAAAATCAATTATTTAAGAGATCAAAATTATTCAAAAATTCGGAGAGAAGTTTTAACCGCTTGTGATTCGAATTTTGGAATGTTGAAAATTTCATTCTTTTATTACTATTACTATTACTCTTTCAGATATCACCCGTTTTTTCACTGCCGAATTTCAGAAATGAAAAAATTTCTCCTTGTGCAAAACTGAACATTAAATTGAAGTGTTCTGCTGTTTTTTGTTCAACTGCTACATAGTTTGAAATCATTCAAATATTTAGGGGGTTCAAGCCCATTATCTGTTACCGTCAAACCATTATACCGTTATGCAGTTACCCGTTATCTTGATCCACCGTTTTGCCGTTATCCCATTATCCCGTAACCGCGTTATCTCGTTATCGCGATTTGCGTTATCTCGTTATTCCATTTTCTTGTTATCCAGATATCCCGTTGTACAACGGGAAGATGTACTTGAAATGAAAGTTCACCTTATATTGGTTGCAATTCTGTGAAAAATTGGGTTTAATTATGGTATCAAAATCAGTTGAGTAGTTTTCACGTGATACTCGAAACAAACAAATAAACAAACAAACAAACAAATTTCAATTTTATAATAGTATAGATAGAGATATATATGTTTGTGGTGTTATTGTTACATATATGGTTTCTGTCATCGTAGCGAGATGACATACCAGTTTTGAGTCCAATCATAAGCTTAAATGGATCATCAAAATCGGTCCTGTTGTTTTTGCGTGATGCTCGAACAAAACACAACCGAACTATTTCACTTCGACTACAAAATTCGAATAACATCATTTATTGAATATCTAAACCAAGTGATGAAGAACATACCAACTCATACAGTATATTGAATACCTTGTAGAGACTGTCAAATTACCTATATATAGGTCAGACAAAACAACAGTTGAAAAAGCGAATATGTGGGACTTATCCAAACACGAAAAAAAAAACAACGTAAGTTTGACACTAAAAACTAAATTTTGACCAACGAAGAATTATTCCTTGAAATTATACATAAAAAAGAAGCCAATATATTAACAATATAATTTATCGAAAACTCAAACCAGATTAATAACAATATTTTTTAATCTGTTTAAATTAGTAAAAATAAAACTGATCTTGAATGTTGCCATAAAGTACAGTTAGGCTCGTATAACTCAATATTCTAAATGATCCAGTTTTATCCAAACACAAAAAAAAAACAACATAACTTTGACACTAACAACGTTGAGACATATAAAAAAACACCCCAACAGTTTTAACAATAGAAATGATATCAAAAACTTGGTCCAGATTTATAACAACCTTTTTTATCTTTGTTTATAGTACTTAGTGATGAAAACAGATTTCGACATGTGGCCATTAATATACAGCGGGGCTCATATAATAAAATTTTCCGAATAATCCACTGTATTCATGAAGTGGGGAAACATGAGAGATAAACCATTCCCGATAACAAAGAAATCACACATCTTCAACAACATTCGTACAATACGAAAGCAGAAATATAAATAGAATATTTGGGTTTCAACCTGAAGATGACAAAAACTATGTCGAAACGTCGTCGAAAGGAATTTTATAAACTGACTGAACAGACCTTTATTCTGAGAAATTGAACCCTTATTTGGTAGCACTTGGTTGTGCAGAAATGTGGTTCTATTGTTACATATCCTGTTCCCATTATCGAAGCGAAATGAATTATACACCACTTTTCAATTCTAAGCATAGGCTTTCAAACAAAAAAAGTTTCATCAAAATCAGTCCAGTAGTTTTCGCGTGATGCTCGAACAAACAAACAGATAATTACAATTTTATAACAGTAGAGATTTTGAGGGGAAATTTGAAGTTCAACATGTCTACTATCATTGTATACTACTGATGTTTTTCGAATTTCTTTAGATATACTTTTGGTATACGTTTCATTTTCTCATCCGAATATTGGTAACAATAATCTCTACGAAATTTATGAATATCAAGAGCACAAACTTGTAGTTTGGTGATTGAGATAGTCGAGATTCGGAAGTCACATAATCTATTTTTTAGAAAACCACAGAAACAATAATTCAGAAAATGACTGGAAATATGTTACAGTTTTCGCTGAATATTGAGGTTATTTGTCAGTTTCAACATTTTTGAGAATTTATTTCCTAAGGGGGTTGAAAATAGACAGCTGAAACCGGTGGGTCCATAGCATGAAATTTTTTCGAGTTTCTCTAAGTGAGCACTGAGAAATAATTTCTGAAAAGTCATCCCTACGGGGGTTGAAATGAGAGGTTGGACATATTAAGGCACGTATTTGAAAAAACATGGAAATTCCAATCGGGCACACGGCTGGTCAAAAATAAATAATACTCAAATTCAAAATTTAAAATCCCCCTACACAAAAAACTAAAAAGTAAAAAAAAAATTATTGGCATTTTGAGACTAATACAGTTGGTAATATTTCAATACAATCGTCGTCGCGTCGGGGGACCTACTTTATCGTTTTTAAGTGTATTCTGTATTTTATTTTATTTAGGCCCGGTTGTTCAATGCGAGTTTAAACCGTTGATTATCTAAACTCGGATTATTAATTAACTATGGATTAGAACGTTATGCATTTTTCAATGAAAAACGAATCCTGGATTCCTTAATTCATTGTTATCATATGTTGGCAATAGATTTTTCCGCTTGTAACATCATTCGGACCGTTCAGAAAAATCAACATTGAATCAAACTCAACCTAAGAATTCATAGTTTTGTCAAAAGTATACAGAAAAAATTATCTAAAAAAGCCAAGTGTATTCTATAAATTGTTAGAAAAAAATCACTCATAATTTCAATGACGGTGAGGAAGACATTCTCATTTCACTGGTAAAAAAATTTCCAAGATATTGTAGAATGTGAAAAACGGACGGTTACTAATTCGCAAAAATTGAAGGCGTGGGCTATAATAAATAATGTATGCAATACCATCTGCGGAGGTCCAAAAAAAGGAATAGCACCTTAAAAATAAAAGACAAAATTCCTACTTGGTCTGTCCGAAGCAGATCTTGTAGATTTTCAAAAATTCGAAGAAACACAAGTTGAAATTAATACAATGAAAGAAAAGCACCAACTTTTCTTGGAACTACAGTGGGAGGAGTAGAATCTAGAGAAAACCATTATCTTTGAAACATAACTCATCAACCAACAATAAATCAACATCTACTTGATATTCCTGAGAACAGATCATGTAGTTTTCATTTTGCATTTGTGATGATTTTAGTTTTTATGACAAACGATTTTGGTAGAAAAAATCAAGATTTGATTTTCATTTGGAAATTAATTTTTTGTTACGATTTTGCATCTGTAGTCATTTGAGGGGTGATTCTGTGTATTTCTGTTAGTTGCGGACGATTTCTTTCGGCAAGCGAAATTTATTCAAAAATTATTTTTCTGTCCATTCTTCCAAATGGTTTCTAGGTACCGTAATTTCGGGTGACTTTGACCTACTCAAATTCAAAGAATGTCTACGATTTATTCACAAAAATAAATTTGATATTATTATATACCAAAACATTTATCTTTGACCACTCTTTCAAATCAGCCATGTCAAATTGTGATCAAGACTTTGTATGTGGATATATAAAAAAAACATGGTGAACAAAGTCACCCGCATATTGAGGGCAGGCTTTGACCCATGGCTTATATTTTACGTGATTTTCTCTTTATAGCATGTCATAGGCCGAAGTAACCCGACGCAAAGAATAAGCAAAATAAATTTGTCCATAAAAAAATCATTTTTAATCATTATAAATGAGTAAAAAAACATATTGCTAGTTGCTGACAAATTTTATGCAAGTTGAATTTGGTTGCAAATGACTCCTGAATGGAATACAGTGTTGCACGTATATAATACATATTATATAGGTATATATACCCATATACAATAGAAAAAATCACGGAAAATAATCTGATAAGAAAACAGGCTTAAAAACGCAATATTTGAATTTTATAATTGATAATGTTTTTCAAAATTAGCCAAAGTCACCCAGCTGATTTAAAGTCACCCGAAATTACGGTACGTTGTCTAAATACGGGTCTCTTTCTTCTTGGGGCAAAAAAATCTTCTGTCTGTTATATCTTCGAACATCTTTGCAGTCGGATATAAAACAAAAATATTCAACATAATAATAATTTTCAGAATAGTCAATGTCTATTGAAATGTCAAACAATCAAATAGAATCGGTAAATTATCTCCTCAAACCTCCAAATTCATGAGATTGACTCAAACCATTGTTAAACTAGGTTTATCTCATAAACCGGTATTGAACAACTGAAACAAAATTGGTAATCCTGTAATCCTGGTGTAAGCCCAATCGCTTGGTCAACCTTGATTGAACAACCGGGCCTTAGTTAGCGGTCTTCTGCGACAACGCTTTAATTAATTTAGCGAAGGTGAATTAATTTATTTTTGAGATTCACTTGTGGTGGAAAATCTAAGACATTTGGGATATCTAAGACATTTCATAATTCAATAGCGTGTCGAATCGATAATGGATAAATAAAATCCTTATGAGGTCACTCACATCTTATCTAACTATATCTCACACCTGTTTATTGACTGCTCGTCGTAGAAAATAGAAATAAGGCTTGGTGATGAAGATGAGAAACTCACCAGTCTACATCCCAATCTTCCATTTCTGTAAGCTATTGTTCGATCCATAATATAAAATATTATTTATTGGGCAAAGTATGATGCTCTTTCGTCGGTAGTAAGCAGGCACTCCATGTAATGCCGCAGTGAAATAACATGTATTAGAGTTCTGCAAGAAAGAATAATACCGAAACGTGCTGCCTGATCGTGTTACTGACTTCTTGTTAAATTTTCTCATGGCATTTTGCGTGCCACAAAATATATGTTCGGATAGCCTAGAGTGAAAATATTTTGTTGGTATGGCTTCCGATCGCTCAAAAACCACACGTTTTCGAATTACTCACTGACTACCTCAAGTGCCGACAATTCAGAGACTGTTTCAGCAGTGGTTCGTGATGTTACGAGGGGATCAGAAATTCATTCCATTGAATTCTCATGATCATACATTGACTAGCGAAATGTTGGAAAACCTCTATAATTGTGATTTTTCACTGTTTTTTTTTCATTGAACACGGTTTATGTGTAGACTGATGAAATTCAACCCAACAAATATTCGTTTCAGGAAAAAGTCCATTTCTCAGTGGAGTAGATGATGAAAGAAATGAGTAGGCTCAAAGTTTATCGGTAGATATAATTAGTTAGACATGTTTCGGGACTAATTAGTCCATCTTCAGTAATATACAAAGGAATTATTTGAAAAATTATATAATTTATATATTTTGTTTTGAGTGACAGACATTTCCAGTGATGACCGGCGAGAAGGTTATACTCACATGTGGAACACGAAAATAAGTCAAGGCAGAACTCAGTATTAACAAATATCTGTTTACTTTCGTTCAGTGGTATTCACGATTCTCGTAGTGAGCATGAAAACCAAAAAAATCGATAGCGAGGCCAGTCTCCCAGTTTGTCAGATTCGACCGACCAATGTTTTCTGATTGGAAATATATTACTTAGCAACCAATCAGAAAACAGTACGCGATGTGAATGAGAAGTAATTTTTAACATTGTTGTCTTTCTTAGGTAGCTCTTAAATTAGCCGATTGATGCTCACAGCCAGTTTTTGCGTCGCGTCATTGGACAGGTTGTGATTGATTATTATGTTTAAAACCCTAATTTCATTATAATCCAACTCGAAACACAAATAACGATTACAGAAATATCATGTCAAATGTCAGTTCGCTGAAGTTCGTTCTTACTACCAAACACCAAACTGTTTGGTGAGAGCAAAAGACTGAGGAGATGTTTTCTTTCGAAAAGAATAATTCAATAAATATCCTACACAAAGCCATACAGCTTCAGGATCGCCAGGAAGTCTCTCCAAACTCATAAAATGTTCTACATTCATTTCTTCCAACATATCATAATAATAATAATGTTTTTCTACCCCATAAAAAAATCTTAAAAAATTAAGATTGCTGTAGCAATAGGAATGGAGTAGTCAGGTTGTTACTCCATTCTCATTGTTCCATAGTAGGAGAATCTCTCAACAAGACGACAATTACAATTATGTCATAATATTGTTCAATAAAACACACATATGTCCGAGGTAAAGCTGGCAATTGTGTTTTTTTTCTGGCTTATTGAGTATTTTCCGTCATTATTCCGAGAAAAAAATATTTCATCTCTTCGTGGACTATCAACTGTTAGCGGTAATGCAACAAGTTAGGATAAACCCTGTATTTATGTTGTGTATCCATTCAGGGCGTAAATGTTCATAAATAATAGATAGAAATATTTTTTCTTTGTTTCTTGATATTTTTTCGTTTCCCAAGAATATATCCAACGGTACAAGTTGTGTGATGTTTAACAAAGAGAATAATATCTTTTTTATCCCAAATTTAACCTTTTCGTTGATGTGAAGAAAATCCAAAATCGCTGCAACATTGTCAAGTTATAGTTTATTTTTATATTTTACTGTTGGGTCATGATGCGTAATATTTATTCATATAGATTTTATAATTATTTTCTGTCGGTAGTGAAATCCAAGTAACCCATTTTAGAATGCATTATTTCGTATTCAGGCGATATTTCATTTACAGGGTGATCAAATTTGAATTTGAAATTTCGATCTATTAATAAAGGTGAATCCATAGAGGCGTTGCCGAGTTATATTTTGTTCCTTATTTCCACCACCATTGCAGGGTCGTTATGTGAAGGGCATACGTTATCCATTCAATTCGATTATGGAAATATTTTCTGCAGATAGTAGAACAAGGGTCATTCATCTATAAGGGTTATTTTTCTACTACCATCCATTTGACACCCACTTACGGTTTTCTGGTTGTTTTGGGCGCCACCTACTGTTTAACGTGGAAAGGTGACTTGCTCCGGGCCTCTACCGTGAAGAAATTTTATTCTAGGGATCGATATAATGAGTTTAATTCTCAAAGCTAAATTATAGTGGCCTCGGTGTTGACAGATTTGAGGTACACCCAACCCACAAAGGGTGCCCCTGGTGTCCATCACCACTTTTCGACTAGGTGGGTTATTAGTCACTCTGCACCTTCCGAAAACGCATCTCCTGGATCACTGTTTCCTACAGGCATATTCGAAATATGGTGAGAAACGCTTCCTTGTCCATCTGCCACTATCATTAATTTGACATGGTTTTCGGTTGTCTCGCCACCTTCGATTTAATAGGGGAAGGTCACTTGCTCAGGGCAGCTTAATTGAAGAAGACTTATGGAACACGCTATTGAAATTACATAGGAAGATACTCCTGTGCTGCGTTTATCTACCACCAGATGACGATATTTGCAAAGATGTGATAACAACGAAAGGTAAGCTAACTAATTTGCCGATGACTTTGTTTTAGTCCGCATCGATTTCAATTTACCTTCTGTACAATGGTCACCAAATGGTGCAAATTATTCGTCGCTTTTGAACGTGAACAAGAAATCATGTACCATCATTGATTCCCTCTCCTCATGTGAATTCCTGCAATTCATTTATATTACAAATATCAACATTCGAACTCTCGATCTGATATTATGCAACGAGCAACCAGCTGTAAATTACTTGAAGAAATCTGATATTTTATTAGTGATACTACATAAACATTATCGCGCTATAGAATTTTGTTTCATGAAAAATTCACAAACTCTTGGAATGCCAAAGGAATGGCCTGTTTATGTGAAATTGATTGGCGGACACATCTCTCTGATGAAACTAAGTCAGATGCAACTGAGGAGTTCTATAGTTTATCATTCGAAATTATTGAAATATGTGAAATAATTTAGCAGGTCATCAGATTCATCACAGAACACGTAGGATAAATAACCTGAATCTACCTCTGCCTATACCCTCCTCGACTTTGACCAGGATATCAATTATATATGAAGGCATAAAAATATATAATCAGCTACCCCTACACATAAAGTGTATTAACTCTTTTAAAAAAATTCGGAAGTCTGTTAAAGATGTATTACTTGAGGGAGCTCACTATAATTTGGAAGAGTACTATTCAGGGAATTGGTAGAGTATGGTTTCGTATAATTGTATATGTGTGTTTTTATATGTTAATTTGTTTGTATCTTATGTGTATATTTATTTAAAATTGTTTTATACTCTTGTGTAATGATGACAAATAAGTTTTTAAGCGCATCTGACATACTACTTCATTAATGTGTAGTTACTGTAATTGATTTTTATATTATTTACCAACAATTATTGTTAAAATTTTTTATTTTTAACTTTGTCAATAAGAACATGTTATTCTTTGACAATAAATTATATTTTCTCTCTCTCTCTCTCTAACACGAGCGTATATGCGAAGAACCGGAACGAAAAATAATGTGGACTACTCGTAAGCATTCTCCAAGAGTAGACCAAAAGAGCCTATAGTTAACGTGGGTTTGAGTAACAGCTGTTTGAGTGACCGCAAGCCAATGATAATGCTTGTAGGTCTATACATTGAGACTATTAAATCACCAGTTTCAGGAGGTCTGAGTAATGAAGCCAGTAGCGTCTCTGGTCTGGGATCGAAAAAGGGTTCAAAATATTCTATGGTTGTGTGGTGTTTTGACGGAACACATATCTTTTTTTTTTTCGACCATGGAAAAATGACATTATGATGATCTGATTGCCTATTAATACATACTTCCTCGTTTATGGCATATTTTTTTAATTAAATATCCAAATGAAATTAGTTATATCCGCCTCTGCTGCTCAAAGGATTCCGCCTCAAGACTGGGAAACTTGTTTTTTATGCTTCTGCGATTGAAAATGGTACTGGTACTCTAGTCTATTCGGTCGGTTGGCTTCGGCTGGCTGGCTTGAGCTCGCTGGCTTTCCGGTTGGCTCGCATTGCTCGAGTATACTGGGCTGTTCAAGAACTCCTTTCGTGAAACATTAAGACATCTTTATAATCGACCAAATATTCCGTGTTGAGCTGAGATTCCACATGATGAAATGATAACTTTATTACACAGCTATTTCAGAGTAATAGGTATGTGGAACCTTGGTACAACTGTCTACAGAATATATTTCCAAAATCTAAATATCTGAGAAGACTATGCCTAACTCATCGTTACCCTGCAATAGTGATGCGAAGAGAATATAAATGATAAATAACGAATAAATAAGAATAAATAACGGTTGAAAATACAGAGTATTCTATTTGAAAAAAGTCGAAAAGTGGTGCCGTTTTTGTGAGACCCACTGTACAATTGGGAATATTCTTGAAAAAGGTAATCACAGTAGCAAAAAGTTTTCCCCTCTAATTTTTTCTCTGACTTCCAAGATAGCGTAGACTTACTCACCAAATGTGTTGAACTGCTTTCTTGGGTTTCTTTTCGCTTGTTGTGGTATTAGACCTCAACATTTTGGTAACATTACAATTGTCATCCCCATGTGATATCTGGTTAATTTGAACTCCACAGTCCTGTTGACGTATTTTGATCAACAATCTAAGTTAGAGGGGTAATAAGGAGTGGCAAATATTTTTTTAATGCGAACTTGTAAATATCATTCTTATTTTTCATTTATTACGGAATGTTCTTTTCCGAAATATGTTCCAAAGAGAAGTGATGTTTGGAATAAAGAATATATGAAATGTGAATGTCTGATCTGGGGAACAAGGTTCACATTATGGAATAATAACAGCCGCTTCAATCATTATAGAATAAGAGGATATTAGTGTTTCTCTGCTATACATATCTTGCACCTCTCGTAAAGTAAATCTAGTAGCTGAAACCACAAAACCCTGTTGTAATTATATGCAAATACCAAACTATCATGTTATGGTGTGATAATGAAGCCGTGACTAGACATAATGCTCAATGAGAATAATTTACATGTGGAAACTTCTTTATTCTTATTGGGCGTGATGACTTTGTAAATGAAAGTTCATGAGAACCTTTGAATTCGTTAATTATCCCAAGTCCAAATAGATATTTGAGGGTTTATAAAAAAGCTATTAACCTATTTATACCAAAGGCAAAAGAAAAAGTCAAATTTCTAACTTTTAATACACAGAGCAAGAACAATACTTCAATACAATATCGTCAACCACGCTGTGGCTATCAGCTACTTACAAATCGAAATTTGAATTATACTTATGGGACTAATATACAATTTTGTGGCGTATATATTCAGAACGGCTATCTTCACATTCGATGGAAAATCCATGAATTATTAATTTTTTTCATATATTGAAATCGAGTGTTGCTCTTAGACCGATGAAGATTTTGTTTTGGTGAGAATCGATCAGTTCAATTATTATTGCTTTCCAAACGCCTGATAATTATTCATAATAAATGAATATTGAAAAAATCTTGTTCTCGAAAATTATTATCAAGAGAAAAGTGTTATGTTATAAGTTTTATGGAAAGATTCAGTTCTATAGTATTTTCTTCGGAAGTAGGAATCTGTAATTCTGACTGCAATCCAGTGAATTGAAAATTGGTTTTTATATAAATGTGTATTCAGAAGAAGCACATGACTGGTGACTGTAGAAAGTCATTCGTCATCGGGTTCACCATTCTTTTTATTGTGAAATTAGCATGAATAAAGTCCTGAAATAAACGTTTGTCAGGAAAAATGGAAGAATAGGTTTTTTGTAGTCATCAATTTTTCTACGGAAATATTTCACATCCTTTGTTCAAAAATAATTTAGAATTTTTGCTAGCACCCTCCTATCAACACTACTTTTTAGCGCATTAGGTGAATTCATATGAGCATAGGAAGCACATTTTCAAATACCTGTGTCTTTTTCAGTACCTACTCACCATCTTTTGGATTTCAAAATACACACTCTGTATATGATGATATTTTTCAGGAACTTCTGAACCTGAATATAATTTATTTTATCTTTTTAGTCATCTTTATTTCCATTTGTCAATTTCATTCCGATATCTATGACAGTGTCTTACAAGGGATGAAATCATCCTTTACAATAAGAATAATTAACACAGCTGTTGTAATTTAATTACCAACTCCACAGCTAAGGGCTTTGAAAAGTCGCCTCTGCATCAATAATTTTTTTTCAAATGTCACTCATCAGCGACACACTATTACTCAAAATCACTCCTTTTCAAGGAATTCAACAGTAAACTCGAATTCCAAATCATATCAGTTGCGATCATAGAAAACCAGAAGAATTATTTATTTTATTTTACTATGAACACAACTTCAACAGAAATGCATACCCCCTTATTTCAATCCATTCAAGGCACTCTAGATATCATATTGAAATGAAGATGAAAATTTATGTAGGCCTTTAAAATAAAAATAAATATTTCCATTTGACTCAAAATATTTTGAATACTCTCTAAGTATCACAATATACGGGATAATTCATTTGAATTTCAAAAGATAGGTCTATTTCCAATTGATGCAGAGGTGCTGAAAATATTCAACAGATATGTAAAATGTGCTTTGTGTGATATTATCGAATCTGCCGAGTTTTGTGTCGATTGCTATGTAAAGAAGGATGATATAAGGGATGCTAGTAAATCCCAGGATACCCGGTTTGTGAAAAGGTACAAAAGATTGAATAGAGTTTTTTTCAAAATAACTTCCCAACGGTATCAACCGTAACGACAATTATGAACTTGAATAAATTTCCTAAATTTTTGTAGGAACACTTTTTTTGTAAGTCTGATGTGTAACAAGAACATTTTTCAATCAAATCTATTCACAATAACATTAACTAGAGGAATCTTCAAATTAAAGTGATTTTTCTTGTTTCGTACAATTTTTTTACTGTCACTGTGGCATGAATCAATATAAAGTGATATTGAGATGAGTGTATGAATTTTTCAAGTTTTGTTAAATGGGTTTTCGAACAGCCGTTTCGTAGAGCAGGTATAGAGTGTTCTACGTTTTTGTGTTACGGAAATCACTATATTTCTCAATTTTTGGACACCCAAGTAACATTGAAAAATCTTCTAGGAGAGTTAATAAGTGCAGTGGGTATTGTACATGGTCCACAAGACAGGACCGAAAAGATTCAAAATTAACATGGTTGAATATCTTTGAATATCAAACTTATTTCTTGTTAGGCATTAACAAATTGAACATATTCATTTCATATATTGTTCGAGTTATTGAAATCCCGAGAGTTATTACAGATTACCGATCCTTAATTGCTTTTCATGTAGGACTGTTTCTTATGAGTACTCGAGGATCACCAATTTAAATTATGCAAATCTTAAATTGATACGCATGCTTTCAATGAGTTTCTAGGTGCCATAGGTGCATATAAAAGTGGGCAATTTTGAAAGACAGTTGAGTGATTTGTAAGTGCGATTTTCTACAGGCATAGCGAAAAATAAAGCACGTCTGATTTCGATGGTGACAAAAAAATTCGAACAGGCTGTTTTTATTGTTGAGCAGGCTGGAGAAGATGCTGATGTCTTGATTGTCAACACAGCGATTTCCTTCTGCTCATCAATGTTTTTATCGTTGGAGAAGACGTCGATCTTTTAGTTCTGCTGACAGCATTGGGATCATCCAAAACCAACATCTACTTTTTACAAACCGCGGGGAGACAAAACTGCTCAAAGAGTGTATTCGGCGAATAGTTTGAAAGTGAAAGAGGCAGTCAAAAACATCCAGTTTCCACATGTGGTTGGTTAGCGGCTGTGAACACACCTTCAACCAAAAAAAAAAATTTGCTTGTCAAAAAAAAGGACTCAATACCTCATTGGCATCTTCAAAAATCAGAACACCAAACTAGAAGATATCGTAGACGCTATGCCCGCTTCCTCGTTGCTTTGTATGGAAGAGGAAACCTGGGAAGAAGTCTGCTACCAACGTTTCGCAAAATCGACAATGAGAAGCAGATTCCACCAAACTTCTTTACCACTGGAAGGACGCTGCACGGTACCAAGCATTCAGGACCTACACCAAGTCCAAAATGGTGTGGAATCAAAAAAAAATCCGACTGGGGCTGGAAACTTGGTACCAATGGGCCCACTCCAGTAACGATGTCAGAGAACCTGTTCCAGATATTTATTAATGTATTTCATGCAATTGCAAAAATATCGGTGGAGCAGGTGGCTGCAGAAAAAGAAGGTTGGAGCGCTCTTTTGTATGAGGATTTTGCAAAGGTGAATCATGCGAGAATGCACCAGAGGTCATCATCGAGGGCGACGACGAGGTTAAGGCAATGACAGGAAGCCCATATTCTCAATGAGGAAAATGGGTTAGAGAATATCACTGACAACATCAACCGACCAGGACCATCAAAGATAAAAAAATATAGAAATATTCTTGGGGACATGAATTACCAAATGAGAGCCGTATACAACTGCGAAAAAATAAGAACATCCGCGGATTAGGACTTCTGGAGAAACCATAATTAAAAAAACGCGCCGTTCACTCTATCTCACGGTGGTGTGGAAATGGATTGATTTCACAAAATTATAGTTATATAGTGAATAGCTACCCATTATTTCTTAAAATGAGAAAAACGAACAGTTGGACGATTTTTTTGGAAGAACATTCATGGTTCCACCGATGTAACTCGTTATACATCAGACTTACAAAAAAAGTTTTTTTGAAAAAAATATAAGGAATTCAGTCTTCTTCAAATATAAAAAGCATTTTTGTCTTAGGATTATTCGTTGAGGAAATATTCCGAAAAAAAAACAATTTTTTGTACCTTTGACCCTAGAACGCTCGCGCCATGGTCTTTTAGACAGACCGCTTAGATTTTACTACATAGTTTACAAAACGCGCATGTCCGAACCTTATGGCTACGTGACAATTCCTAAAACCCGAGGTGCGAATGATAACGTTGGTGATTTTAATTTCGGTAAACTTGTGACGCCCATTTTCTTTTTCAGCATAATTTATATGTTCATTCCTTTTGCGATGGGATGGGTGACTACGAAAAATATATTTCTAGCTTACAAGCGCTGCTTGATGAAGTGAACCTAGAAGAACTAATGCGGGGAGGTTGGAGATGATGGGGAAGACAATGTATCCGATAGTGAACATGACAGTAATTACGAGCAGTCCGACGATGATAATTGTTGCCAGTAAAGGTGAAGAGGGCGAAGAAGAGATGAAAGTTGAGAGAATTACAGTTCTCAGCAACGTGATTACAATAATTCTGCCGATGGTATTCCTTTGTTCCACAGATTGAATAGTTACGTTGGCAAGGACAAAATAATAAGTTGGAGGAAGGATTCCGCCAGTAGCTTCTGGGAGAAAAAATAAATAAAAATATTTACAGTTTTCATGAGGGACCGACCCGACAGGCTGAATTGCAAAAACTCCAATTTCTGCTTGGGAATTATATTTTCCGATGTGACTCTTGAAGAAATTGTATCATGCACTACCATATTCATTCAATCTGTGCGCCAAAACTATGTCGGAGATACCAATATAACTGAAATAAGATCTTCATTTGGTGTCCTGTATATGGCTGGTTCGTTGCGTTCATGTCACCCAAATATTACATATCTATGGGAAACCGACGGTACAGAAGATCAATTTTTTCGGTGTGCAATGTCAACTACCAACCATACGGCAAATTTTTATGAATTTGTCAAGCGTATGGTCAAACTAATTTTGAACTCGATAATATTACAATTGTCAATTGGTTCACGTCGTTGCCACTTGACAAAGATTTGACTAAAGAAAAATTGACAGTTGTAGGAACGAACAGAAAAAATAAGGTAGAAATCCCACTAGAACTTCGAACTTCAATTAAATTCAAGACTCATCTAACCTTGCTATCATATATCCCAAAAAAAACAAAAATGTGATGCCTTTGTCTTCAATACATCACGATGATGAGATAGACAAGGATACAGGCGATGCAAACAAACCTTCGATTATTACTGCTATAATTCTATTAAAGGCGGTGTCGATCAACTAGACCAATGAAAGAACATATTCTGTGGCTCATGAAAGTGCAAGATGTCCCTAACATGTTTTATCATACTAAATATAGCAGCAATCAACAGTCAAATTATCTACGAACAAAATACAGAATCCAATACCTTAAGAAGAGAGTACCTAAAATCTTTGAGCAAAGAATTGTGTGAAGATTATATGTAAAAATGATTGCTCATCGACAACCTACCAGAAGAATTAAAAACTAGCATTCGATGGATTTTGAAAATTGAAGAACCTCTGATAACTAGACAAGAACAGTTGCTGGAAGTGTGCCTACTGCACTTCTGCAAAAAATGAAAAACTACCTCTAGATGTCACAAGTGTTCGCATTATATTTACAAGGAACACACAACTCTAACTTGTGTGGGCTGCAGAGGAAGAGATGAATAATAAAAGTTCTTTCCTTTTCTGTTTTGTTTTATTTATAGAATAATATTCTGTTGTGTTTCAATCTCCTGAAGAGTATTTTAGTTTTGAATCATAAGCTTATTGTTCAATTTATTGGTTTTGTATTATATTATCATTATAAACAATAATAAAACATAATAACTATTCATATTTTTTTGGATCGTGAGTCGGTCGAAATGACCGGAGCGCGAGTGAAAATTTTGCATTATCGAGTGCGAGCGCTCTAGCGTTAATCCAAGATCTCGCTCTTCCCCCCCATGGTCGAAAACTTGGATTTCCCATCGAGGCCCGGAACTAAATAACATATATCAAAATTGTTTCCACCCCACTTCTTGTAGGGCAAAAACCCCCACATAGTGGATTATTATGCTAGTTTAACCTATAATTTATCACACCCGGTTACATAATACGACTATCTTTTCTGCGAGAACTTTTGACTTTCACCTGAAAATAGTAGTCACTTCTGATCGACCGGAAGTGGTATATTGAACGTTATGTTTCCAAAAAAGCAATACAATTTTGAAACCAATTCCATATGTCATTCCCACAAATAAAATCAAATGGTTTCTAAGTAATCGTTTATTCCTGGAAACCTTTCTTCCAGGCCATCAAGAAAGAAATACACATTTTTGCGATGATGACAAAAAAATTTCTATATGTTTTATTTAGCGTTGTAAAAGTTAATCGAATATGACCTTCAAGTACTGAAGTATCTGAACGGAACGACAAGTCAGCAATTTGTCTTTTTCAAACTTTCAAAAAGTCAGAAGTATAAATATCACACGTATGGTTGTGAATACAAAATTCATCCTATACAAACGTATATGCACAGCTAACAACTGTCTATTTTAGATGTAAATACTACAGAACGAATCCTAATATTTATATAACCTGAAGGAGTACTCTTCAACCAATGTTCATAACTTTTGTTTGTTCAAATAATTAGGAACAAAACAATCTATTTTTGGTATATTCGTAACTGAGCAGATTCTTCTGACCAGGACAAATGAATTAGACATAACAAGCTGAAGCTAGCCATGGCTTACGCGTGAAACAAACAAGTCAAAAAAGTTTAGGCAACTGATTTTGTTTTGTAATGTAAAATTCCACATACATTTTTGGTATTACGTCCTCGCTCATTTTGGAAATATCATTTTGTGTGATCTCCATTCCGCAACTAGTTGATTAAGATTGAATTGAACTGGGAATAATAATTCCATTATATATCAACAAAAGTTTATAAAAACAAAAGAAGTTGGAAAAGTAAATTTTAGAATTTATCGATTCATTCTAAAATCAAGATTACGAACCATGTGTCAGAAAAAATGGGATATATTTTTTGAAAAACACATACAACATTTCCATTCATTTATAAATCTTATAATCTACGATAAAAAGTTAGGGAGCCGCTTTCTTATATTTATATGTAATCTGAAAATCTGATCTGATAATTATGAAAAAAGGATAACCAAGCTGGATTCCTTTGTACGATTTACTACATTATTCCATAGATATGTCAAGAAATTAAGATCCAAATGCTATCTGAGATTACAAAAGTTCATTCAGTTATCGAACAAAAGAACGCACTTGGGTTTCAATCTCAATATTACTTCGGAGAATAATAACTAAAAGTTATTCATATAATAAGAATTTCAATCGAGAATTGTTGAAAACCAATTACGTTATGTCTCCCGAAGGACTGTTGTCAAACGGTATTTAATTGTCACGAACGAGAGTTCCTAATATAAAAAGAGTATACAAGGGAAAATAAAATTATGAATACATCAATGGTAATTTGGCGATTCTTGATTTTTGTGTATACATCTCATGGGGAAAAAAGTTGGGAAAAAGGTTGTAGAGCTCATAAAGATCCATCAAATGATCTTAAATTTCGAACTGATGATGTTTTTTATTTCATTTGAAATAATACCAACTTCTAGTTTCTGATATCGCATGACAGTTCACTACCTCTTTCTATTCCACAGTAGGTTCCTTAATAAAATATATATATATATATATATATATATATAATATATATATATATATATATATATATATATAGATGAAGTGTTAACACTTCTCTTAAAGGGCTATGTCCTTTAAATTTCTTCCATTTTGTTTAACAGTCCCCTCGATATTCCTCCGTTTCATCTCTAGAATCCTGGACTCGGATGTCACGCAGGTTGACGTGGTGACGTTGGTTGTTGCCCTGGAATGCAGGGTCTGCTAACCGAAACCACAAATGTGCAGCTGGCTTCTGTTCGTTGACTCCGTTGATTTATCGTTTTCTACCAAGTGTTGTTCATCCTTGCACTTCTTTACCGTACTGATGAGGGCCGAGAGCCCGAAACACGTGTCTACGGTTAACACTGCTCTTTGAGGCCTATATCTCCATTTTCATATGAAATAAAAATAATATGTTCAACATATCAAATCTTTGAGGAGGTTTGGATGTACTCTCCGATCATGTCTGATAGAATGTATTTTCAGATGGTAACATTTCAGATGTAGACGACAAACTAACCAACTCAACACATTCATTTGAAATGATATCATTATAAATTTCATTTCCTTTGTTCTCATTTACATATCATTTTTTGAAGACTATCCCTTTTCAAATTAATATTTCTCGGCAGACTATCATGTTCAAGATTATCATATTCATTTCCATTCATACAAAAATTAGGTTCATTAAGTAATTTTCATAGATCGAAATTATTCCTCTTTTTTATTAGCCCATTTTCATCTTCTATCGAAACTGATCATGGTGCAATATGATTTTGAATAACTTTTGCAGGTTATTATTTGTATAAACAACATTATCACCAGGACCATATGAGCATACATTTTTCTTGGGGGTATTTATTTCTTTTGGTAACTCTGTTCAATGTTTCTGTAAAATTTTCGATGATAATTGGTTTGAGAAGATATTTTTTTGGTAATTTATTCTTGTTAACTACTGAATAGAAGTTGAGCTGGAGGATAATTGTGCCCAGTGACTGGTGTATTTCGATATTCAAAAAGCATACTTTATTTGTCCATACTTTTACAGATTCCAAGCTTTTTCTGCAAGGCCATTACCCTCAGGAAAATATGGGCTTGATGTGTTAATTTCAAATTGCCCCTCTATACTGAATTTTCTATATTCAAATGATTTGAAGGGCATGTCACGTGCCACTGATATTTTGGGTATTCCGTGAATGGAGAAAATAGTTTTGAGAGACTTGATAATGTCACTGGAATTTTTTGATGATAATTCAACAAGTTCTACCCATTTTGAGGAATGGTCTATAAGGACTAAATGAGATAACCCTGAAAATTCTAGAATATCGAGTCTTAATTTGTTGAAAATATAAACAGGATGTTCATAAAATCAGATGTGGAATCATCTGCGACTGAAAGATAAACTTTAGTCACTATCTTCCATCGTCAAGATAGCCTCTTGTGGCGTATTCATGTTGGAAAGGGAAACATTCTCAATTGAATATTGATAGAAAGATTTTTCTGTGAATTGACAAATCCACGATTAAAATGAAGTAATTTTTTGTGAATGTCTAACAGAAAACAACTACTTCCCCGGCTCAAGCCACGCTGGACATTGAACTACATCTGATAGATTTTCTGAAAAGGCCCTAACTCGAAAGAAAAAATCTGAAATTGAAAATTTGCATTTTCATTCAGATAGTTATTTGATTTTTTATTCCAGTCTTAATTAAGAACTCATAGAGATGAATGAGGCAAAGAAGAATGTTTCCCAAAAGAGAGTACTTACCAGAAATCATTCGTAACATTGACGCAGGAGAGACAACGCATTCACTAGGTCTTCAATACATTTTTGTCGACGAAAATCTATTGCACGCTTCCACGATCATCAGGAAGACCGGAAGAAATGGGAAACACATTTTCAAGAAGCAATCTCACTTTGCAAAGATGGAAAAAGTTAGAATCATTTATTTTGGAGAGACACTTTGAAATAAGTGTATTCTGACATTAAAACCTGTCATGGGGTATGATAGATTGATTTGTTGAAAATATAAACAGGATGTTCATAAAATCAGATGCGGAATCATCTGCGACTGAAAGATGAACTTTAGTCACTATCTTCCATCGTCGAGATAACCTCTTGTGGGGTATTCATGTTGAAAAGGGAAACATTCTCAATCTGATTTTATGAACATCCTGTTTATATTTTCAACAAATCAATCTATCATACCCCATGACAGGTTTTAATGTCAGAATACACTAATTTCAAAGTGTCTCTCCAAAAGAAATGATTCTAACTTTTTCCATCTTTGCAAAGTGAGATTGCTTCTTGAAAATGTGTTTCCCATTTCTTCCGGTCTTCCTGATGATCGTGGAAGCGTGAAATAGATTTTCGTCGACAAAAATGTATTGAAGACCTAGTGAATGCGATGTCTCTCCTGCGTCAATGTTACGAATGATTTCTGGTGAGTACTCTCTTTTGGAAAACATTCTTCTTTGCCTCATTCATCTCTATGAGTTCTTAGTTAAGACTGGGATAGAAAATCAAATAACTATCTGAATGAAAATGCAAATTTTCAATTTCAGATTTTTTCTTTTGAGTTAGGGCCTTTTCAGAATATCTATCAGATGTAGTTCAATGTCCAGCGTGGCTTTAGCCGGGGAAGTAGTTGTTTTCTGTTAGACATTCACAAAAAATAACTTCATTTTAATCGTGGATTTTCCAATTCACAGAAAAATCTTTCTATCAATATTCAATTGAGAATGTTTCCCTTTTCATCGCATCTTACTTTTTCAAAAGGATATGATATTGTACAATCATTGGTTCCTTCTCATTTCTGACTGGTATTTCTCACAAATCCCACAAATACTATTTAATTTTGTCCATACTAATCAATAACACAATGACTTTGCTTCAGCATTGGTTTTCGATATATAAAAATATTTTTCATTTTAATTTTTTAATATTTTTTTTTCAACGAGAAGGAACCATTATTCTGTTTTCCAAATAAACCAACCCATTCTTGAATAATTTTTTTTCACTTCTACCTGAGATTTTGAATTTGGCCAACCATTATTATAGTATTCAATATTATTTTAAAGAATTGTTTCAAGTTCAGTCTCTTTCTGAGTTAATAACTAAAGCCAGAATCTATAATCGACCAACTCTTGAAAATGATCAACATTTATTTCATTGTGCGTATTTCTCCAGGTGAAGTTATATGTGTTCAACTTGTTACCACAGTCCATAAAGTCAACATCATTCTTTCAATATTTATTAAGGTTAAATACCTGTAAACGGCTTCTGGGTTTGTCATTTTATGGGACAATAAATGGTGAAAGAAAGAATGTATTTGAACGAACCATTGTTTAGTGATTCATGACGTTGTGAGTTTTCTTTTTCCATTATTTTTTCCACTTCATTAGGAGTGTTGATTCAACAAATATATTTGATGTCATTCCGGACCTGTCCCCATAAGTATAAAAAAATATTAGATGTGATTGAATCACGTTTAAGATCTTACAGGAGGCTATGATATTTATAGATTAGCTCTCCCTTTTTTACATTTGTTGCGAATAAAAAGGGATAACTCAATATTACACATGAATTTTGATTCATCATGTAGAATAACTTATTTATACCATGTAATCTATATAATGTAATGTAAGAATGAATTTAATAAATCTCAAATCTCAAAATGATAATTTAGAGAAATCAGACTTTTCATCGCATTCTCCTGTACATTGAAATTCATATAAAGGTTGCATTATAATGTTTAATGAATATTGCATTCATTTAAGACATCACTGAGCTAGCTAATTATTTGGAACTGAATATGTTGGCTCTCAATACCATAATTCATATCAGAACCCAGGAATCAAGGTGGATTCGGCTAGTTTTCATGAATTTTTGTAAAAAAGAACTTTTATGTTGATCAGAAGCGAGTCAATTCTACTCTGGCTGCGAGACGAAAACTCTGTGGGGGATCCGGGATCTTCTGTTGAGGTTGAACTGGATACATCTTTCGATAGTAGGTATTTCCACTTGGAAGATTCACCCAGAAACACTGATAGACTACTTCTCCAGTTCCTTCAGGGGGCTGACGACCATATTTATATTCTGGTATTTTCATCCAGCGCGTGGATGGATTCCAAGTTACATGCTTTTTTTGTTGCACAGTTCAGTGCGAATAATTTTCCCAGAATTGAATTTCTTGATCTCATTCCGTCTGTTGGTAGATAAATCAGCCTTCTGACCTTGATAAAGGGTAGTAGGTCCCTTGGACTGTACATATTCTTTTTTAGCCCGACTTAAGTCAATCGATATGAGCTCTCCAAGCGACTCTTCTCACCACGATGAGAAGAGGCGTGATGTCAAGTATGACCTCTGATGGTGCTTTTGGAGTCAATATCATTGCTACTGTTATGCAGTATCGATGTGCTGCGGCTCCATATTTTACTCCACAATATCATATATACCAGGTGTCAACGAATCTATCAGACAAGTCATAACTTCTAGAATACTACGTGTATCAAAATGAGATTTGGTACAAGTAAATGGTATGTGGAGAGGAGAGTTTTCGAATATTTTCTCCTTCTTCGTCACTTCAGGTTTCACCGGAAATCGCTCCGGTTTTGAATTTTTAAATGGAACAGCCTGTATATTGTAACATTTTTGGATTTCAGAGACAATTCTGGATCAGATTGTGACATTCTGAGAAGTTTTCACGCCCACTCAATTTTTTGAGAGTAACTTTTAATATTGCATCTAGGTGGCCATGATCGGACGTAAACTAATCTGAGGACCTCAGGTGATGAGGACCTGGTGAAACCGGAAGTGACCGGAAAGTCCTCTTCACATACCATTCACCTATACCGAATCTCATTTCCATACACCTTATATTTTATAAGTTATGACTTGTCTAATAGACACCCGGTATTTCCTGTGATCGATTCCTCATAAGTTGTGAATCTAGAGATGATTCAAGGGTGTTCATAAAATCAGATGTGGAATCATCTGCGACTCAAAAATAAACTTAAGTCACTATCTTCCATCGTTCAAGATGTTGAAAAGGGGAACATTATCAATTGAATATTGACTAGAAGTATGTAGTTGTTTTCTGTTAGATATTTATGAAAATAACTTAATTTTTATCGTGGGTTTTTTAATTCACAGAAAAATAAGTTTGTTCAAAACGAGAGATACATTCAATATACTGTTTGCGATTTTCTTTTCAGAAATACAAAAATGAGTATTTTATGAGTACAAGTAAATGGGGTGTGTGTGTGTCCTGAAAATTGAAGCGTGTGCCTGAGGGTTCTTAGACTAAAATAGAAAATGAAATTTTCGCTCTCAGATTTTTTCTTTTGATTGAGGGTCCTTTCAAGATATCCGTGTCCTTACCCGGGGAAGTAGTTATTTTCTGTAAGATATTCACAAAAATAACTTAATTCTCATCGTGGATTTTTCAACCCTTCCAACTTGATTCGAGCTAATTGACCTCTGGCTTCCATTCTAGATTTGTTCCATTGGGGCAAATAGACCTCAGAATGTGAAGCTTCAAGTGACTTCAAGTTCGGTATTTATAAGATGTCAATAACATATATGAATTAACTATCCTCAGAGAGAATTTGAAAAGCAATTCCCAATTCATCCTCTACTTAAACTTGTGCTACAGGAAATTCTTAACTTCTCCTTTTTTATACGATTCTCATATAAAATGGATACCTCTTGTGAATGTTAGGAGTTCAAAGACTTAATATGCTTTACTTATAAGTTTATAGAACACTGCTTTTTTCTGTGAAAACTAGAATGTAAAATAGATACCTACATTTTTATATAGGGTGTTTCAAGGAATACGAAAAATTACAAAAGCGCAACGTTGGCGATGATTGAAAATTGTAGAGAGTAGCCATAGCAGGTTGGTACGTCGTAATTGCAATGTAGATGGCCAGATCCTTAACTTTATAACATGCTCCATTCATATGCTATAAATAAATTGAAATTAGAAATAATCACAAATTTATGTACAGAACTACTATTTTTCTATCAAGATGGGAATATATATTATCAAGGTGGACTCTTTCCGTTATGAAACGCTTTAAAAAATAATTCATCCAAAAATGATCAATCAATAGAATTTACGATGAAACGAAAAACTTGTACTCACAGTTATTATGGATTATGCAATCCTTCTTAATGGAAACTACCAGCTTACCATCTGCAACAAGAATTCATACGTTATTCACCACACAACTGTTATTTTAACCAATTAGTATAATCAATTCATAATTATCAATGATTATGTTGCCTAAATATTCATTATGCCAACACCCAACGAGGTATTCGATATCGATGTGTAAGTGGAATTATCGATAAAAATTTCGAAAAAAGTATCATAACTACATACATTCCTAGCGGTTTGGAACGTGTGGAATGAAGTGTTTTAAAAATATGCGTTTCTTAACTGGATACAATAAAAAACTGAAATTTCGCATAGATATCATGTTCATAGTGTTCGTACGAAATAAGATAGGATTAACCGGATAATGACGTTTTTTACTCCATTTCATCAATTTCTTTGAAATTGATTAATTAAAAAATGTCTTCCGAATATTTGGTGAAGTAGGAAGGTAGGATAAAATAATATATTATGATACAAATGTGTAAGTGAGCCATTGAAGCACGCGAAACGAGTTTGAGGGCACGACGCCGAGCGGAGTGCCCTCAACGTTGCAAGTGCTTTAAAGGCTCTTATACACGTGTATCGTACGCTATTTTTTATTATACCTGCATCATAACTTCAATAACAATGCTGGAAATGAATTTTGGATCAGGATAATGTTCCTTATATTTTAATACATCTAATCAGGTATGTGATATGGACATCTGATGTCACGTCTTGTTTACATGGATATAGCAATTGTTGTTTACAAGTTTACAGTTCATATGATCGATCTGAAAGTTGTACTTGTTTTTGTTACCTAGCAACCTTTAAAACACGGCGTGTTTTGATCTTAAGATTTAGCTCGCTTTTTCCTTCAAAACACGGCGTGTTTTGATGTTGAGATTTCGCACGCATTTTAGTTCATAAAACAAGGATTATGATGCAGGTATGATTGAAAAATAAATGAAACCACAATAGGAGAAGAGTTCACTTGAGCACTGGAGTATTTTCTGAATATATATTCGCTTCAGTTTCCAAATATTACAAATTTCCCACACAACTTTGATTACTTTAGATATCTGTATGCAAATGTATTAGTCAAATATAATAATAATAATAGAGGTCTCTATTATTTTCAAGTAATATACATAGGAGTTATTATATGTTAATAGTTAAAAAAACAGATTTCTGAAAATGAAGGGCGAAGTTCATTTTCTGCAGAGAAAACAGTAGCTTCCTACGAAAATGTTCTTCCACTTAACCCTGATATATAGGATGAGTACACAATAATAGAAGGAGTCTTCATGTATATATTATTTACATTCTTGAAAAATAAAAAATAAAAATTTTCCTATTTTTAATTCCGGTTTATTCCAAATCATGATGTGCCATTTCCCAATCGTAATTTTTAGGAAAGACTAACTAGCTCCCCCAACTAACATTATAGAATAATCATACCAGATAGACAAATGTTCTGAAGGAGTCCTCACAACTACAAAGACATAATACAGGTTGTAAAAATCATGGTTGAGACCAATGAATCCCCTCCAAAATCCATCGACTTCATAGGTAAAATGAATGTGGAAACTTAATTGAAGTCAACTCATTACTCTCACATACCCATTTTTTGAGGTCATACCTCAGAGGACAATGTCCGTTGAGCAGTCCCGTTATCAGTTTCAAGTATTTCGTGTTCAAAAACAGAAAGTGTTTAATTTTCCTTGGCAATGGGCTCAGAAGCCTTTTTGCTTGTCTTTGTCCTGAAAACTTATTCCAGTGAGTTTTGATCTGGTCAGCTTTCCAGCATCGAAACTCTTTCTCAATGAGGACTTCGGAGAGACGACATAATGGTTCTGGGCCTCGAAATTAAGTGTTTATTGGCAAGGCTATCTGCCTCCTGATTGCATTTGGTTCCCTTTTTCGTAGTCAGTTGTGTAAGGGAGAGTTTGCAGCCCCAAGTCACGAGTGTGTGACTTTGGAGCTTTCAAAGCATTCTTGGGCGCCAATTTTGTCAGCGTGGATTTCTGCTTGAAAAATTGGTGGGGCTTTGCCTAGGGGTTTTGAGAGCCGGAAATTAGAAACCGTTACTTCTACTCCAGCCAATGCAGTGGTGGAAGGTTCAGCATTACTTCTAATGCTGCCCCTGTGATTCCCACACAGGTAAACTGCTGCCCTTTTGCAGCTCGATTTTTGCCAAGTACCGTTGGATTCTTGGTCACCATACTAATGATGCATAGGTGACCATAGGTTTGATAGTCGTTTAGTAAGAACAAAATATTGTTTTTGGCTTCAAACTCCATGCCTTGCCAAATACCCCCGGGTTGCCGCTGTAGCTTTGGAAAAACGATATTTATTTGACTGTTCCATGTTAGTATTTGGTCTATTATAACGCCTGAATATTCGACTTCTTTGGAAAAGGTTAGATGAGTTCCATTCAGTGTCGGGGCTTTCAGTTCGTGCTTTCGCCCCCTTGTGGATGGAACCAGCACTGTTTTGCTAGAAGTTACAGGATTTACCAGTAAGTCGAAAAGGAACTTGAAGACATTTTATCGACCCCATCGTCAATCAGATCCAATATTTGTTGGCTTGCGCTGTTTTCGCCATTGAATGAAAAAGTCAATAGTTTTCACAAATCAACGACATTCTAGTTGAAAATACATGAATGAGCCATATGGTGAATACACTTTTGGGAGGGTTTCACAGAAAAAGTATAACAAATTCGAAATTCCAATTGATATTTCTTCAGCAAATTGAATCTTTTGGGGGTCGCATTTGTTCAACATGAGAAAACAATATAGCGGAAAATGTTGTATTACAACTGCGATGAGATCTTTCTTTATTGGTAAATCTGACGTGAATATAACGTTAAATTTACCTTCGCCAAATTGGGCACTGATATCGTAATGATGTAAATTTTACTTCTAATGTTTATTGGGTATATTCATAAAAGATGCCACTATCAAAACAATATTTGTATGCCCTTCAAGTTATTCATGATATACGGAATATATATTTGATTATATGACAATATGATTTTGGAGATTTCAGAGTTTCAACCCCTATTTGAACGTTTGACCAATCATTCCGTAATCCCAACTACGTTCAATACGGTTTACCACAATATCGATTGCTATTTAACTTAATGATGTAATTTAGACCGATCACTGTAATATAGTCTTCATTTCCCCGTAGTCAATCATGTTATGTTGTAATTCACTCCTTATTACCTTACCACAAATCAAACACCTGCTCAAAGCACAAACAAAACAATATACTTAATTACGGGAAAATGGTAAGCTTTCGATTTCATTATAAATTATCAGAGGATGGTCATAACTTACACTAATTTGAATCAGTTGCATTCTTATCAAATGAGTACTTTTGTTTGTTACATAAAAGTTGCATTAATGAATTTTAGTGATGAACATAACTCTTCGTTATATGTTATGTTATGATTCAGCTAAGAATTTAGATATATTACTGGGGTTAAGAGCTCAAGTGATGAAAGAAAACGGCATATAATATAGATGGGGGTTGCCGGCAATTTCTTTTGGATTTCAATATATAATTCCAGGAATAAGAATAAGCACACTTATGCCGTTTGATATAAAAGGCCTAAAACTCAGGTAATTGGATTATTTAATATTTTTTCATTTACAATATCATTGGAGTCAATTGTTTTTGTTCTATAAATGAGAAAATTATGAAAAACAGATGGCGTGTCAGTCGGAAAGGGAAAATTTACAAATCCAAGATTAATTCTAAAATTGTCATAAATCAATCTGATGTATATCCAACAAAAATTACACTCATTTTCACTAGAAAATAAGATTAACATTTCTATTTTTGTGTAAACCTGAAATTCTACGATCAAAAATTTTATGTTTCAAATATCCCTACTTGCAACCTAATATTTCTAACCTGGTTGGAATCCAAATTAAAAAATATATCAAAACTGATTTCCTTTTATTCTAAAATTCGATATCCAAATAAAAAATCAAATCCAACACACCAAAATACAAAAAATCCAATCATATATTGAACAAGAGCACACAAGAACGGAAAGTTCTTACTTGTGTTTCGAATTCTATATCATTTCACTATGAGAAATAACTGAACTAATAATTATGTATGTACGTTTGGTGTAGGTGCTACGGTCACAAATATATTATTTTTTTCATCACTCATTCACATTGTACGTTGATTTTTGATATAGTTTAATATATAGTTGTTGAAATTCGGTTTCGGCTTTGTTGAGTTATTGCACTTATCCTTTATAGTTTGTATGGAATTCAGTCACTGAAAAATCCTTTTGAATATGAAACAACTGAGAAATTGAAAGAGGTGCTTTCAGTAACAAATCGTAAAAATGATGTTTTTTTTCCTTCTTTATTCAACGTCGGCCTATTTCTGCTACCAAGGCTAAACACCGACTCCGGTGAGCACACTCCTCCCAACCGGAAATTTTGCCGAATCCTCTGTTGCTTCAGAGGTAGGGTTCTTTAACGAGCTCAACATCCATGAACTCGGGACCGACATCTTAACGTCTCCTCCGAAGGACGGCATATCTATCGTCTTATCTCGTGCTCATTGATAAGACGCATGCAGCTGCGAATATGCTACTACGCTACAGTTGTTAGGACATTCAACGTGGAACTTCCTTGTCCGGTGGTCACCCATTCAAGTGAAAAACAATGTTAAATGACTTGATGTTTGAACAATTCACAAGAATATCACCTGAATATAATTCACAGTTCTATTGAACATATCGCTATTAGGCGTAATATTACTGCAGGCTAGTCGAATCTGCATTTTCAGATCATCTAAATCAGAAGCAGCAGTACTGAAAACAGTATCCTCTGAATAACTCCATAGAGAAAAAAATCGAGTGGTGATAAATCTGGGGAAAGAGCTGGCCACCGAATTGGACTTAACAAACCATCTATTTGGATGGTTCTTTCCAGATATTCAGTGACAACTTGTGAATTATGAGGAGCAGCACCATCGTATTGCCACCAAATCCATCCACTTCCCACTATTAGAATATCTTTCATCAATTGGTTTAAATAATTTCGTAAATAATGTAAATATTGCACCCAACAGAAATTTTCGTTGAAGAAGTAAGGTCTCATGATGCGGCCATTGAACATTCCGCACCATACCTTAATACCCCAGATGACTTAGAAATAACTTGACATTTCAAATGCATATTGTGAAAAAATGTATTGACAAAATAAAATAAAAAATTGATGGTTGAAAAAAGGAATGAGTGATGTTTTCAACGATGTGCCACTTGACCCCCTATGCTATTTAAATAAATTTTTCAACTTGATGTGCCCCTCCGAGCCATCTATCAAGCAATCACATTGTCTTTCGTTTCAAAAAGTAGTATCGGAATGGTTTGAGTCATACAGTTCAAAAGTTAACAGGAGGGGGAGGGGGTGATATATATATATATATATATATATATATATATATATATATATATATATACACGTGTTTGGGGCTCTCGGTTCTCATCAATACGGAGAAGAAGTGCAAGGATGAACAACAATTGTTGGAATACAACAAATCGATGGAGTGAACAAACAGAAGCCAGCCGCACATTTGTGGTTTTGGTTAGCAGACCCTGCATTCCATTGAGGGCTATGTCCATTAAATTCCTTCCATTTTGTTTAACAGTCCCACTCGATATTCCTCCCTTTGTTCTATATAGATATATATTTATATATCTATAAAGTTCTGGAATTCATAGTGCTTTATATTACGCCATATTAATTTCAATATGGGTATGAAAATGAAAGATTGAGAATTATTTCAATTAAAAGAATTACTAGATCGATTTGATCATCTTTGAATTCAGCCGAGGTTATAATATATTTTTGTGCCAAATTTCATTTCATTCGATTGAAAATGTGGCCTCCGGTTTGTCTAACAATTCCAAATATATAGTGTATCCATGAGTTTTCTATGATATTAAGTTATTTTCATTCATTTTGCAATACAAATAAAACTAAAAAACCTCTAAAATAAGATACGCCTTCCAATGATTCACCAATATATATTGTAAATAGCCCCGATGTTGGTAGGTTGAAAATTGATCCTATTAATCATGAGTGGGTAGAGAATACCTCTCTAATAAACGTGATCATATTTTTTCTGATAATTTGTTTTTATATTCAATCCATCCATCTCATTGAAAGCCAAACACGAACGGTTTATTCTATACTGCCTTATAATTATAACGTTCGTCATAGTGTGTGATTGACCACGACTGCTCAATCTGATTGTGTTGATTTCTAGCGACTGTTTTCACTGTGCCAATTCTTGAATATATAATATGTCGAAGATTGGTTAGTGCTGAAGATGATAACTGAGCAAGATGGTCCAAATTTTGAATGGGGTCAGCAACAACTTAATCTCTTCTATATTGCAATATTTGAAAACAATTTTCAGTACATCAAATCTTATTTATGAATATTTCATAAATAACTGAGATTACACTTGACGAATGCTCATTTTGAACGGACCTATAAGAAGTTCAAGCCGATGAAAATTCGTTCTGTGATATGAAGAAATTTGAATTCTGAAGGATTTTATTCATTTATTCTACATCAGGCCCACCACCCAATGAAGAAGTGTTTCAAAGAATTATATATATATATATATATTTATATATATTCATATATATATATATATTTATATATATATATATACATATATATATATATATATATATATATATATAAAAGGCGAATTTCGAACCTTTTTTTGGACAGCTTCTATCATATCAATATATTTCCTATAATTGGAGTTCAATATCACGCTACAATATTCTAATTATCGAATAAAAGAAATAAAATATAATTTATTATAACAGTTGAATATATATATATATATATATATATATATATATATATATATATATATATATATATATATATATATATATATATATATATATATATATATAAATACATGATATACGTGTCTGGGAAAACATCGCACCAAACAGTGATATTGTAATTTCAAATATGATACACACAAACCAATTTTGGTACAAGTACTAAGAAACAATTATTCAACAAAAAAACAAGTGATGGAATATTGTAGCGTGTTATTGAACTCCAATTATAGGAAATATATTGATGTGAAGCTGTCCAAAAAAAGGTTCGAAATTCGCCTTATATATATATATATATATATATATATATATATATAAACTGAAGTATAGGAAACATAAAAAACCAAATTTTATGTTTTCTTTGAGGTTGCAGTCAATAGGAAATGGCAATGTAAATTGTCAAGCTTTCGAAAAACTTTATTTCATTATCAAGACATCTGAGAAGAACAAAATCACATTGTAAAAATACTTTTTTTATAAAATATAACTAACATACTAACTGGAGGTTGCTAATAGGAAAATATCGGTGCACATCATGAAGAAAACATAAAATTTGGGATTTTGTGTTTCCTAAACTTCAGTTTTTTTCAACTAGTCCAGTCAAGAGACTACCCTTCTTCTATATATATATGTATATATATATATATTTATATATATATATATATATATTTATACAAGGATAATTCTTCAAAACACTTCTTCATTGGATAATGGGCCTGATGTATTATAAATGAATAAAATTCTCCAGAATTGAAATTCACAGAACGAATTTTTATTTGCTTGAACTTTTTATAGGTCCGTTTAAAATGAGCATTTGTAAAGTGTAATCTCAGTTAATAATGAAATATTCAGAAATAAGATTTTATTTACGAATCCGAATAATTAACAAATTTATGTACTAAAAATAGTTTTCTAATATTGCAATATAGCAGAGATTAAATTGTTGCTGATCCCAGCCAAAATTAGGATCATCCTGCTTAGTTATGATCTTTAGCAATAACCAATCTTCGACATATTGTATATTCAAGTATTGACACATTGAAAACAGTCAGTAGAAATCAACACAATTAGATTGAGTACTCGTGGTCAACCACACACCATGACGGACGTTATAATTATAAGACTCATTATCAGAAAAAATATGATCACGTTTATTAGAGAGGTATTCTCTACCCACGTATGATTAATAGGATCAATTTTCAACCTAACAACATCTGGGCTATTTACAATATATATTGGTGAATAATTGGAACGCGTGGAAGAAATTAAACTTAGGAAATGCCAGTTGGTAATGTAACTGTGGTTCGTCATGTTAGATTAAAGGAACAATTTTTTCAAAATCTATTTCCCTGCATTTTTGGTTCAAACAGTTTTTTGTAAGTATGTTGTCCAATGAGTTGGAGCGGTGAAAACATGAACATTCTTCAAAAAATCAAAAAAATCGTCCAAATGCTCGTTTTTCTCATTTTGAGGAAATATTTGTAGCTATTAACTAAATAATTATAATTTTGTGAATCAAGAGTCAACTCATTTCCACATCACCATGAGATAGGGTGAACACGTGTTTTTTCAAATTGTGGAATACTCAGTAGGCCTAATCCGCAAAAATGTTATTTTTCTTGCAATTGAGTGAGGCTCCTATTCCGTAATTTATGTTCCCGGGATTATTTCTTTTCTTTATGATCCTGATTGGTTATGAAGACATCATAATGATGTCTTCATAATCGTTTTCGTTGTCAGTGTTATCTTCTAATCTATTTTCCTCACTGAGAATCTGGGCTTCCATCTATATCATTGCCTCATCTTCGTGGACGATCTTGATGATGACATATCGTGCATCCTTGCATGACTCACCATACGACCACCCACTATATACTTTTAAGCAATTGCATGAAATAACTTTCAATAAGGAATCAGGGGCAGATTTCTCTGACATTGTTATTGGAGTGAGCCCATTGGTACCAAGTTTCCAGCCCCAGTCGGTTCTTTTTTTTTTCATTCCACACCATTTTTTGACTTGGTGCTATGTCCTAAATGCTAGGTGGAATTTGCTTTACGTTATCGATTTGGCGAAGCGTTG
Organism: Gonioctena quinquepunctata; assembly: GCA_018342105.1. Lineage (NCBI taxonomy): Eukaryota > Metazoa > Arthropoda > Insecta > Coleoptera > Chrysomelidae > Gonioctena > Gonioctena quinquepunctata. Next base: position 219,200 of record JAFIRS010000878.1, on the reverse strand, counting down.
GTAGCGCACTTTTTCCAAGGTTTTCTCTTCCATGTTGCCACCATAAGCAATGAAATACCATGGTGCAGCGTCATTGATGGCTTTTGGTTTGGCATTTTGATCTTTGACGATACCAATTATGGCATGACTGGCATTGTTTTTGTGGACAAGCGATTTTGGTTCTGAAGCGCCTCATACTCGAACTCATTCTCTTTTTAGGACCAACGTCTCTCCCATAACGTTTGCTTTCCTTATTCATATTGTCCAATAAAGATGGATTTTCATCAAGTATCGGCCGCGTCTATTCAAAATTCAATAATGAAAATCCTAAATAACTATATGTCTTCCAAATATGTACATACAACTTATACTTCACGAACAGATATAAACCTAGAAACACATGAATACAACTCCGCTACTGTCGAGTTGTTTATGTGCAACTATTGTTTTTATGAGCTGGTGGTGGCTACCGGCAAGCTCCATTTTTTCCTCTTCTCCCGCCTGACCCTTTCGCCCCTGAGAAACTATTCGTAGACGACCTGACACTATTAACACTCAGTAAAAATCACTCTTTGCGGAAAACCTCAATATGTGTTTGGAGTACAACAAGTTAAGAATAGAGCTGATAACCTCTAATGTTATGATAACTGTAACATCCGCGCGCGAAAATTGAGAATATTTACGTTCCCTTAAAGACACTATGCACTATTGAGTTGAATCCTTGTATTTGGCTTCTGAAATTGGGATTGGTGTATTGTAAGACAGTGTTAAAGTATCATTCGCCATGAACACATTTTGCGGACGTTCAGACTTTCTAGTAGTGATGTTTTTTACGACTGACATTTAAGTTGAATTGCTATAGTGAATAGTTTGCAGATAGAACATCATACATAATTCGTATGACTGGGATATTTATTTTTAATTTTCACTTGCCTGATTCTACTCCATTTGATTTTAGTATTATCTGTGGCAACTTCAAAACTCCTTCCTGCTTTGTTAAATTTTTTGAATCGTAAATTCTACTTCTCCCTATCTCATTCACTACATAGGGTTTGCTAGATATTTTGGCACATTTGATTAGTGTTATTCAATGGGGTGGAATATAACTGATTTAATTTTTTTTTCCAATGAGAACATGCATAGACTCATTCTCTTTTCATAATTCCTTGATGCCACATGTAGCAGATACCTTGATGTGTGCTAAGCTCATACAGCCTAAAGTTGTGAGTTGATAATTTTTTTGTAATACAGCTGTGATATTTCAGTTTTCCTTTACTTTGTCCTTATCATTATCTTTTTCTTTATTTTCCATATGGGCTACAACTTCGTGTTTCATGTTTATCTTCTCTTCACCTAGATATTAATTGTACTTATTGCAAAGGTCGCACTGGTCTTTTTTGGGAATAAAAAAAGACAAATTGAATTCATAATTCAATATTTATCTATATGTGAATTCGGAGGCGGGTTTGTTTTTTTTTCAACGCAGTACTCCGAATTCTACGCCTTCTGACAGTGGTATGAACACAGCATACAACGAAGGTTTCGTGCCTTTGCGCATTCCTTCTTCCGAAAAATGTGATAAAGGAAATGGAGCAAGTTAGAATATAAATCTCGTTATCAAATTTCTTCGCGATGCACATTCTCTGGAACTGCAGTATCGGTTTTGATGGTAATTGTTTCAGCAACGATTTTTATTCTGATGTTGACTGCTGCCAATGGGATGACCCTGTCCTTGCATTTGAATTTTCGTATGTTCGACATACACTCGATACTTATTTCTCTGAACAAATGACAGTTTATTTAAATTTACCGTGAAAAGGTTCAATGGCCGCATCATAAGATATTAGTTCTTCAATTCGTTTGTATTCAGTCAGGTATGCTTTCAGAAAAACTCTTCTTTACTCTGCCGAGTTTTCGACAACTTTTATTGTCTTTTTCAAGGCTAAAATATGATATGGTTACATTAATATTAATTATGAATAGAAATGGTATAAACTTAAAGTGGGTTTATACAGAAAGTAAAATAAAATAAGAAATAAAATAAAGTAAAATGAGAAGTAATAATTTTCAGAGTGTCTATAGAGCTGAGTAAATTAATGTAAGAAGTAACAAAGCTGTCGATCGAAATTTGGGATTTTATGTTGTTACCTCAAACTTCAATGATGAATACTCGAAAATTTGGTCCCCGTTATTGTTTATTGAGTGAAATATAAGCCATTGTCGACAACGCTACCAATAATATAAAATCTAGTCCTTCAAAGACAAAAAGAAATTTAAAAAAATGCCAGTGAACACACCGTTTTCCGTTTATGAAAACAAAAATATAATGACGACTGCTATTTATATCATGTCATGTATCATCCTATCTCGTTAATTTGTCTAAATTATTCAATATGCCTAAGAACTTGTCAAGTAAAATAAAATAAAAGATAAAAGTTAACCATCTTTTATTTTACTTCTTATTTTATAATACTTCTTATTTTATTTTATTTCTGTATAAACCTGTTATAGATGTTGTGTAGTTTCAACTTTTTAAATTACTTTATTTTATTTTACTTGCTGTATAAACTCACTATTACAGGTAAAATGTATTGAAATAACGAATACAGGAGAAAAATCGACATGAATTCAAAAAATGTCACACTGATGGACGTTTGTCAATTTCAAAATATTTTTTGGTGAGGATATACAGGATATATATATTGTTATTTTTTGAAGGAATATAATTTTGTATTAGTTATTTCAACACATTTGACCTGAAAGTTTATACCATTTCTATTCATAATTGATATTTGTGTAACCATATCATATTTTAGCCTAGAAAAATAATTGAAGTTGTCGAAAGCTGGGTAGATTAAAGAATAGTTTCTGTTGAAAGCAGACCTGACTGAATACCCACGAATTTCCCTTATTATATTATTATACTATCAAAAGAATAATTCAATATATATATATATATATATATATATATATTCAGTGACCGCCAAAAAGTATGTACCATATGGGAAAAAAGTTTATTATTGGAGTATTGGAAAAAATATTCTGGAGAAAAGTTTGTGCATGTCCGATTACCTGAAAATCGATCTTGACACATGTCACGTGATCGCTAGTATGGCGGCAAATTGAAAAAAAATTGCTATAAAAAGGCGAAAAGTGGTGTAAGACGGCAAGATATCAAAAAAAGTTACTAAAAATTCAATTTTATGCAAATACACGAAGGTTCAAGAAATAATTTGGTAAAAATTGGAAATAGCTATTTTTTTAATATTTTCCCATATATTTAAAAATATCTTATTTTTTTCTCATGAATAGCTTGACTATACTGAAACATTTGAATGATAATGACAGAACTTTCTCATTTTCTCCTCACCAGCAAGCACTATATTTGAAAAATATGATTTTGTCAGAACCCTTGCTGTGACATAATTGAGGAATATGTTCACGGACACCGATGTAGATCACTGAATGAACCCGATTCAATTTCAGTATGGTTTATTTTCGATGTTTATATTTGCCAAGAGAATTGTTAAAATATTCAGAATGAAATAGTGAGTCACATTTAAGAGACTTACAATTCACATGTTTATCTGCGAAGTGAAACGCTCATCCACGATTATCATCGAAACTTGATTATAATCTGGAAAACACCATGTTTTTGGAGTGTCGTGTCATCAGAATTGTTGTTGAATTCTGATATAACTGTTAGATACGAACCGTTGTAACAGCAGGGGTTCTGACAAAATCCTATTTTTTAAATATAGTACCCTCTGTTGAGGACAAAATGAGAAAGGTCTGTCATTATTATTGAAATGCAACTGTTTCACTATAGTCAAGATATTAAAAATAAAAGATATAAATTCTCGTAATGTGCACAGGTTGTGCTGCGGAGCTTGACAAAGCCATGTTGATACTGAGATATCATTATTAGAATCGGTTCACATATCCTATACAATATTTTTACCTAACTAAGATATTCAACCTGTTGTAAGAACAAAACACTTGCACACCATATACGGCTCTGAAAAGTTCAATGACACTATTTTGATACACATTATTCAACCTAAATGAAATGGTGATGAACTGAAGTGAATGAATGTCTTTCAGTGTCTGTAGGATTTTAGAGAAGCGACTGAATGATTGGATGTCCTTTCAGTATATCTTTCATCTGAAACTGTCTCGAAATCAAATTGAAAGAAAATACTACGCACTTCGAATCAAAATATGGTGGAACATATGTTATTTTATTATAAAAAAAAACTATAGTTCACCATGTACCACAAATCAATAATAACATCTGTATGTTTTGTATGAATATCTGAAATCTAAACCGATACAGTGCCACAATTATTTCATCGGATTCACTTCTCCAAATAAACGGAAGTGACATGAACTTTTCTATTTCTAATTAATTTTTTTTTCGAATACACTTTCTTATCGAATTTTATTTCCACCATGGGAAACCATTGCTTTTCTTCATTGACTAGTGTGAACTTTCTGGAATATCCCTATGTTAAAAAAAACGAGAAATGAGCAAACCTTTTCCAGACCGTACTTCAGTTAGTTGGATATAATTATTGCTCGATACTTCGAAATCAAACAGATATCTTTCCCAAATCAGTACAGTAGTTTTTCAGTATTGAAAAATGAGTGTAGAAAGGGCAAAGCCCTAATAATCTGGTAGGAAAGTTGAATTGAACACTGGATATAAACAATTCACGTAAGAGGTCCATATAAATTTGCTTGCCATGGAATCAGAAACCGATTGTCTTAAAGCTCCGGCCAACATCAGCCGGGACCCCCCTCACCTTGGCCCTCGTGTGTACCAGCAGGGGGTATTTTGTTGAGGAACAAAGGTTGCTGCCCCACATATGTTAGCGTATGCGTGGTTGGAGGCCTGCTAGACCACTTTTTCTGGAGGGATGAGAGTTCCCGCTCCCGGAGGGTTGAAAATAAGTGGTAATCAGTTGATTGATTGATCGATTGATCTATTGATTGGGGAGAGTGCAATTGAACCCATGACAGAATAGGTACAGAATGGGCAGATCAACAGAAATCACTTCTTGAATATAAAGTGGTAGAGAGAACTACATCCAGGTGGATGAGCCGATTGCTGGCTACAAAAATCACTGAAATGAAGGTGAGCGACAAAATCATCGAAATCAGTACTACCGAAAGCCAACCAGAGAAATGGGTAGTGTACCCTCACGTAGAGCCTGATTTTACTCGAATTGTTCATGACATCACATGGTTTCGTACGCCGAGGATATTGCCATCATGACCAAAAGAAAATTCAAAGGAACGCTCTACGATCTTGTCGACAGACGACTCAAAATAATTCAGGTGTGGTGCCAGCCAGTGTGGTTGAAAATCGAATAAATACCCATTCGCCTTCACGGAACAGGCAATATTCTAGGATTAATAGGCGAGGAGAACGTGGAGCTGTTTCTCATCAATATGAGGCCAATGATCAGCTACGAAGCAATAGGCAGGACCGAACCTGCCACAGCAAAGAAGACCTCGAAGGAAATGCATGCCTTCATATCAGAGAAGCGATGGGATCAAATACAACAGCAGCACTAGTGGCCGAACTAGGCCCTACGCCTTTCCCAAATCGTAGTGGAGAGAAATATACAGAAAGCTCATATCAGGTTGATGAAAATCGTACTTGAAAGAAAAAATTCTACATGAAAGGGCAGCCCTACTGGAGTTGTTTGCTTGGCTGATCTACAAACAGACGAAGTCGTCGGAATATTCACTAGGAGAAGCAACCTCGAACCGAAATGAGAGATAAAAGGTGGTGGAGCATAGAATTTATCCACACACTGAGAGAAAACACCATAAAATGGTATGAAGACAGGTCTAATGCCCTCGAGGAAACTGAAACAGGCAATAAAAAACATTTCGTTACTCTTTTAATAGTTTCTACATGAAATTCCATCATAATTCTTAAAATTTTTAGAACGTTAGATGTTGGCTTCACCCGTCCGATATCTAGGTAACTGGCAGTCGAACGCTGCAAGAAATATTCATGTTGGTAGCACTGTGATATGGGGAGGAAAAAAGGGAACCGGTCGCCTAGACACGCTCTCTTGGGCTGTAAACTCGGTAGCGAACGGTATTTTGAATTTCTCATTTTTGGGCATTTTCGAAGTTTTTTGCCTTTTGGAGACAGAAGGTTGTATATCTTAACCTTCAAAAGTTGATTCATTTCACAAATACTTTTGCAATTTGCACGTTGATCATTGAAAATTATTTTATATAAAACTACAGTGAGCACACAAAATGGCCGCAATTCGTTCATTTTGAAATCGAAATATTTCTATAATAAAGATTGTTGCTGAGTGCTGAACACGTTTGTTATAAGACAACTAAGCATTATTTCCATTTTAGGGATTCGCGTCAGACCTCGACTGGTAGGAAATCCGTTTCTACTCGAGTTAACCTTCTCTAGTTCACGAAGCCTTCTTGAAAATCGAGAACGTGAGCTATCGAAATACGACCAGTGAAGTGGTATCTCCTACTGAAGAATACCTAGAACAATGGTTTAAGGAAGCAACTATCAAGACTGTAGATGGATTCAAATGGTATTTGCTTACTTCTACTACAATCGTAGAAGCTATACTAGCTTCAATGCTTTGATTCTTGAATATTGAAAACTTTTTTTTTTTCCCCCGCTCTCGTGGGCTGTAAACTCGGTAGCGAACGGTAGATTTTGAATTTCTCATTTTTGGGCATTTTCGAAGTTTTTTGCCTTTTGGAGACAGAAGGTTGTATATCTTAACCTTCAAAAGTTGATTCACATTTCAACAAATACCTTTGTCATATTTTGCACGTTGATCAATTGAAAATTATTTTATATAAAATTCTCATGTGAGCACACAAAATGGCCGCATATTCGTCTCCTATTTTGAAATCGAAATATTTTCTATAATAAAAGATTGTTGCCTGAGTGCTGAACTCGTTTGGTTAGTAAGCCCGACAACTAATTTCATTTTACGGTATTCTCGTCTGACCTCGACTGGTAAAAAATCCGTTTCTACTCGTGTTTTAACCTTTTCTAGTTCACTAAGCCCTTCTTGGAAAATCAGAGAACGTTGGAGCATACCGAAATACGACCAGTGAAGTGTGATATCTCCTACCTGAAGCAATACCTAGAACAATGGTTTATAGGAAGAACTATCAAGCAGCTTGTAGAGATGGGATTCACAAGTGAGTATTTGCTTTCATTTCCTTCTACTACAATCAGTAGAAGCTATACTCACTTGTAATTCTTTGATTTCTTGGCTTGATATTTCTCTGACCATTTTCTATCTTCTTTGAGGCAAAGTATATCTCCAAACATTGCGAAACTCAATTTCTTAGTTCGAATCAAACCTTCTGCTTGATTCGCAGTATCTAACGTGTCATTTCAGGTCAAACATCTCGTTACGCTCTTTCTCTCTCTCCTCACTTGGAGGAAATAGTCAGGTTACTTGTTGTTGGTACAAGAGACCAACACTTTTTTGTTATTTGAACCATTCAAGTAATATTACATTGAACGCATATTTTTTCTCAAACTTATCTAGCTCTAATAAATGGAGTTTCACATCATTCATTTCATTGGATATTGAATGTCCGTATAAAAATAATCTCATCAAGTTTTTTTATTGCTCTTGATTGAGTATATTAAGTTTGTTCCTTGTTCGACTTTGTAATTTCACATGTAGGGTAATCATTAGATCTATTTGTAATTCAACTTAAAGTATAATTACTGGGTTAATTTGTAATCTCTGTAGCATAATCACACGTGCAGTTGGAATATACCAACGTTTGTATTTTGGGACTTGATTCCCTCAGAATGATTTCCCTTATCAATTTGCTCACTCTATGAAGGAATTCTGGGTTCTTCGAACCAAATTGTAACAATATATTGCTTGGTGTTTGTTGTCTGCAGCTACGTCTGATCACAAAGGTGAATTCTCGATCAAGGAACCAGTACAATTCTGGTTGGCTGCCTAGAACCGCAAAGTGTGCAGTGTCACCCTAGCACTTGTCTCGAGACCTCACCTCTTCGCAGAGCTCTGGAGTAAGTTCCTAACTTCCAACGAACCTGATCAGAAGCAATTATCGAACAACCAGCAAACATTATGTACATCGAGAGTTATGGAGCAAACACAACTTGTTTTTTTTTTAATTCAAACACTGCATCACGTAAACAACCATTGAAATACCATTGTTTTTCATCGTTTAATTTCAAATATATATATATATATATATCGTAGAGTACTATTGTTCCATGCTGAGAAGCGCACATCAAATTCCTCAACAAGAATCTATTTTGGTTTTGATCATTTTTCTCAAAAATAACTTGGAGCTCAATTGATCTTTATATCTTTTGAATTTTAGACTTGTTGAAGATTCTATCTCAATTTCAATGACAGATTACGATATCTACGACCTCCCGTATTAATCTGAGCAGCTCATAGGCACCGCTATATGGAATAAGCATAGTAGCTTCTGAAAGATCAATTTTCTTTCGCTTTCTTCAAAGAGGAAAGGGAATTGGATTTGACAAGCTACAAGCCCGTACCAGATTGACAAACCCACTGGAAAATCTCCAAGTACTTTTCAAGTGAAATCACTCGCTGAAAAATGTGCTGAGTTTCATATCGACAGAAACTTCAGAAACAAGGATATTGCAATTCTGTCCGACATCCCAGCAGCCACCAACGCGTTGAGTTCAATATCAATTCGAATATGGTATGGGAATGCTTTCATAAAATGAATGAACTAGGTAGTAACGACAAAGTAATCCCCCAGTAGGTGTCAGGGTATGTCGGAGCAGAGGGGAACGAACAAGTAATGGCACGAAAGGGGGACCAACGCCACTGATCGAGCCAGAACCATTCAGCGGTCTAGGACACTCGTTTTTCCAGGAGTTGCTCAGAGGTAAATAAGTATTGAGAACAACAAATTAACGGAAATTTCCAAGGATGAGGTGAGCTAATCATCACTTTGGCTGAAACATCGTAGTCTAAAAAAAAAGAAGTATATATTTTCTCAAAAAGTTTGGGAAATTTTAATTTGACATCAGGGTTACTAGAGGTTATGGATGTCAGATGAGATGCGTTCTCCAAAAGACCATTCCGGAAGTTTTGAAATATCCCCTTCCCTCGTAGATTGATTTTTACTCTTCGTCAAATTGAAACAATCCTGATAAAACAATTCATGGTCCTCAACGTTTTTCTATTATCACCGATTTTTATACACCATTTGTGAGAAATATTCCTGGAGAAACCTTGGAGGGATTACTGATATATTTTCTTTATCTGAAACATATCGAAACATCTGGTTCTACTAACATATTTTTGTGATAATAAGTTTAATTTATGTTTGAAGGATGTAGACGATGTGGTGACTTGATTACTCCCGTTTTGGACGTCCATCGTCTCAATGGATTTGAAAGGTTCTCCCGACGTTTCAAATGCTTCTATCTGCAATCGTCTTCAGGTGAATAGAGTATTGAAAAATCACGGCCATTGTTATAATTCAGACAACGGGGGAATTGAACACTGTTGCCAAGCATGCACGGTTCACGAACAAAAGTTGTTAGATTCTACTGGTGTTTTCTGATTGGCTGGTGAATGGAAGTTCGTAATTATTATCCAATCAGAATACAGTACGCGATATGCAGGAGAATTAATTTGTACATTATTGTCTTTTGCTGGCTCTTAAAATTAAACCCCAAGCTGTTTTGTGCGTATTTTGAAGAGAAGAAGATGAATCACTAGTCGCATTTATGAATAAAGTAGTGAATTTCAATTCTGGTTGGATTCTGGAGTAGCCAATCACTGTGCGGGCGTTCATTAGATATCTAGTACGAAAACGACCCACTCCAACCAGAATGTATATTACCTACTAAACATTTTGCGAATTTTACAAAGAACGAAACATGTTTGAATTTTTTTTTCAGATTTTAAACCACTGTAATTTGTTATAAAACGGCATTATACACTCGTTATTCACGGGTGTGCAAGAGGTCAAATTACACCCTGTATATATATATATATATATATATATATATATATATATATATATATATATATATATATATATATATATTGGTATGATAGGTTTTTTATTTTTTATCTATTTATTCATAAGTATAATAATTTATTTACAATTCATAATTGGTCCGCGTTTGGTCGCCATTGTTGTGATAAGTACTTTTTATATATTTATATTTTGATAAATTGTTTTATTGATTGCCCTATCTTTTTGATAATTTTGAAAAATGCATACCTATCATAACAAAAATGAAACTCCGGCTATGTTGTCTTACTCCTTTTCAACACTGTCTGTACCTTATCCCAGCTCAGCCGGTACGCCTATGAAGAATGAGTCATCTCTGTCATCAGCAGCAGGGTTCAGTAGTCAGTAGCACCAATTTGGCGCACAGCTTGATGTCAAATATACTGTTTTGTGGGAAAATATATATGGTAAGGTGCTCAAAAAATAAACACAGGTTGTAGAAAATCGTCAAATATTTGTTATTATTGAAATCAATCTTAAAATTGACCTACTCTGCGAAATCTAACTTATATTACTAAAAACAGTGATGAAAAATGGTAAACTTTCTTGTGTATGATAAATGTTTGGTGGATAAACGTTTGAATGTTATGGACAGTCTGTGAAAATAGATCAAACCAACAAAAGTTCAAATTGATGGACACACATGATTAAATTATCACTATAAGTGTCTGGACCTGTTATGTTGCACTGTATTTAGTTCAGCTTATGAAATACCTGCTTTCTGGTGTTCTCCTGTCTATTGGAAGTGTTCGTGCCTGGAACATACATCTACACTGCAAAAATACCCTGTTTTCGTTCCTGGCAATGGCATGGACTGGACTTTTGTTGATTTTCTAAGGTGAGTGATTTTCTTGTTTTTATATTCCTATTCGTATTTGAATTATTTGTAAAACGTTTGAAGATATTTCTGCTTGTTTTCTCTGGAGTTTTTCTTATAATAATTTTCTCTAAAATTCGTCACTGGCTTCGTTTTCTAACACAATTTTTTTTCTTTCCCAAACTTCCTCCTGGCAACCCGCACATTTTGTTTATTTTCACAAATTTTACAATATATTGCCACTTTCTATCCGATGATTAGTTATTCTAACTCATTCTAATGATTTCATTCACAATGTACTATTTTAGACCTTATATTATATCTACAGATTTGGATAAAATTCATATTTGACATTTTTCTGTGTTCATAATTTTTATATTCATTGTTTGCCTCGCATAGTTTTCGCTGTTGGGTTTCCTCCTGGTATGATTGACCATACAGGATGTTCCAACTTGTATACCATTTCATCTACTTGAAATACAAAGTGTTTTTATGAATTTAAATTTTCATATTATTTTTATTGTTTTCAACATGAATGTATTGTTGGTAACATACTTACGACAATAGAGATACTTCAGGACTGACATTTTGATACAAATGCGTTGACTAGAGCATGTTATAAGATTCTAGAATAGTAAAAGTGTAGAAAAATTGCAAAACAAACATAGCATGAACCACGATAACTCAAATACCTAATAATAATGAAGAATTATCATTTTAATAACTTTATAAACATTACCTAACACAACAAAATATATATATATATATATATATATATATATATATATATATATATATATATATAAATGAAATATTACTATTTTCAATATATTTAGACGTAAGTTGGAGAAACGACGGACATAGAGAGTCATAGAAATCCAAAAAATCAATCAAATCATCCTTAAATTAAAGCGAGTAACAAACTCGACATACACGAAATAACATTCGATCCTCTTCCGCGTAATTCAGATAGAAGATCGAAGCCTGGTGCATCAATATCAATTCTGAATTCAATAAGGAAGTGAGAAATTATGGGTGATAACACCAAGTAAATTGAAAGTTTCACGATTGCTTGTTACGATGTTGCTAAAGCTATAAAAATAATTTCGCACCATATTTCACTCAATTGTGAAATGAATTGAGTTATTTATAATAGGTATTATTTCACGAAGATGATCCTATAACCGAAATATTTTCAGAAAGAAAATTTTTGGGAAAAATTCCCCCTTATAGTTATTATTAAAATTTTAATTTTATATTTATTTTTATTATAGTAAAAAAGTGAGCAAAGGGCACAAATGATTCATATAAAGATTTTTTTAAATAGTTTCTGACCCTCAAGTTATTTTTTTTTTAATATGTTCGTATTTATATGATTTTTCTGAACAAAAGATGATCGTTTCAACAAAAGCTGTGATAGAATATATTAGAGGACTTGTATAAAAAAAAAACTTGTCAATTAGTGAAAATACGATGTTTGCATTCCCCACAATCTTTAGTTTAATTGAAGATTCTAATTATTAGATTTATCATCGTGAGCTAGTTGTCTAACCCTTTTCATATTTTCGCATACTGTTTTGTTTGATGGATTGTGAGAAATTCATAGTTTTTCCGATAAGTTTGTTCTATCTCTTACAATTACTAGTCGTACCAAGTCTCACCGGATTCAAAACTATTTTTAGGGATTTTTCCATCAATGGTCTTTTAGATAATGATGTACTGAAAATATGTCTCGTTAGATGTTTGACGAAAGTTTTGCTGTTGTGATATCAGTAAATAACAGATATATTCAAAAGTTTGTTACGGAATATACCTAGTTTTTTTCCTGAATACATCGTGTAGTGGGCAAATACATTTATAGCAAGGACAACATTAGTTACAGCATACCTTCTACAAGAAATATGTTTCCATTTTCTCACCGCGTTCAAATAAAGACTACTTTTTAAAGAGTTCTCGATATATTTTTTTTTTCTCTTTAGTGTTCGCGAGAAGTTGGGTATTATCGTTTCTACAATTGATCCAATATTCAAAGGACGCATGCTTGACAGATCATATGAAAGAAATGCATAATCCTTGAACCCCAAACAACACAACACAAATCGTTGCATTTTGATGTTAAATTGATTGGGAAACAAACTTCCCCTGATATTTCTGGATGGGTTTTTGACAATAAATCGCAAAACTCATCCGCCATTTTGAATCGTCTTTCAGCAAATAAAGCGTGATTTTCCCCCCAAAAATCACTATAATCCATTTCGGGTCCACCATCTTGAATTTTGCAAATATATGCATGTCAAATTTTAAGTCAATTCGAACAGCGGATGGGTATCAAATTTCAATTGTACAAATATCAACCAAAATATACCCACGTACTATCCATACAGCCAGCGAATAAATGACGACAGCTGTCAAATAGCCTGAGGGACGAACATATCATATTGGCATAAACAACAATGGTGATCATGTTAATTGAGGTTTACCGCTATATACCTGGAGATTCCGAAGAATGAGAATTTACGTAGATATTACAATTGGTGTTTGGTGATTATAGCAGTGAGGTGAATTATTTTCCACGAGTTCAAATAATAATATTCTAAATCATCCTATATTTGAGACGTGGATACGCAGGACACGACTGTAAAGTATACGGAAACACTGAACAAAATCAAATATAGGACAGGGAATTGTTCGCATGAATAAGAACAACATATTTTTGTTATAATTTGTCCAAAACCAAAATAATAATACTTTTTTTTCCCCAAAATGGGCAAATTATTGGATCGGCCCAAATACGTTACCACGTTTTTAACCGACGAAAAAGAGGAGTTCTCTAGTCGACTCGTATATTTTTTCTATGTATGCCAAGCAAACCTTTTACAGAGTGGTCCATTATGATGATTCTTATTTTATTGGATAGAATATTCCAATTGAGAAAAAAATCCACTCCTGTGTAGGAAAATATGGGATTGATTGTTCACCCACTGAATTTTTACCTGTTAATTAACCGATTCTATCATGCATAACTTTGTACAGGGTTATCCGATTCAGATGATTATTTTTTTAATGAATAGGATATACCTCGAAGTTAATTCCATTCGAATTTGAAAAAAAACACGCCTAAGGGTAGATACAATTATGGTTTGAAAAAGCTAAAAAAACACGCATATATGGCAATAAGGACTAAACAGTTGAAAATAATAAGATTGAAGTCATTGAAAAAAAAAAAAAATATGTGAACAAGCGTGATTTGCTTGATATCAGTTATCCTGATATCATTATGAAAAGTGAGTGAAGAGCACCCCACGCTTTTTTTACATAAAAGATTTTTTTTGTCAATGACTTTATTCCTATTATTATCAACTTTTAGGTCCTTATTGTACGACGGCGTATTGGCGCCATCCTACCAGTATCTTTTTTTATTGAATTCTCAAAATGTTGACTTTTTTTCTCAAAATTTCGGATTTTCTCAAAAAATTTGCTTTTATTCTTGAAATGTTGACTATTTTATTCTCGAATTTGGGACTTTTTTTCTCAAAATGTTGAGATTTTTTCTCAACATTTTGACTTTTATTCTAAAAATTCTGAGATTTTTTCAAAAAACTTTTCTCAAAATATTAACTTTTTCTTTCTCAAAATTTTAACTTTTTGTCTCAAAATTTTGAGACTTTTTTTAAAATTCTACTTTTATTCTAAAATTTTGATTTTTTCATTCAAAAATTTTGACTATTTTTCTCAAAATTTTGAGAATAAAAGTCAAAATTTGAGAGAATATCCCAAAATTTTAAGAAAAAAGGTCAGTGTTTCGAAAATTCAATAAAAAAAGATACCGGTGGGATGGTGCCAATACGCCGTCGACCTATTGCGAGTTTTTTTTTTTTCAAACTATAATTTCATTTTTAACTTTCTATTCCATATTGCTACAGGAGACAAAAAAAGACCACGCGAGAAAAACTCTTCGATTGATTCATCCACATGAGATGGAAGTTATTAATAACTTAATTTTGGCGAATATACTGAGAACCAGTGCTTTTGCCATATCTTTGAATTTTGAATTATGCTGAGAACTATTCAGAAACTATTATTTACAATAAAATAATTCTTAATCACTTCAACTACTGCTCTACCATACTATTTTTACTACAACAAAATGGAATGAAACGATTACAGAAATTGCAAAATCGAGCAATGAGAATAATATTATCCTGCTCTAAACGAACACCCATAAATGAAATGTTGAATACTCTTGACTGGTTACCAGTAGAAAAAATGTTACTATATCAAACACTGATCTTCATCTTAAAATAAGAACAGGTAGTGCTCCACCATATCTGAGGGAAAAAATATCTTTCGTATCAGAACACCATAATTACAACACCCGAAATAGAAATAATTTATTCATTACAAATGTGAAAACAAAAAAATCCCATAATTCGGTTTTTTTCAGAGGACTAAATAAGTTCAATGAACTTTCTGAGGACATAAAAAATTCACCCTCTCTTGCTGTGTTTAAAATTAAATTGAAGAGACTTCTGTTGAGTGAGTGCAAACCCCGATGATGATACTTATTATTAACTTTTATTAATGTGTGTATATATGAATGTATATATATAGTGTTGTGCTAATTACTTTTCTGTTTGTTATCAATTTATTTCTATGTAACTATATTTTTATTCTACTTAATTTATTTATTGACTGTACTTATATATTTGTCTTGGGCTAAATAAAGGATTATATAAATATGACACATTTTTTGTCGCTGAATTTAATTGGAAGTTTTTTTTTTTGCGCGATTCGTGAATTTTCTCAAATTTTCGTTGTAGTTCCACTACCTCTGTGATTTTGTTACTATGATTTTTTTTATGACAAAGGGTATGCTCAGGTTCATATTTATAAAAAGTTTTATCGTCATTAAATTTATCAATCTCAGATCCCAGGATGTCTGTTATCGGAGCTATCAACATATTTTTTTTAGTAACTCAAAAACAATTATGTTTTAGGTGGCGTATGTTGAGATACATGAAAAAGCTATCTTATTCGTAATGATCGGTAAAAATATTGTTCTACAAATTATTATAACATTTCTAGATTTGCCATATCCCAATAATTCCGTGTAATATTGAAAAATAGTCGGACAAACATACCGTGTGAATACTTTTGAGTATATTTCATTGAAATGCAAACTATTTCGGATGCTGTATTCCATTGTGATGAGGCCTGTATATACATAAAATATAATTTTTTGAACGTCAATTTCATGTCTATAAATCAGTGGTAATGTTTTAAATTTTTTCAATTTGTCTATTATGAGTTAACTAATATCCAATTCCAAGGAAATTTTATTTTAATGGACAACATCCAAAAGAAACGTTACATTAATCGCAGGTAGGTATGTTAACGATGTTCATGTAATTTCGAAATAAAAACTACGAGTAATTCAAATTAAGATCATGGAATTACTTTTTATGTACACAAGTTAGCTCTATAGTCCAGGAGATTGACTTGTAATTCAAGCAGTTGGCATAATCAATACAAATGAACCAATACACAAAGTAGGCAAACCATAATTTTCTTTTTTTCTTTCGGGGGAGACAAATACTGATGTATAGTAATTGTTTAAATTTTTTCAATATTGCATTGGTCCGAAGAGTCTGAAGGACAAAACACCTGAAAATATGCGGATGGAATTAACAAGCTCGATATTCCAGATGAGAGTATCAATGAAATGATATTGAAAGTTTGAGATTCTTTCTTTTCGAAATATTGGAAACTGCCACTCGTCCAGGTTCATGGGTAGTTGTGTTTTGAATCTCCAAGAAAATTGGGGTTGTATACACAATTCATTTCGACCAGTCAACCAAGGCCAAATGCATGATTTTCCACTCTTATATTGTTGGTATTGGTTGGAGTAATGTATTATCAGGTGAAAGAGACCTGGAACTGAAAAATATTGGATTTGTTCGAAAATATTGTTTATTTGGAAATATTCTCTTGATTTTTTTGAGGGGATTATTACCACAATCATTCTACAAGTTTTCACCATATCACCCTTTACAATCGATATGTGGGAATTTTTCAAAAGAAATTCTGCATATGCCTTTCATGGCCAAATGTGGCACTTATACCCTTCTGCATATGGCACGCTTCAATTAAACATACAATAATCCAGCCAAAATAAACAAAACAATTGGTGTTAGGTCTACAATGATTCGCATAGAGCTGAAAATTGGTACAGATCTCAGGTATACTATTACAATTGAAATATCAGAAATCCTCACTGATCCTACCCCAAAAAAAAATATTCAAGGTTGAAAGTTGGTTTTCTGCATTTTTCCGTAAACGGTGAGTATGATCAACATAATATAAACTCTAATCATTTCAGTAATTTTAACAACCTTCTATTTTAGTAGTAGAGAATAACTACCATAAAAGGAATTTCCTTGAAATGGCATACATAAAAAATGAACCTAATAGCATGAATAAACGATCTGATATTTCCAACCTAAGTGTTATTTACAATTACTTGTTAGAACTTGATTCCAATTGAATTTCCTGAAAGAAAAAACTGCTTATTGTTTCTTGATTTTTTCTCTCATTTATCAATTTTTGTCATATAGATTGGTACTATTCCTTTTGTTCTGTGGACAAAACACATGTTTCTCCCATGACAGTTTGACACTGACACCTTCTGTCTTGCACTTCCTGTCATCCACCATTCCATTTTCAGTCATGCTTTAACCATGTGGTATTTGTCCTGTCAAAGTTTAAATTGTTTTTTTAAATTATGTTCCTAAACAATATGTGCTTTCACAATTGTTTAATTTATATATATTACCAGTACTGCTTCATAGTGATATTATTTTGAAAAGATACTCAATCACACAATGGTGATTAGATCGCTGTCTTCACTGAACCTCACCTTAGTAAGTTCTTGATGATGAAAATGAACATTTTCGAAAGCTTGACAAAATAAGAAAGAGTTTTTCTTCTTTCACTGGCCATCAAGAAATATCCTTTCTACTAAGTTTATTTCAAATTCATAGTTATTTTTATATATATATATATATATATATATATATATATATACCAATACCAATATCAATAAAAAGGCTACCTATGGATACTTTTTTTTGTTGTGATCTTTTAAAGGGGTGAAACAAGCAACCCCTATTCCATTTTTTACCAGAACTTTTCACCGAAACAAAATTTCCCAATTGAAAAATAAGTTTTGGAAATAACGATTCATTGCGAAACTTTTTAAACTCCTGTAATGTGTCCGTAAAAGCAATAGTTTCCTAATACAAAAATAAAATACAACATTGTGCATGAACGGATCTTCTGTAAATGGAAAATTTAGTAGGTGGCTGTCACGTTTTGTTTGCACAACTTGTGACTTCAATCGTAGCATTTTGAAATCATTCCGCTTGATTTAACTCTCAATGTTGGCATGTACCAATTTTGTTTTTATAGAATATCAAATCAAAAATACAAACCAAACAAAATTATGTGTATTACAACAAAGAAACTGGCAACAAGATCAAAAGAACGGAGTTATGAAAACTGCTCGAAATGACCACTTCCAACCATTGGGCAGGAATAAAGTTTTCGTCTCATAGACTGGCGCAAACATTGAAATATTCCTAATGTGTTTTGAATTGTCTCGCAGGCTGCAATGATGCGACTCCTTGAATCATTCACACATTCAATGGGGGTCATATGAACCAAGGACTTCAGGTGACCCCAGATGCAAGTCCAAGGGGTTTAAGACTGGAGATCTTGGAGGCCAAGGTTGAGGCCCTGCTCTGCCTATCCAATGATTTGGATACACGTCGTCCAAGTACTAACGAGCAGTTATGCTGAAATGGACAGGCGCACCATCGTGCATAAACCACATTCGTGGTCGTATTGCTAGTGGAACATTTTCAAATGAAATTGGAAGCTGCTCCTGGAGAAAATTTGTATAGGTTGCGCCTGTTAGCCTCAATGGTAGAAAATACTGGTTATCTTCGGCCCATAGATGATTGTTATGGAAATTTTGAAATCCCTTGCCTTGAAAAGTTGGATTCGTCAGTGAATATTACGTTTTCTAAAAATTAAGCATTTTGGGAAATCATTTGAAGACTTCATTGACAAAAGTCTACTCGATGGGGAAAATCTCGCGGCAAATGTGCCTGGACTCGTTGAATATTGTAAGGATACAATTGGTGATTCTTAAGAATTTTCCAGATTAGTTTATTGCTAACATTGAGTATCACCGTTCTTATTACTCATGGTGACCAAAATCAGTTGTTCGTTTTTAGAAAGTCCCTCTTCTACTGAGACGTTGGTGTAGATTTGCAAAAATTATGATGAAGTACCACGCGCTGAGGATACTACGATTGAAGTCACAAGTTGCAAACAAAACGTGACAGCCCCTTCAATTTTTGACGAAGAATCACTCCCTAAAAACTTTCGCATTCATTTGATAACGCTGTATATATATATATATATATATATATATATATATTTATATATATATATATATATATATATTTATATATATATATATATATATAATATATAGTGGGAATTAACGTCTGTAATTATTATCTATGAAAACAATTTTTCGGCATTCAGACAGGAAAATGACAACTTGAAACTGAAAATTAAAAATGTGGATCGCAGGAATCGAACCTGGGACCTTTCGATTTCTAGTCGAATCTGCCTTGTAGCTACAGTCCATGTTAGAATCCGGCGATTCACATCTTTAAATTCAGTTCCATGTTGGTGACGAAGATGATGATGGGGTTATTGTGATGTATGCAAACGTATCGTATACAACCTAATTGAATTTAATTGTTTATTGTGTCAATCTTATTGATTCACCAATTCAAAGATCCAAATCAGGTGTTATTAGAGTCCTATATATAAATCTGTATTTATCGACACATTTTCGGTATTCAGAAAAAATGACAACTTGAAACTGAAAAAAAAAAAAAAAAAAATATTTTTCAGTTTCAAGTTGTCATTTTCTGTCTGAATCGATTTGTTTTCATAATAATAATTACACGTAATACTATATATATTACTGGTCTAGTACACCTAGATTCGATTTTGAATGATCGAATCCAAATAATTACACAGAATAACTAATTAAATCCAATCAGGTTATCGATACGTTCATCTCACAATAACCATCATCATCTTCGTCCAACTGGAACTAATTTAAAGATTGAATCGCCGATTCTGAAATGACTTCTCTAAGAACTTCGACTAAATCGAATCAGTCGATCTACTTTTCATTCAGTTTCATTTATCTGATCAAAATTTCATATATATATTTATATATATATATATACATATATATATTTATATATATATATATATATATAAATGAATGCGAAAGGTGGAAGTGGTCATTTCGAGCAGTTTTCATAACTCCGTTTCGTTTGATCTTGTTGCCATTTTCTTTGTTGTAATACACATAATTTTGTTTGGTTTGTATTTTTGATTCGATATTCTATAAAAACAAAATTGGTACATGCCAACATTGAGAGTTAAATCAAGCGGAATGATTTCAAAATGCTACGATTGAAGTCACAAGTTGTGCAAACAAAACGTGACAGCCACCTACTAGATTTTCCATTTACAGAAGATCCGTTCATGCACAATGTTGTATTTTAATTTTTTATTAGGAAACTATTGCTTTTACGGACACATTACAGGAGTTAAAAAAGTTCCGCAATGAATCGTTATTTTCAAAACTCATTTTTAATTGGGAAATTTTGTTTCGGTGAGAAGTTCTGGTAAAAAATGGAATAGGGGTTGCTTATTTCAATCCTTTAAAAGATCACAACAAAATTAAAAAAATATCGTTAGGTAGCCTTTTTATTGGTAGAAGACGCCCCTCAGAATTCAATTTCTTCAACTTTTCAGCAATCAAAAAAAATTCTTCTCATTTTTGGAAACGTGTAACTTTTCAAGGAAAGGCCTAAGAGCTTTTGTTTACATGAAAGACCCCCTTTAATTTTCGACAAGGAAGCACCCCCTGAAAACTTTCGCACCTATTTGGTAACACCCTGTATACATATCTATGAAATCTACTCAATTTTTGCCAAAAACGTACTCTTCTGAAATATGTTTTCCAAAATTTTTGATACAAAGTATACTTTTCTTGATGACATTTTTGAAATCACTTCTCAAATCGAAGTTTATAGTGGAATTTTGAATTAAAATTGGTTCGAGGAGAATCTCTGCCATTTTGACGAATGCTCACAAAAAAACAATAATTTGCCCTTCTTGACGTTTGGTACTTCGAGAAGCAGAAACAACAACAAAATTTGAAAGTAATATTCCCGTGCATCCAACATTTAGGCGTCATTTAGTTTTTGAAGCAGTTCTCAAATGACTTCTGATATGTGAGTTGATGCTGTGAATAAAGGAATATAATAAATTGTATCGATGTGTAGCTGCGATGAAAAGGAGACAGAAAGCTTCATACACCGGACTATAACACCTTGAGTAAATCTGACTGCTAAGAGCCGCTAGTACATTAGCGTCAGGAGTATTTATGCCGCGAATCATAATTTTTATTAATTATTGGCGTTAAATTACAGTTCTGAGTGCAGATGAGACAGCATAACGCTGAAACTTTGATAACTCGAGATTTTCTAATAGGCTGATGTCCATAAATTCCCGCAGTCTAATGGATTCAATAAATGGGCCGCCTCCACGAACACACACGAAGTACATATTCCCAGTTCTATGTAATTACGCATATGTGGTTGAAATTGCTAATAACTACATGTAGTCGGATTTATGTCATTAGAAAAAGTATGCTCTCTTGATGGATGAGGGTACAAAGTTCACTGCCTGATGTGGCTCAACTGTAAAAATCATTGATTATTTCCCTACGAAGAAAAAAGAGTTGTCATAGGATCGAAATTACTTATTAATATTAATTACATCAGTGGGAAGCAGTCAATGGTAGACCAATTAATACGATTTCTTCGTTTTTATGTCGAGCTTTCGAACATTTTTATTTTCTTCTTCAAGACGTAACTTAAAGTTAATACATGATTATATGATGGTATTACATAATTAGAGGATACTTATTAACATAAAATTCAGAAAAAATAATACACAAAAAGAAACATGGGTGTTACAATTTATAATGACAAGATGAGAGCAAATTACGATTACTCAGTCACATGCCTAAATAATCAGAATACCAAATGGAAGAGATACAGAGTGAGATTATAAAAATGTAAAAGTATGTATAAATATAAAAAATAATCATTTCAAAGAGGATTAGGTGTGATATTTTCTTAATGTTTTTTCAATAGATATGTTTATATTGTACTCAGGTCATTAATATCTGTTCTTCTATTCATTGTTTTTTCATTGTTGTTTATATGAACCATTTCAAGAAAGAGACCCTTATTGAGATTTTGTTCATTATCGAGAATTTTGGCATTAATATAGTCAGTTACATGATCTTCATCTATTACATGTTCAGCAAGGCAACAAGATCTCACATTTCTTCTACAGTCACTTTAATGAGAGGTTATTCTATTTTGAGCATTCTACTTGTCTGACCAATGTATACTCCATCACAGCTGCTGCAAGGAATTTCATAAATTATATTGGATTTATTTTTGATTGGTATAGGAGTTTTTAATTTTGAATGTATTTGTGATATAGTTTTCAAACTGGTTTTAGCTATTTTAACATTGTCTTCATTTTTGAACAAATGTATGAATTTTGGTGTCAAATTATCTATATCTGGTAAAGATTTATAAATTGCAATTTGATCAGATCTTGGTGATTGTTTTGAATTTGAAATAGAAGCAGAGGAGCTGAATAGGATTTTATTAACTAATGATTTCAGATATGAATTTTCTAAAAGAATGTTTCGAAGTTCTTTCAGATATTCATCTCTCAAGGATGGATGAGTAACCTTAACAACTCTATTTTTGAGGTTATTTATTAAATTGAGTTTGATTTTCATGTGATGGTGTGAGTGAAACTTTAAAGGAACGATTACTATTTATTGGTTTTCTGTACCATCTAGTAATGATTTTGTTGATGATGGTTCTGATTAGTTTCAAATCAAGGAATGGAACTGAATTATCGGTTTCTTTTTCGACAGTGAACTGAATATTGGGATCAAAACTGTTGAAAATATTTACAATTTTATTAGCTTCCTGTTGTAGAAAGCTAATAAAATTGTTTCTGAACTAAAGAAAAAGGCAATGATTGATGAAATAACTGCTAAAAAGTCAACTATCTACAATTCTATCACACCACGTTTTTATACTCTATCGAAAATTCATAAACCAGTTCTATCTATGAGACCAATTGTTTCTTTTATAGACTCACCAAACAGTAAAATAACGAAATTCATTACTGAAATATTGACCAACTCATATGATAACGATAACAGATATCATGTTACTGACTCTTTCTCCTTTAGTGAATTCATTAACGATTTTCAATCATCACCAAATTATGTTCTGATAAGTTTAGATGTGGTATCTCTATTCACTAACTTACCTTCAGAGTTAGTAAAACTCTGCATTGATAAACAATTAAACACCACAAACACACAACACACACACACACACAACACACACAACAAATTAACAATCTCTGCAATATTGAAAAACAAATGTTTATGAAGATAATTGATTTTATTTTTGACTCTACTTGTCTTATCTTCAATCAAAAATTCTACAAACAAATTTTTGGTACTCCCATGGGATCTAACATCTCTCCAATAATATCAAGTTACGTTATAGATGAACTCCTAAATATTGCACAAATAAAATCACTTTCGACATTCCTTTCCTTAGGAGATATGTAGATGACCTTATCCATGCTGTACCAGAAAACTGTATTGATTAAACTCTCAATATTTTTAACAGTTTTGATCCAAATATTCAGTTCACTGTCGAAAAAGAAACCGATAATTCAGTCCATTCCTCGATTTAAAACTAATCAGAACCATTAACAACAAAATCATTACTAGATGGTACAGAAAACCAATAAATAGTTATCGTTTCTTGAATTATCACTCACACCATCCCATGAAAATCAAAATCAATTTGATAAATAACCTCAAAAATAGAGTTGTTGAGGTCACTCATCCATCCTTGAGAGATGAGTGTCTGAAAGAACTTCAGAACATTATTTTAGAAAATTTATATCCGAAATCATTAGTTAATAAAATTATATTTAGCTCATCTGCTTCTATTTTAAATTCAAACCAATCACCAAGAAGTGATTAAATTGCAATTTATAAATCTTTACCAAATGAAGACAACGTTTAAATAGCTAAAACCTGTTTGAAAACCTATCACAAATACATTCAAACTTAAAAACTCCTAAACCAATCAAAAATAAATACAATATAACTTATGAAATTCCTTGCAGCAGCTGTGATGAAGTATACATTGGTCAAACAAGTAGAATGCTCAGAGCTAGAATAACCTCTCATAAAAGTGACTGTAGAAGAAATGTGAGATCTTGTTGCCTTGCTGAACATGTAATAGATAAAGATCATGTAATTGACTATAATAGCGTCTCTTTCTTGAAATGATTTATATAAACAACAATGAAAAAACAATGAAAAGAAGATATACACATATCTATTGAAAAAACATAAGGAAATATCACACCAAATCCTCTTTGAAATGATAATTTTTTATATTTATACATACTTTCACATTTTTATATTCTTACACTGTATCTCCTTCATTTGGTATTTTGATTATTTAGGCATGTGACTGAGTAATCATAATTTGCTGTCATCTTATCATTTTTAATTGTAACATGGATGTTTCTTTTTGTGTATTATTTTTTCTGTATTTCATGTTAGTAAGTATCCTCTATATATGTAATACCATCATATAATCATGTATTAACTTTTAGCTACGTCTTGAAGAAAATAATTTTTTTCGAAAGCTCGACATAAAAACGAAGAAATCGTATTGATTGGTCTACCATTGACTGCTTCCCACTAATTTCTACATATATATATATATATATATATATATATATTTATATATATATGAATTTTTTCGTATGTACTGTACCCTGTCAATATACAAGTTACAACAATGGTTCCAAATTTTTGAGCCAAAAGTACACTATTGACATATGCTATGAATCAACGGAATTCATGTTTCTAAATCATGTACATGGTAGTTATTTCATTATCTTTCTCACAAATATAATAAATTTTTTTTTTTTCGAAATACTTGTTGAGCTGGGTTCTAAATGTTGTTCGAAACCATCAATCAGACTTCACTAAACTCTATTTTCGATTTCACAGTATATTTTCAATTACTCTTCTTCACTTCCTACATATATCAAGGAAATACAATATTTAACGATTATATAACATCCCCCTTCAAGATGGTAACCGCTTCATCGATATCAGTCTTGAAGAAACCATAAAAGTTTCACTCCTGGTCTGCTAGAACATGTAGTCATTCGTGACGTTCGGTACTGAAATTTACCATCTCTCGATATTTGTTCAAAGGTTGTAGACGAAGTGGTAACTTGATTACTCTCGTTTCGGACGTCCATCGTCTCAATGGATTTGAAAGGTTTTCACGACGTTTCAATCTCGTATCTGCAATCGTCTTCAGGTGAATACTTACCAACTTATATGTCTGTCGGTGCAATGGTGCGTGTAGTACCTGGAATTGTGAGCTCTGTAGAGTCAACCAGTAGCAGAATGAATTCCATCCAGGCAGAAGAGTTCAGATGGAATGTGAAAGAGACACTCGATAAGGAGATAAATCCCCGGAGTATCGTCACTGCAGGGGTACAGAGGGCCCTAAAAATTCTACAAAAGGATTCATCCATACAAATTCTCCCAGTCGATAAAGGAAACGCCACGGTTATCATGGAAACCACAACATATGATGAAAGGAAATGGAAATGGAAAAAGGTCAAAATCAGGAACTCCTGACCACGCCTGGACTGAGCACCATAGGAAGGAGCATTGGTTCGAACGAAGGTTCAAAGAGGCCATCTACATCGGAGCCAAAAAAGCCTTTAGTCAACCAAGCGTTGAGATCAAGAACGTATGGAAACCACGAATTGCTCTTTCTGGCAGACTGCAGAAGCACGAGACCTCACGCACCACCACACCACGCGAAATAACACGCACCTCTACACATGGCGGAATTACACGCACCATTGCACCGACAGACATATAAATTGGTAAGTAGCACCTAAATTTGTCAGTATTCACCTGAAGATGATTGCAGATAGAGGCATTCGAAACGTCCTGGAAACCTTTAAATCCATTACGTCCGAAACGAGAGTGATCGGGTCTCGATATATGCATCAAATTATTCGAATGAACAAGTGTTTTGTTGTTTGTTTAATCTTCGGAATTTGGGAAATGAATTCCAATGACAAAAATAATAGTGTTTTCAAGCGAAAAACGAGTAGAATTACATACAATGGTCCTATATTTCAAATCAAAAATCAATTCCGGAATATTAGCCGATTTGTAGAATAGGGAATATGATATGTATTCAAGTGAAAAATATTATTTTCTAACTCACTTCCTTGTCGATCTGGGCAACTACATACTACATTCCACAACTTTGTATGATTGAAATATGCCATACTCGAACTTGGTTTTGGTGGGATAATAACAGGCTATGTTCGTGAATCACCCTCTGATAGTCAAGAAGGTAGCGAGTATTATACCATGAATAGTAATAAATTGTATCGAAAGAATTGCCTGTCATGATTACTTCAATCACAAGAGAGTGATCGATGATAAAAACTCCAACGGTGACCAAAGGCGGACCACATTAGAATCTCGATGCAGTTCTAAGAACCACAAAATTATAATTTCTTGAAGGTGTTTCTATTGCTCCATCATTTAGCATTTTTCTGTGAAGAGATCAGTTCTAGTGAATATAGAAATTGTCATTGAAATCAATTACTTGAATTAGTGGCGGACTAGATTTTGTTGAATTCCATTTGATTATCTCATAACAGACGGAGAGCTGGCTACGTAAATTGAAAATAATAAGGTACAAAAGGAATTTTTACATATAAACGTTTTTTACTAGCTGACAAATGTGTAGCTCTGCAGGCAGAAGTCAGTCCCGTGGATGGAAGCGGGGGCGAGCGGTTACAGATTCATCCGGAGCGCCGCCAGGCTCTCAGATAACTTCAAACACTTCGGCCTCTGCGGAGCAAGTCAAGACACAATGTTGTTTTGTGTCTGAGGGGTTGTGAGGGTGAATGTTCTGATGAAATATATTTTGGTGACTTGTAGAAGTTTTGTGGCTGATTTGAGTGTAATAGAAAATTTTGCATGACCCAGTTTGGGATCGAACCGGTCCTTTACATAGCAAGCGAGGTTCATCCAAATGAGCTACAAGGCTAAGTTAAATTAGTGAGTGTTTGAAGTTATCTGAGTGCTGGGCGGCGCTCTGGAAGAATCTTTGACCGCCCGCCCCCGCTTCCAGCCCCGGGACTGATTCCTGCCTGCAGACCTACACACTTGTCAGAAGGTAAGGAAGGTTTCTATGTTAAAAATTGTCCTTGTATCCTTGTATTTTTAATTTACGTAGCCAGCTCTTAGACTATAAGCTCCAAGCTACTTATTGATATTTCATTCGCAAACAACTCTTTGATATGTAAAAGAAATGAACGTTTATTTGTGAAAAAGTATTCCATATTTATAAAAACTTTACGTCCTTCTATATTTATCGAAAAAATCACATAATACGAAATAATATTCTGAATCTAATAAATTTATGTATGGAATCAAATGGGTTCTTTCCACCAATTCAATATTTTGGTATGCTGATGAGTAAAAATAATGACGAAAAAGTTGATATCGCAAGTAGGATTACCAGCAGTAATTACATTTTTTATCATCCTCGAGATGAGTTGGAGTTAAGTCATATTTTCAACTACAGAGCTCACACAAATAAACATGTAATAGATTGAGATAAATGTGGATCATCTGTCTTTTTCTAACGTCCATTTGTTCGATTCATTTTAGTTAAATTTGAATAATAAATAGGCAAAAATTATTATAGTCTTCATGGTATTGATTGCACCGAAAGGCACATAATTCCACAATAATAGGCGTTAGCGACCCACTGTGATCAAAATGGGTTTGATCATATCATATGGAATATTTATCAGAATAATAATAATACCTTAGTTGACGTGAAAAAAAGAATAACATTGAAGAGGTATTGAAAATGTTCGTCCTCAGAGTTTATTGCCATACTTTTCCCTCATTAATTGCAGCTATATATTGGAATGCAGTTGAAAATAAAAACTCAACAGTGATCAAAATAATATTTTGTTGGAATAAGCTAGAATAATTTTGAATATATCCGTTGACATATGAAAACTGACGTAGCCATCTATTTCCTCTTGATCCCCTCCAATAATTTTAATTTCTCATTATCTAATGACTGCATTACGCAATATTTCAGGAATGTGTTAATAACATATCATTTGTAATTTTTCTTGTAGACTGTTCATTTGCGATTGTATGAAAATCCGGCGATTTACTCATTTTTTCATTCGTGTTTGAATTTTGTGTTCACAAAATGAGATGTGAATTCATCTGCGACTGAAAGATAAACTTCAGCCACTATCTGACATCGTTCAATGAAACCTCTTGGGGGCTTTTCATGTAGTGAAGGGAAACGTTATCAATTGCATATTAAATAGAAATATTTTTCTAAAAATTTGAAAAATCTATGATGAAAATGAAGTTTTTTTTGTATTAACAGAAAACAACTTCTTCCACGACTACAGCCACGCTGAAGATTGAACTACATCTTAAAGTAATTGTGAAAAGACCCTAACTTAATAATATTACGTAGGGCTTTTGCTACAATGTTCACTACCGTTAAGCCTGTAAGCTAGTTGAAACAATATTCGACTAATGTTCGAGACAGATCAACAGCATGTTTCAATATGATGGTAGTTGGTAAACTAACAATTCATAGATTTAAAAAAAACGTATAATGAGAAAAGTTCACTCTTTTAATTCAATTGAGAAACTCCTTGACTTGACCAGATTTTTTCCAGAAATTGATATTTTTCCAGTAATAGTACTAGATGAAATAACATTTCTGTTGGAATGAATATCAAATATTTTGGTAATTGAAACAGCTTCCTGAATGATGTTCATTCAATTTTGAATCAAAATCTACAGAAGCTTACCAAGAAGAATGACTGCGACATTTTAGAAGAATATTTCCTTAAAAAATTATGTAATCTTTATGGAAAATGCTATTCCAGGATTGTAGAGTAATTGGCAAAACTATAAATTATTCATTACCAAATGCTGTTCACTTTGAAGTTCCTAATTTTGTGAGTTTGACGACTGTGATACATAAAATTGCACTTCACAAGTCAAAAAAAACATGTATAGGGTGCCATTTGAATAATTGAAGTTGGGAGTGGTATCTCAGGGGTAGTTTGACATAAGTTGAATTGGACAAAACATCTTCAAAAGCATATAAGTTTGAAATGAGTAGGTACAATTCTTTTCAAATTTTTTTATACAGCATAACCGAGATATTGGCTATATGAAAATATCTGGGACACTAGGTATAATATATATATATATATATTCAATGAAATTCGGCACCAAATTATCATTTGCTTTAATGTCATATTTTTTATCAGGACGAACAGTAATTTGGTTATTTCAAAGATGACAGATCGAGTGCTGTTGTCTAAATATTGCAACTGATTTCCTTTGTGTTGTCTGATATCGACAAGAATATACTCTTGTTCGAAAGTGATGAATACCTCATAAGCCTGATTCTTCTTAACGCTTGATTGAACTCAGGAACTGGGTCAGGAAATCTGCATTTCTAATGAATGGAATCTATTAGGATTTTAATTTCCATTGCTTGTTGACATTTGATATAATTAATTTCTTTGTATTCAGAATTGAGTGAAGGAAGATTCGTAGATATAATCTACAAATATGATCAGAAAAAAATCAATACTAACCAGATCAGTGTTGACACTGATAGACAAGGCGAAGGAACAAACACGTCAATCGATAATCACTTCAACACAAGATTGAAAACATATGGCCGTCCTAGGTTTTATTTGATAGCTTTCTACCTAACCATTTGTGTGAAAAATTCAATTAGAAAATTGGCAGAGACTCTGGGATGTAAAAAACACGAAAGTCAAACCAGCCAGGAATAAAAATATCAATAACATTTTGAAACTTCATTGGAGTTTTTCAACACAAACAGATGTCTTACGTCGATATAATTTTTCATGAATTAGTTTTTTTTGTACCTAGTTGAATTGAATATTGTGAGTTCCACAACCAGAATAGATTCCTTCAAGCTTCAAAATTTTTCATGCAAAATAGTTGTAGTAGAGAACCAGCAGTATTTCACGAAGGTATATATTGTTGTTCGTTGCTTTGTAATACAAATTTCTCAGAGTCTCTATTTACATTTCATTAATAAAATGTATTTTCAAGTAAACATTTAGGTACTAAAATGTATTTTCAAGTAAACAAAATGAATTTGAATTAATTTCAGAACAGTAGAGTCGTTGAGGATCACAACTTCCCGGCTCACGACTCAGACTAGCAGACGTAGAATTAGTGCTTCTCAAATATTTCGAAAAAATTATGAAGTTTGGGTCATTCAACAAGCTTTTATTATGAGCTTTCATTTATTTTCATTCACTTGTTAGTTCGTTGGTTAGGGTCAAATCATGCAAGTGAATTTTTACCTACTTCTGAGTCGCCCGATTGATTTGAAATTTGGCAGATGTTCATAATTCCGGTGACAATGCATTATGGAGTTTTTCTTACAGAAAAAAACAAAATGACGGCTTCAATATGGCGGACGAGATTTGTAATCATGGTCCGATTTGATTCAAAATTGGTATGAATTCGAAATGGCGGCCCCAAGATGGAGGACGAGTTTTGTGATTGTGATCCGATTCGATTCAAAATTGTTATTCGGTGGTTTTGGGATAGGAGATCATGGATTTTCCATCCAAATTCATGAATTCAAGATGGCGGCTACAAGATGGCGGACGAGTTTTGTGATTAAGGTCCGATTCGATTCAAAATTGGCATGTGAGGATTTTCGGGGTCGGAGATTATGGAATGTTTGTCAAAATTTGTAAATTCAAGATGGCGGCTCCAAGATGGAGGACGAGTTTTGTGATTATGTTCCAATTCGATTTAAAATTGGTATGCGAGGGTTTACGGGGTTGGAGATTATGAATTCCTTGTCTAAATTTATGAATTTAATATGGCGGCCCCAAGATCGTGGACGAGTTTCGTGATTATGGTCCGATTCGATTCAAAATTGGTATGCGGCGATTTTCGCGGTCGGAGATTTTGAATTTTTTGTCAACATTTATAAATGCAAAATGGTGGCCCCGAAATAGAGGACGTGTTTTCTGATTATGGTCATTATTCAAAATTGGATGCGGGTTTTCGGTCGGAGATTTGAATTTTTGGTAAAAATTATAAATTTAGGATGGCGCTTCGGATGGCGGAGAGTTTTGTGATTATGGTCGGATTCTATTCAAAATTGGTGTGTGGGAGTTTTTGGGGTCGGAGATCATGATTGTTTTCTGCTCAAAACTTACAGGGAAGAGACCTTGGAACAGATTGAGGCGAACTAACTAAAAAGCAAAAGATAAAAAAAACTAATAAAATACCTTTTTAAATACAAGCTTTCATTTAAGCGGTGTACTAAAATGTATAAAATAAGTTTGAGTCATTGCTGACAACGATTTTATTATTTTTTGTTAAATTATTTGGTTTTAAAAAGCTTGTCGCGCGAAGTGATTGGGCAGTGATTGGTTGATAAGTATTAATTTTATTACAATTCGCTTTTTGAAACCAAATTATTCAACAAAAAATAATTAAATCATTGTCAACGAAGACTTAAACTTATTTTATACGTTTTAGTACACGGCTCAGATGAAAGCTTTTCATTATTAGTTATTTTTCTCATTTTTTTCAGTATTGGTATTGGTAATATTTTTTATTGTTTTACAGAGCTTTTGTGCATTATTTTTATTTTGTTCAATTAGATTTTTGTGATGGTTGAATTTTGTAACATCGATAAGTTTATTTAAATGGTTTCTGTATTTGATATAGTTAGTTCTCTTTTAGTCTTACATTCTCTTTATCATTTTGCCATTCCTTATGTAGTTTGTCGCATTTTTTTATAGATTTTATAAGCCCCATTTAATATTCTTCAAGTACTCATGGCCTGGTAAGTATTTTGCTTCTGGAGTATTTTACATGAGATGATGCTATCGTCATTTTATACCTACGTATAGTTTCAGATACTGAATTATGAGTGCAACCAATTTCATAGGACCTATAGTCGATGCCATAGTATTTACACTTCTACGATAGGCATGATATACCCTGAGGTTATTCTTAGCGATATGCTGGACAGAACTAGCCGGTATTTCACGGTATTTGGAAATACGTTATCATTCAAGAACCACTTATCATATACCAAAATACCCACCACTTACTTCTCTCCAATGGCTAATATAGGTATAGTAAATATTGATATATTTTTTTTCCATTCGTTTTATTTGCAACTCTTCTACTATTTTATTCATTTATTTCAATATTTTTCCACTTTCTTTCAATACTTCTTATATGTTTATTTCATTCACAATAAAAATGGCCGGTCAATTAGTGCAGACAGCTTGCTGTAGTCTAAACTAAGAAAAAAACTCAGATCGTGTTTATCACTACCTAATCCCATAAAGGAAATTTAAAAATGTAACCTATCTATATAATTTCTACCATTCTCCGGGAGACGACGAACTTGCTGTATTACCTTGTATATCACTCGATTAGCGTAATACTAAGCCACCTTCTGTTGAGACAGTTAACGTTGTTCATGATTCAGGAAGTCGCGTTGGAGGGGAAAGTTTACAGTTAGTCAGATCCAGTCGGCCTTGGAAAAAATAAATGCATACAAATTTTTATACTATGCAACGTTGTGAGACGAAGAAATATTTCTATGAACTTGAAAATGATTTTTGTGAATTATTCATGGCAGACGACCACTCTATTAATATTCTATGGGTGCGACAGGAAATTTTATCTGGTAGCGTAATCGATTGAAAAAGCAGATAGTAATGATTTGGTTGTTTTCATGCAAGTTTGATGATATTTTTTTCTTTTGTGACTTTTTTTTACTTTCAATCCTCTGTAACTAACCTTGGGTGGAATAATTCAATTGAAATTTGATTCACTACCACGCAAATTATACATACTTTGGGTAACAATGTATTTTTCCGGCCACCGTCCGCAGAGTACCCACTTCTTTGAGAAAGTAAAACTTTTTCGGCCCAGTCCGGGAAGTACGTATTTCCCGAAAAAGGTCGGAAAGAATGACATTGTTGTTGTCATTGTACTGGATAACCAAATATTAGTATGGAAATCTAGTTAGGTATGCTTCAGAAGAATGCAGTTGATCATTATCATAGCAACGAAAAAACAACTTGCCAACATTGAAATCGTTGACATTATGCTTTTTAAGAGTTTGCTTAGTTTTTGGTCGTTATTATTGCAATCAAATAGTGAAATCGAGTTTGAATATGTGTCAATGCAGCAGCCGCTTCTACAGCGGAATCATCACCTGAAAAATCAAAGTTTTTCTTCGAAAACGTTTATGATTTTTTTTTAAATGGATGGGTAAAAAAAAATGCAAAACTGTCATAGAGGACGTAATTTTGACTAATTTGTCACGAAAATCAGAAATTGTTGAATCCTGTACCTGTGTTCTTCGAAGACAAATATATTTATCATATAAGAATAGTCAAGTATTGTAAACACAGAAACAAACAGTACCTGAATATTTGGCATAAAAATCAGACAATGTATAGAAACTTTTTTCGGTTGAAAATTCTTTCAGATTTCCTTCGAACTCGTAGGAGTTACATTTCTCATGTTTAATTTTATATGGAAGTCTGTTGCAAACTTGTAAGCCAAGGTGTGATGGAGCGTTTCCTGTAACATTATATTTACAATAAGGCACATAATAATAATTTTTTTTGTCTGGTTTGTTTGGAGTGAATGTCTCATTTTGTTCGCAAAGTTTCTTGTTATTGAATACAAAGCAAAGTTCCAGTATCAATAGGGACAAGACAGTCAAAATACGTAGTGCGTATTGCTCTGCAAGTTTCATTCTGTTTCATGCCAGTGATTATTTTTATGAGTTTTGTTTTGAGCGACAAATTTGTCATTGGATAACGTAGAGTTCCCCCACAAGCATATTCCCATTGATGCGGGGCGAGGTCCTTTAAAGAAGCACGGTGGCTGGAAGTCTACGAATGTCGCATATGGATATCTGGACAATTAACTTACATACAAAATTAAAATTGCCAAGACCATTCACAAATTATCACATGAAAACCATCAACATGAATCGGATACTTTACCTCCATGTTCTGAATTCAACAACAGGCATTTAAATATACACGGTTGACGAAAAAATATGTGCGCAACACGCCCGGAAACTATTTTTATAGACTCGTAAAGAAGGATTTTTTCCAGACTTGTTACCGTAATAGTAATTAACGTAACAAGTCCGGAAAATAGGTTTTTTTTGGACGAATAGACAAAATTCTAGGACGAGCCGTAGGCGAGTCCTGGAAGTCTGTGAGTCCAAAAAAACTATTTTCGGGCGTGTTGCGTACAATATTTTTTTGGCAACCGTGTAGAATAACAAATCAATGAGACGACATATTTATTTATTTCTTTATTATACATTTTAATTCGTATTTGAATTAAACAGAACAGAACAGAAAATACTACATATCAACAGAAACATTCTAATTCTTATTTATATTAAAATACAAGTAATTGCTTATATTGAAGGGATTCAATTTGTTTGAAATGCTTGGTATATTCAAATTCCTTTTGTTGAAGCCAGAACAAGAAGGCAAAGTTTCCGTTTCACATTGATTGTTTCCATCTGATGATTTTTGAATGGTCTCAGCAATTTTAATTTTATTTGTAAGTGAATTATCTATATATCCTTCAGCCACATTGGTAGACTTCCAGCCACCGTGTCTCTTCAAATTTGTAATATTTCCACCATTATCAGCAAATAACGTCGCCGAAGTTCGACGAATGCTATGGCCTGTGTAATTTTTAGGATTGGGTAAATGTAAAAATTCTGCGATTTTTATTCCGAGACTCCCAAAACTGTGAATACCAACAGGCTGAATCGAACATTTTCCTTTTCTGTAATTCACGAATAATCTGTTATGTGGAGTATATAATTGTTGCTACCGGGAAATTAAGTTGATACTTTTATATCCTACAATCGTAATATTTTGTTAAAATTACCTTCAGCATTAGATATGTTCCATTATCCGCTTCCCTAATGAATTTGTTGATCTGCTCACTGCTGAAGACTTCTGATTTCTTGGATATGTAACCAATAAAGCCAAAATTACATCCTCTGTAATAGTTTTGCGTTGCCTCATATCCATCCATTTCGTGAACAAATCATAAACGTTTTCGTACCTGGATTTTGATTTTTCAGGCAATAATTTCTCAAATAAAAAGCGTCCGGGAAGTGGGTACATCCCGGACGGTTGCCGAAAAATTACTTTTGACAGTATGATATATGATCGGAATCTTCGTCAAGATGACGACTACGAAACGGTGGCTAATATTTGTGATCCAATTATATTCATATGGAAATATGCAATCATCATTACTCGTATGACGTTCAACTGTGAAAATTGTAGTTCATTTCTGGTAACAGCTGAATACACCTTCAAAGATGTTCCAGGTGTGTACGGGAACCAAAACAAGCACTTGTCTGAGTGACGTCAGCATTAATATGTTACTTTAATCACACTTTCCAGTACATAAATTATCCAGCTGAACTAGACAGAACGACTACTATCACACAGGCTTAGGGCCAAAAGTGCCGTTTCTCAGGAGGACGCAGTACACAGACATATTTCCGAATCGTTTATAAGGTAACTGACAGCCAATATATTGTAGCCAGCTCCCATGTAGAGAATCTGTAGAAAAATATTAATTTATTAACAGCCTCCAATCGAGTAATTATAGGATGACACACAATGACCACACTCTTGTAAACGAACAAGTATAGAAGGTAATGAATATATTAATTCAATTTCGACTAATTCTCACACATGATTATTCAATTTCTGTGATAATTCATTAGAAAGTGTGATTAATATTGCAGCAGGGGGTACAGAATATTATAAAGAAATAGTATTAGATTTTATTTCGTGGTTCTTAATTGGATAATTAATATTTGTATCTACTAGCCAACAGTTTGAATTCTGGTGTGCCAAGTAAATTGAAATTGATGGAGACCAGGATTTGTTTCGGTTTCTTCGGAAAATTAGACCATATTTATATTGATATAGTTTTTTATCCGTTATGTTTCTCCAGAATGATGCAACCAAATCAATGAAATTCATTGTACAAAATGTTTCTTACATAAAACTGCATTAGAACGGACAATCGAAATAACTAATAATTGAAAATATAAGAATAATAACCCAAAAATATCCCTCTGAGTAAAGAGCAATTCGCATTCCGTATCAGTTTTCATTTATTTCTGTGTAACTAGTACATTTCCTTGGTATTATATCCAGAAAAATATAACACTTGGTTGGGTATCTTTCCGATTAGCTTGTGTACGGAAAATGAACGATAGAAAACCTATTTTTAATCAAAAATATACAGTTCTATTGAAAATATGGAAAAAATATAGAATTATATTATCTACGGAATAAAGAAGTAGTACAAGCGTACAGTGCGGCTTTTTATAGCCCCCTCCCGTTAACTTTTGAACAACGGTTCGACGAAGAACAAAGGGACGAAAACCATTTTGAATGATATTGCCGATATTACTTTTTGAAATGAGAGACATTGTGATTGCTTGATAGATGGCGCGGAGGAATACATCAACTTAAAAATTTCAAATAGCATGGGAAGGTCGAGTGGCACTTCGTTGAAAATATAATCAATTCTCTTTTTACCAATCTATTTTTTTTTCGATTTCGTCAATACGTTTTTTTACAATATGCATTTGAATTGTCAAGTATAACAAAATTTAAAATGCATATTGTGAAAGGACGAATTGACAAAATAAAATAAAATTTTCGTTTCAACATCTTGACTCCCTATGCCATTTACAATTTTTAAGTTGATGTGCCCCTCGCATCATCTATCGAGCAATCACAATGTGTTCTATTTCAAAGAGTAGTATCGGTGTATAATTAAAATAGTTTTGGTCCTGTTGTTCTATATCGAACCGTTCAAAAGTTAACAGGGAGGTGGGGACTCTATGCCTCTATGCCTCTGTCGCCCTCTGTCGAGTAATTGTAATGTATCTCCTCTCAAAAAGTAGGACCGGTAATACCATTCAATATATTTCATATCTCATTGTTTCACATCGAACCGTTCAAAAGTGAACCATTCAGATCCGCACTTATTCTTGATATTTCAAACGCATATTGTGAAAATACGTTCGAACGAAATTCGAAAAAAGAGGATGGTTATAAAGAGAATTGAATGATCTGTTCAACGATGTGCCACTTGATGTGACCCCCCCCGCGCCATCTATGGAGCAATTACAATGTCTTCAATTTCAGAAAGTAGTATCGGTGATATCATTCACATCGGTTTTCGTCCCATTGTTCTATGTCGAACCTTTCAAAAGTTACCAGGGGGGGGGGACTATAAAAAGCCGCACTTTATAATTATCGCGATTTATAACATGGAAAAGTCGTATATTGAAATTCATCTACAATTATTCCTAACTAAAGAGTTTACAATGGGGAGAACAAAGCGTAGGGTGATATTACAATAATAATTGAATGACAATGATCTGGCGAATCTTATTCCAAATTTTTCCATAAGGCATTATTGCATAGGTGGATGTGGATTCTTCAAGTAACCACTGTATGTTCTGATTTTTGTCTACTTTTATCATTGTGATGTGGAGCCTAATATAGATATGATCCCGTAATATTCATTTCTTCAGCGGATATTATGAAAACTAACTGTGTCTCTCACAGTAGCCTATTAAAAAAACTAGACTTTTCAGTAAACAAGAAACAATGCGTTTCTGCTAATGACGAGTTATCAGATATCAGACAGGTGAAGCATTGAGTACCACAGGGCTCAATTTTAGGTCCATTACTTTTTATTATATATAGCAATGACTGTTTTTTTTACCTTCCTCCAAAACCTATAATTATTGTTCGCAGACTTTAGTTAGTTGAGACAGCAACATCTCAAGACTAAAAATTGGTATCGAGATTGCGAAGAAAAAAGCCGAATTGTGGTACAACGCTAAAAAGCTCGAACTAAACAGAGATAAAACGCAACATCTCAGGATTTCCACTGATATCCAGATTGCCAGAGGATATTCCGTAGAGAATACTAGGTATAATTTCAGATGACAAACCGAACTGTTCAGAACACGTAAACCAAATCGGCTCAAAAGTATCTAGTTATATTTTCCTGCTACGACAACTTGAAAAGGACCCGAATATTAATACACTGGTTTCTGCATATTATTTCATTGGTACACTTCCACTTCCTTTGGGGGTATGCAAGTACTGCCAAAACAAAATTCATACTGCAGAAAACATGTGTCGGAATGATATCTGATGCTGGATTCATTGATCACTGCAAATCATTGTTCAACAAATATGGATTAATGCCCTTGCCGCGTTTGTTCATATACTATTTGTAGATTGACATTCACAGACATAAAAATAATGTTACTCTGAGGTCTGAGTCTCACAATTACAACACTCGTTCATCTGATCTCCTGAAAACACAGTAATTTCGACTTTCTAAATAAAAAAATAACTCCCCAGCACTGGAACTCTACAATGAAATACCGGAGAGTATAAGCTACCTACCAATTAGTAACTTCATTCGGTGGAAGATGTTGCTAGTTCTACCATAGATAGGTATATAATACATCGTACCTTGACGTAGAATATTTATCGATTATTTACTACATTTCAAATATTCTATATCATTAATTTATTTTGATTTAAGTTGTAACTGACTTTCTTTAGCCTATTATTGATAATTAGTGTAGTAGTGTTTATGTATATGTAAAGGTATGTCAGTATACGCACAATTTTAGTCATTGATTTTATTATAAGTTCTCTTTTCATATGCTGACTCAACAATTTTTACATTTTTACATTAATTAATGAATGTTTGGATCGCTACAAATGTATTTTCAGATAAGTAGTCAAATAAAATCTATTTATCTAACGATTTCATTCTAATATTTCCTCTAGAAAATTACTATACAATAAGTAGAGCGCAAACCTTGAGTTTGAGTAAATATCTTGGGAACATAAGATTCATCTGATAATTTTTCCAAAGATAGGAGAGAGAACGAAACAATGAATTTTGAATGAGTAGACGTTTGGCATTTGTTTGATGTCTCATCCAGACTGCAAAGTTCGCCAGCCATCTTGCCTTCATGTATTTGCAATACATTGCATTTTTTTTATTTTCGTACATTGTTACTAGATGGGATCGAGGAGCGCCATTGGTGTCTCTTTTCCGTTGCCTTCATGTCCGTAACACGAAAGGACAGGTATAGTGGACAAATTACTGATATTTCAACATCTTTATTGAGTGTGATTGAAGAACGCCACTGGACTCTCTTTTCCGTTGTCCTCAAAGCCGTAACACGGCAGGACATGTAAATGTATGTAAATCATCCGGATCATTAAAATTAAAAGTTTCACCAACAATGGAGCGAGAGATGCACTAAATCATGTTCGTTGTGCCAGGTGTCAGCACTGTCGCTATAATGATCGCCTAATATAGAATGAGATAAGAAGCACTAAAAGTCACCGAATGCCTTTTTCCGACTGTTCCAATTGTTTATCTAACCTATCCACTTCGATAAATCAATGGTAAATTCACAATTTACCCTGTATTAACAATGCCTTCGGGCAGTTTATTTTGTAATTCAAAGTAGAACGGTTGTTAATGTGGTCGTTTGGCGAAATTACGCCATGTTCCGTTTTGTTTGTGAAACTTGGAGAACTTTATTGACGTATGTATCAAAAAGAGATTTCACGAAGCGTAGAACATTATGAAAAATAATATGAGATTTCATGCCACCTGCTCTTGAGTAGGTATATATTTTATTGATATACTTATTTAGAACTATTTGAATTGGTGCATCAACATTGCGTATTTGAGAGAAGAACAATTCGGTAAGAATGGAAGTACACATTTTATAAAAAAATCCTATTTTATGTTTTCAAATACTGCAGCAAATTCTTAATAATCAGGGTTCTGTTCTAAAGGATTTTTGTTGTTAGCTTTCCGTATCTTGAAAAAAAACGGAAACCTTATAAAATCACTTTTCTCAGGAACCTGCGACGTAAAAACTTACGATTGAGCATCGTAAAACATCTTTTCAACCCACCTATATTGCACCAGATAACACATTAAAATAATAATATGTATAAGAACTTGAAGGTGGCCATTTGGGTTCTGGAACTTTTTTTTCATTTTGTATATCACTTGATCCGAAGGGCTTGTTATGAGGAATATTAAAATAATTGATTTGTTTGCAAATATGAACAGGATGTTCATGAAATCAGATGTGGAATGATCTGCGATTCAAAGGTAAACTAAAGTCACTATCTTCCATCGTTCAAGATAACCTCTTGTGGGGTATTCATATTGAAAAGGGAAACATTCCTAATTGAATATTAAACAAAAGATTTAACTGTGAATTGAAAAATCCACGATGCAAATTATAGCTATTAATATAACGAGATTATTATGCGATTTATAATAGTCGAGGACATTGCCAGGTGACGAGGCGACAGCCGAGTCACCCGCAATGTCCGAGACGGTGTTAAATCGCTAATAATCGAGTTACATTCAAAGTTTTATCGTATCATTGACAACGGCGATGCGAAAATAAAAGCAACAAGGTTTTATGTCATTTCATTTTGGCATTTAAAAAAGTCATCATTAAAATCATGCAAGATTAGCTGCAGCCAACACTATAAGGTTGAACTTGCTTCCGGACAAATCTAAAATCCATTATGAAAAAGAATATCGGCAGTTTTGTGAGTGGCGAAACAAAGTACATGTTCAAGATGCAGGGAGAAACGGTGTTGCTGGTTTTATTTCGCAGAACTCTCTGATGGATCGTGGACGCTAAAAGCAAGGTGTATCCATCAAATTTGAAAACTGTCAAAATATTGTTTTGCATGTTCATGAAAACTAGTTCTAAATGTATTTGGTATCTAACGTTTATGCTTTCGTAACTAACGTATTAAATTATGGTAACTAATGTATTATGAGTAACTAAGGTTTTATGTAGGTTTTGGTACGTTTATGATGTTAATAATTATTAATAAAGATTTCATATAAAAATGTCTTAATCTTCAATGATACGATAAAATTAATTTTTGATTATCTAACGAAAACAACTACTTTCCCGGCTAAAGCCACGATGAACATTGATTTACATCTGATATATACTGAGAAAGGAAAAAACTGGAACTGAAAATTTGCATTTTCATTCAGATAGTTATTTGATTTTCTGTTCCAGTCTTAATTACGAACCCATATAGTTTCATGGGACAAAGAAGAAGGTTTTCCAAAAAAGAGTAGGCGCTCAACAGAAATCATTTGTAACATTGATGCAAGAAAGGCATCGCATTCACTAGATCTTCAATACATTTTTTCGACAAAATTCTATATCACGCTCATCAGAAAGACGGAAGAAATGGAAAACACATTTTTAGTAGCAATATCCCTTTGCAAAGATGAAAAATGTTAGAAGCATTCCCTCTAGAGTGAGATTTAGAAATTAGTGTTTTTTGACATTAAAACCTGTCATGGAATATGATAGATTGATTTGTTTGGAAATTTGAACAGGATATTCATAAAATCAGATGTGGAATCATCTGCGACTCGATGAACTCTAGTGATTAAACTATCTGAATGAATATGAAAATTCTCACTTTAAATTTGTTTTCTTTTGAGTTAGGGTCCCTTTTTCAGTATTTATCATATATAGTACAATGTCTAGCGTGGTTGTAGCCAGCAAAGTAGTTGTTTTCTGTAAGATATTCAAAAAAATAACTCCATTTCCATTGTGGACTCTTCAATTCACAAAAAAAATATTTTTATTCAACATTCAATTGACAATATTTTAAAATGAATACGCCACCAGAGGAAGATAGTGATTCAAGTTTATCTTTTAGTCTCAGATGATTCTACATGATACGATAGGTTTAATGCCAAAAAACATTTATTTCAAAGTGTCACTCCAAAGGGAATGTTTTGATATTTTTCCATCTTTGCAAAGTGAGAATGCTTCTAGAAAATGTGTTTTCCATTTCTTCCGGTCTTCCTGATGATCGTGGAAGCCTGAAACAGATTTTCGTGCACACGAATGTATTGAAGACCTAGTGAATGCGATGCTTCTCTTGCATCAATGTTACAAATTAATTCTGGTGAGTACTCTTTTTTGTAAAACATTTTTCTTTGCCTTATTCATCTATATGAGTTCTTAATTAAGACTGGAATAGAAAATCAAATAACTATTTGAATAAAAATGCAAATTTTCTCGTTCAGATTTTTTCTTTTGAGTTAAGATCCTTTCTCAGTATCTATCCGATGTAGTACAATGTCCAGCGTGGCTCTATCCGGGGAAAGTAATTATTTTCTGTTAGATATTCACAAAAAATAACTTTATTTGTTTCGTGGATTTTTCAATTTACCGAAAAAGATTTTTATTCAATATTTAATTGAGAATGTTGTCCCATTGAAATATTTGTTCCATGATTTTAAATAGCACATTTAGAAAGGTATTCTGAAAAATATACAAAATTGAACTATTCCTCCCCTTATCTCTGGATCTACTGGACCAATGATTTGAAAGGAATAAGGAAATATAACTTCTTACTCAATGCTTACAGTTTTTTTTTCCAATAGATATCAAGAATTAATTCAACAATATCGTTTATGGAACTCTGAGCGCGAGTCGAACTATTGTTTGTGTTTAATGGAATTTATAATTTGTCATTTCTAAGTGAGTATGATTTTCAAAGAAACTGGCCAAATTTTGCATATTCTCAAATTCCGATTGGAATTATAGGAGAATTCACCAAGTACAGAAGACTTAATTCACTGATTTCTCTATCGAATTATCATAACTCCATATTCATTATTCTCGTGAAGTTTTATCATGAGTTCATCAGCTGAAACCTTGGATCCTGGATACCGATAAAACAATAATTCACAGCATTATCGACTGTTGATTCATTATACTTGCTATCTCCCTCATTCCACTTCATTGATACATTGCCGAATATGTAATTACTGTATCTACTTTTTACTAGTCTTATGAAATGTAATTTTATGTAAATATTGTGTTTTTAACTAACAACAATTTATAAGCAGCGTTCTTTATATTTATATTTGTTTTTTAACCAGCGCTGTTTCCTTTGAAAAATATTCAAACAAAACTTTAATAATATACCTGTCTCCTTTGAAAAATATTCAAACCATACAAAAAAATGAAAGATGGAGGTATACTACGGACAAATTCTTCATTGAACTTAAGTGAGTTAATATTTCCAATGCATCTCACGGCTTTTCACATGGTTTATCCATTGTACACCTTTCTGTTTTTTTTTTAAGATTTTATTTCCCTGGAAAATGTATATTCCTTCGCGTATATTCTGTATTTTGTATATTTCCGTGTATATTGTCTATATATCCTAATTACTTATATATGTTGTACTACTATTCCCATGTACAACTTCGAGATGTATGGGATTTTTGTTTATTTACTTATAGTTTGAAAGTATAACCTAAAATTCTATGTAACAAAAAATTGGTAAATAAATATTATTATTATTATTATATTATTGTTATTAAATATCGTTGAGGTTCACAAATATTTTTAAAATAAAAATTCAATAAATGAGTGAAATATG
Organism: Gonioctena quinquepunctata; assembly: GCA_018342105.1. NCBI lineage: Eukaryota > Metazoa > Arthropoda > Insecta > Coleoptera > Chrysomelidae > Gonioctena > Gonioctena quinquepunctata. The sequence goes on along the minus strand of JAFIRS010000878.1, from coordinate 175,300 downwards.
TTGTTTTTTATAATTCTAATGCCAGATGAAAAGGAACTGGGGGAACTAGGTCTATCAGGGAACCGAAACCATATTCGTTGGCTCGAAACGTTTCCATCATCATAAGAAAATCAATTATTCCGACTCATTGGGCAGAATGCTTCGATATGCCAATTTTCGACTTCTGAATTACTTCAAATAGTCTTCCATTATGACTTAAAATCGAATTTAATTTACCTCGGCTTGAACCGTTTCCGCCAATGAATGGAAAAATCAATAATTATCAATAAACTCTTGACAGGAATAAATACATACATCAGACATATGAACTAGTTTTTTGGTTATTTGGAAAAAATTTACAGAGCACTGGGATGTTATTTGAAAATTCAGTCTTTTGGTGGTCCCTAGAGTAAGACTTGAAGTAACTAATCTATAAAGTTGATTGTGTTGGGTAATTGCAAAAGACCGCAATTGAGGCCATCCCAATGATTTACGCCATGGACTTGTTGAGGCAAAATAGTGCCTTATCCCGATTTTCGACTGATCTAAATATTACCTTCAATTCATATTCGCCAAATTGGAAAGATTTCAAAATTTACCTATTTTTGAACACATATATTACCACCGTGTCGAAACAACATGAAATTTATCACTCAGTACCAATTTTCACAGTTCAATATCTAGTAGGAACAGATGAAGAATAAAAAATTCATACAGTAGATTCCTTGTGAATTCATTGACTATTACCGTTTTAGTGACCGAACACCTAGATATACATGTCAGATACCCCATTACATACCTCATGAACACTTTATACTATGTGATGAAGCCATGTATCACTGCGCCATTACCTTATAACTGGGAAACATATCATAAATTGAACAAATGAGATATACAGCGTCTACATCCATGTTCACTTGTAGAACAAAATGAAATATAACATATCGACGCCTTGGATTTCGAATACGTACATATCATAACTGCATATAATTACGAATGAGATATTCACACTTCTTTCAGTGAATTATCATGTTCTGAGAGTATAACTCATCTCTCAATTCTTCATCAACGTTTCGTTGCTGATAAGGACAAAACTGTCATCAGAAAAATTCCTATCAAAAAACTTTATTATTTGATTGGATTATATATGTCAAGTGAACAAAAGAACTGGAGATCAAATGCGTGATATAAGAAGAACAAAGGGATATTCATCATTTTGCTCCACAGGCATCTGTAAGGTTTACATTTGGAGATGAGGTGATGTTCCTCTGATAGATAGATCAATATACAAATCATTTGAAACAATGACATATGTATTGAAATGGAAAGGAATACAAACAACTCTAATTCATATTTTCCGACATAATTAATTTTTACATTCAATTTTTTTTATCACCAATATCGTATGTGAATAATCTACAAAGCTCAATTGACATTCATAGAATCAAGATAGGTGGGGTGAAATAGATATTATATCGGAACATCAGATATTTTGAGCTTCATGATGAAAGTGGGGTAGTGCAGTTTACCGAATGCTTCGTAGAAGTCGGTACATATGGCATATGATGAATGTTCATCCTCCAAATATTTTGTACAATAGAACTGAATTTGTAACAACGCCTGTTTTATATTGTCGTATTCTGATCCTTCATTGATTGAAAACTCTTTGGAAAAATAGAATATTCAATAAAACTTGTAGAAGACTGAAATGAAGAGAATTGAAATAAAATGATAATCATCTTTCAAAGAGGTGGGTTTGAGGAAAATTAAAATATGTACTCACAAATTAATCTCACCACCAATTATCAAACCCACTTGTGGGTCATTGATCTCTTCAATTTCCAAATTCCCCCATTATTTACTTGGGCACGACAAAAACCTAACTTCGAATACCAGATCGAACCATCAGTAGTCTCCTTTAACAAATAACAACCTTCTACCTCTTGATTATAATAACTGATACGCACCCGAGAGATAATATTTCAACTCGGCTGATGATTCGTTACAGGTTCATAGACATAAAGACGTATTTCCTATAAAAACAATAAAAAATGCAGAAGACGTCTGCTTGCACCATATCCTACCCCTTGCTGCATCTCCCACCGTTGGTTGGCTCATTTTGTTCATTTTAATATGGCGTAAGCTTGTTTTTCTTCGGAGTGGATTGACGTGGTATAGTTTGATCCGGCAAAGCTCGCTTGTTCGAGCCCAACTGTATTGGTTTTGACCAACTTTGTTTGGTTTGGTTTGGCATGTCCAGGATTGATATGGCTTGACATGACTGGACCAGGTATTTATGGTTTGACCTGATAGTTGGACTTGGTAGGGCTATGCCCACTTAGACTCCTATATGAGTGGGACTGCCTGGACTGGACTGATCGGACTCGACATGGTTCAGCCTGGCTGGACTTGATATAGCTTGGTCCAGTTGGACTGGACTTGGCTAGGTCGACTGCACTTGGTCTAAGTGGAATCGATATGGCTGATGGCTTTTCACAACTCGACTCCACCCAAATTGATTTTCTCCTGCCTGGGCTACCTCTTCTTGTCTTATTTCATCATACGGGGCTCCACTTGGAGTAGTACAAGGCTTACATATTCCGCATTCCCCAGAGGGCATCATTTCTCTCTCGGGAATGTATAGATGGGGTCAAAATATCACCAGTACTTCATATAACTTTTGTTCCTAAAAGCCTTCGTTACCAAGTTACGGGCCCTCAAAGTTACAAAATGAAAAATGTTTTTCTTTGATAACTTTTAAAGTGAACATTCAAAATCACCTTAATTTTGGTGATTGACTAAACAAATGAATTGAATTCCTTCGATGAGCTTTCATGCAGGACTACCCCCGATGGTCCACACCCCAAAACTTTGAAATGACAGATAATTTTTCAATAGTTTTCAACAAAATAAGGTTACGTAGACAATTTTCTGAATAAAAGTACTCGTGTGGAAAGTCGATCGGGGCAACAATTCTTAATAAAAATGCAGTTTTACTGACGACATCAACCCGATCGTCCACCATTATTTGAAATGAAAAATGTTCACAGTAGAAATACTAATGCTAACGTTAATTCAACAACATTTATAACAGGAATAATACAAAATATGCCAAAATAAAGTCGTAAACAAAAAGTACAGTACAGAGCAGTTTTTGTAGCGGATTTTGCATTTCTGTTTGCTCTTGATTATTTACACCATGAGTTTTGTAAGGTAAACGTATTTGCATGATGAAAATTCGTTATGAACATTGTACCTATTATTTCTATTTTCATTACAAATTATTCTTTTCGAATAATGGTAGACATCTCAGGTTGGATGTCGTCGAACAAAAATGCATTTTTATCAAAAATCGTTGCTCCGATCGATTTTCCAAACGATTCAGGAAATTGTCCAGGTAACCTTGTTCTGTTAAAACATATTGACAAATCCCAGTCATTCAAATTTTGGGGTGTGGACCATCGAGAGTAGTCCGTTCCTGACTTTGTAACAGAACAACTGACTCCTGCATGAAAGCTCATCGAAGGAATTCATTGTATCAGTCAATCACCAAAATTTAGATAATTTTGAATATTCACTTTGAAGTTATCAAGGAAAAATATTTTTCATTTTGTAACTTTGAGGGGCCCGTAACTTGGTAACGAAGGCTTTTAGGAACAAAAGTTATATGAAGTACTGGTGATATTTCGACCCCATCTATACATTGCCGAGAGAAAAAGAGGAAGTCTAATGACATATATATATATATATATATATATATATATATATATCTTCTTAATATATAAAAGAATAACTGACTGACGTGACATATCAGCGACAGCCCAAACTCTTGGGGCTAGGAATGAACATTTTTGGAAATTTAAATTTAAAAAACGGGATGAAAGTTTGTATGAAAATAAGTCATTCGAAGCACATAAAGAAAACCAGGAAAAATACAAATTCTACGCAGACGAGGTCGAGGGCACCAGTATATATATAAAATCAAAACACTTCAAACTTGATATACTACAATCATCGACTTTCATGATAATCACCTACTCGACTCTATTCAAACTTTTCAAATTGTCAATATTTCGTTTTGGTTCGAGTCATAAAATAACTACAGTTTATAAAAGAAATGACTGATGGGTTAGTAGGGAATTAGGGGTAAGGTATTTGCCCTGCCAAAGTTACTTAGGAAAATGGGGGAGTTTAGTCAACAACTAGAGAGATCAATGATAATTGGTGGTCAGAGCCATATTCATGTTACTTGTAAATACGTCATTTCATTCATTCAAAATCCACCTTTCAGAATGAGATTCCTTTTTTATTTCAATGCTATTCTTTTCAGATTTGTATGAATTCCATTTAGTGTTGAAAATACTCAGAGAAATCGACTACATATTCATTCCCACTGACCAATGTCTGCTCAGGAATCCTCGTTTTGAATGTCTCAGGAACGTCTCCACTTGTAAATGTCATAAGCTAAAGCCTTAAGATCGTTGTGGTATGACCGTGAACCTTTGAAATCTTTCTGGTTTTTTCTATACCACTTCCATTTTCGTTGATAATCTTCACCAAATTCCCATGAAAATATCGTTTTTAAGGTTGCTCCAACTTTGCACCTATTGGGTAACTCAAAAATAATAAATTTATCTCCAGCTAGAATTGTTTCAAACAATGTTCCAAAAGTGTTCTTCTGATTTGAAAATCTGTGTTACTTCAGTAGCTCTTCCCCCATCCAAATAAACCCAAGTTTGATTAATATTTCACATCAGTCCAGAGATGCAGCTGTATATTCATCATTGTTTTTCTTTAGAAATAACACGACACGAAATGTTTTTTGGTTTTATTAACTTCCACAAATTTAAAAAATATATTTATTATGAATAATTTTCGCGCAAAAATGGCATTTTTAAGTAAACCAAGCGTATTGAAATTTAATGATCATAGGATATGGTAACCAAGTAGTGGATATTTTTATGAATTGCACCCGATCGAAACCTCTTTCTAAATCAACGTTTCAAAAACAGCAGCGTTTTCAGGAAACTGGAGGTGTCAAAGATTGACCAAAAGTGGAAGACCAGTAAGCGTTACAAATGAAGAAAATAATTTGAAAAGATGTGGTGGAAAATCCAATGAATTCGACACAGGGCTTTAAAACATAACCATATTCCATTCAAAAAATTTGCAAACTGCAAAAATTCCATCCATATATAATTCATTGGTTACAAGAATTGAGTGAAGACGATTTTGATTGTAGAATCGAGTTCTGTGAAGAATTATGGATAAATTAACGAAAATTTCAACTTGTCAACCACATATTGTTTTCTGACGAATCTACATTTTGTTTAAACGTGCACTTGAAACCGACACAACTGTAGGTATTGATGAAACCAAAATCCACATTGGATGGGGGGAGTTCACACTCAACGACCGCAAAAAGTAAATGTTTGGTGTCGCATTATTGGTGGACACGTCATAGGACTCAATTTGAACTCTCAAGGATTTTTATAACTTTTGCGAGAGAATATTATTCCAGAGCTTAGACGATTATTCCCGAACAATAACAATCCCAATTTGCCGACAGAACAAATACGGTTGTCAGCAAGATGGGGCTCCTCCACATTTTGGACATGTGGTACGGGCATATCTAGATGAAACTTTTCCTGATAAATGGAATAGACACAGGGGGCAATCGAATGGCCAGCTAGATCTCCCGATATGACCCCACTTGACTTTTTTCTGTGGGGTTACATGAAACATGTTGTCTACAAAAATAGGCCGCAAAATATCGAAGAGTTGCAAGAAAGGATAATGCATGAAATTTCCAACATTCCTCCCAACATTATTTTAGGTTCCCTACAAAACTTTGTTCAGTGAATTCATAACTGTCAGGAGGTAAATGGTAAACACTTTAAGAACCTCATTGAATAGAATTCCAAAGAAAATATTTGTTGTTTATTAAAACTTGTTCTCTCTTTTTTTTCTGGCAAAACTATTGTTTTTATAAAAGTTAAAATATCCAGGACATTCATTAAAATACATTTTCATCAACCCTGAACAATTATGCTTTTTTATTTTCTCAAAATATAATTAAAATTCAATCATATCCATAATACTCACTTTGTGTAATTTTCATAATAAATATCCATCATTTCAGACTTTTTCTTTAAAAATTCGAAAGTAAAAAAAGTTATTTTCAAAATTCGATATCTCGAAAACGGTTGAATTTAGGATATGATGTGCTATATCAATTTGATTTATAATTTTCAGAAGAATTGAGATATGGAATAATATACAGGGTGTTTCATAAAGAAAAAGAAACTTTGTTTCGTCATGACTTTTTGACTGATCCTGTGTACTTTCATTGTAATAGATTTGAAAAAACCCTAAAACTTTTGTGTCTTAACATTTTCCGCTAGGTATCTTACTTTAAGAGATAATCGACCGTTTCCATGCATATCAGCGGGGGACAGGATATCGTGATAGAGGGATAACAATGTAACACCAAATTGATAATTTTTGTTATGAATTCTATTATTATATTGAAATTTATATTTAATATCTGATCGATTTATCTGGAATATAATCAGATTCAATATGTGCATTAATTAGTTAATTCAAATTATAATATTGTGACACATTCCTACTTCAGCTGCAGCATAACCCAGCAAATAAATATATATTCGCATAACAAATATAGGATAACTAATTCAAATTACGGGCAAAATCCTTGGGATGAATTGAAACAGTTAATTTACAAAACATTTCAGGATTAAGCATAGGATCAACGGAATCGAAATTAATTCAATACATCATACAATTTTCAGATTTATCTTTTATTTTATTTTCCCATTTTATTGATTTACAGATATCGAAAACAGCTGGTAATGTTTTGAACCAATGAATCATTCATTTCATATTCTTGTTTAAAAAATTCCATTTTCAATCCATTAGTAACTATTAATATAAACCGAAAGATATCACGTCAAATTATTCAGATTCAGGTCCTCCTCTTGACCTGACCTCATGGGACCCTAAATGTTCCCAATAATGCCAGGCGAGAATTTCTGTGGAGATTATCAAATTGATTGATACGTGTTGTCGATCTCCAGCCAAAATATCGACGCATTTGATCACGAAATTCAAATTCATCATGTTTAGTTGAGTCAGATATGCTATGCTAATTGAGACGTAAAAAAAAACTTAAAAAAGAACAGTGTTGATGTCAATCTTGTGAAAAGTGAACGGTTCTAAGCCGATGTGTGTGAGATTTTTATTTTCAGTCCCAAAAAATTCATCCAGCCAACGTTTTCATTGGATTGATTTATCTGAATGTAACTTTGAGCATAACATTTTAATACGTTTTCAATATAGCAACGAAGGGCATATGCCTACTCGCAATATTCAGGAGAACATGAAAAACAGTTATTTTTGAAATTTTTGTTAATTAATTATAGTGAATCACCCACAAAGAGCAGTTAAAAATTAAAAGTATAAATTTTTTTATAATATACAATACAAAATATCTTAAAATGTGGACTCTATCACAGTAAATAATTGAGGCACCTTGAACGTAAACTGGCGCTTAGGCTCATAGTATCCTTATCAACCATGGGGTATATTTTTTTCAGTACCAGCAATTGAAATTACTATTTATGAATACTCTAATCCGCGAAACATTCATATACCTATTTGCTATGGAAACGAAAGAGGATTGATGTTCTTTCCTAAAATACGAAGAAGTGGGCATATATAATATAATATAGGATTTGGAGAGTCGTTTCAATTTGAAACTTCAATTTTCTTGAATATTTGGTCAAACTGGATTAGAATGTATAGTATAATTCAGTACTGATAATAGGCTAAGTTTTCAGTCAAGATGATTTGTTTAATTGATGACTTATCCTGATTTTTTAGGAAAATTAATTCATAACATAATCCAAACCTAATATAAAAAGGTTAAAAATCAATCAAATTAGTCATAAGTATGGAATTACGTGGACAAATTTTTTAATTCGCGCATTTAAATGTGAAAAATAAATAATAGTTTAAAAAAACTAAAAAACACACGTTTATAGAAAACCAGACTGAAAAAATAGAAAATAAGATAAAAATTATTTTATTTAAGAAAAAGCGTGGGGTGCATGGTATTGCTTCGGCCAACAATTACCTGTGATCTGAGACATTTCTTACTTTACTGCCCTAGGTGTGTAATGTACTATATAATTATTGATACCATGCACCCACGCTTTTTTTTAAATAAAATACAAATTTTCTTATTTTCTATTTTTTCACTCTGGTTTTCTATGAAAGCGTGTTTTTTAGTTTTTTTAAACTATTATTTATTTTCTACTTTCCAGTGTGGTTTATTTAGAAAAGTGTGTTTTTTTTTTTTTAACTATTATTTTTATTATTTTTTTGCAAATAAAGAAATGAAATAATCTTATCAAATTGGGTAATCGTAATCTCCGACCCAAAAAACCCCCACATACCAATTTTGAATAAATCAGCCTAATCACAAAACCGCCTGAATTTTTCAATTCTACAGAATAATCACAATATTCGACCCCAAAAATCCCCACATACCAATTTTGAATTCAATCAGACCATAATCACAAAACTCGCCGCCATTTTGAGCCGCCATCTCGAATTTTTCTATTTTGACAACAGAATCATAATCTCCGACCACAAAAACCCCACATACCAATTTTGAATAGAATCAGACCATAATCACAAAACTCGGCCGCCATTTTGAAGCCGCCATCTTGAATTTTTCAATTTTCACAAAAAGATCATAATACTCGACCCCAAAAACCCGCACATACCAATTTTGAATAGAATCAGACCATAATAACAAAACTGGTGCACCATTTTGGAGCCGCCATTCCGAATTTTACAATTTTGACAAAAGAATCATAATTTCCAACAACGAAAACCCTCAGATACCAATTTTGAAGCGAATCAGATCATAATCACAAAACTCGTACGCCATATTGGAGCCGCCATTTTGTTTTTTTTCCACACAAATTTCTTAATGCATTGTCACCGGAATTATGTACACCTGCCAAATTTCAAATCATTCGGACGTCTGGAAGTGGGTCAAAATCGCGCCCAAAGGAGTCGGTTACAAACAAACAAACATACAAGTGAAGCTAATATAAAGCGTGTAAAAAGGAGATCATTTATGTATTTTCAAATCCGTACCTGAAATCCTCAGCCCTATTTCTATGGAGTTCGCACCTCGAACAATGGGTCACGATAACGGTATCGGATTAGCATTTACAATGAGTCTCCAGGATTTGTAGCAAAGGTATATATTGAAGGCGATTCTTTCACCAAGCCAAGCAAAATAATGTTCAAAATTATTCGATTGACTGTGACTAACAGTATTCAGTTGTAGAACTTTTATTTCTATATATGGAATCATCATTGAAAACTGGCTCTAAAAAAACTATTCTCAAACATGATTATTTCTGATGATAAAAATAAAAAATAAGTTCCAGTTTAAATACAAAAATCAATAGATATTGGAAGGATTAACATCCATCAAATTCGTTAAATGAGAAATGAGTATATAAATAAATGATAAATTTTGGGAGTAGCGAAGTAGTGCGTATAAGACCAACAGTGAGCTAGGGAGTGTAACTGATTGGTTTATAATTGAGAATCTTTATTCATTAAATATTTATTATATATATATATATATACATATATATATATATATATATATATATTGTTATGATATCAAATATATGTTAACTATTAAAAGAATAAAAGTTTGATTAAATGATACGTATACATCACATGAATACCTGCTATGGTGGTTTTACAATTTTTCTGTGCACTTTGCTTTTCTGAAACCTTTTACAATCTTATGTTCGACGCAGATCAACAAAGAGTGGAGGTGGAGCTTTTTTATTGACATTAATAGGTTTCCAACTATCCATTTAGATTGCACAACCTATAAAAAAAAAGACTTCAAAACCAACAATCAAAATCTTGGAATTCAAACAGATAAAAATTATGTATGCTAACTTAGAAACTCAAGGGAACATGACAGGGACATGTCAAATAATTTCTCATAAAAAAATCATAAAATATCAAATCTGAGAACAGAAAATGGTTGAATAAGAATTTATAACCAATTTGTTAAATAATATTAAGTATAGAAATATAAGATGTATATAAAATAAGTTTCATAGTGTAGAATAGAAAAGTGCTTTAGAAGTGTGGAAACTAAATTCTGCCCAAAAAACAAAAATTGATGTTGCTACAGGAGGAAGAAAATTGGGTCGAAAAAGAATAATTTTGGAGAAGGTGTTAGAAAAATGAATCCAAATGAGCAGAAAACAACTGTGAGAGCAATTCCAATCAATAATATAAACCAAGAAACAGCCTACAACTATTTTAGCAAGAAACCACTCACCTGCTATCTTGATCACATTCCACACAGGACATAACCAACAATAAAAGGGGCCAACGTCGGACAGGTTCCCTTTCCAGAGCACCGGACACAGCCAGGAGTCTTCGTGAGTGCACAAACGCAACGAACTCCAGGTACTTTTTAAAAACACAAATAAACGAAGTGATATAATTGGTATTAGACACTTTTTTGGAGTCCTTGATAATATTTATCCACAGTGGTGAACTTTATTTCATACTTACAACCACTTTGTCAATGTTAACTGTGAATATTTATTTGCTCATTCATTCTATTGCGCATGAGCAAGTCATGTGATAATTTTTCAATTATGATTCAATTATATTTATATAAGCTAGATATCGCAGGAGTAGGATTTTGAAACATTTGGAAATCATTTCAATAAGAGGAAAACAAATTTAACTATTTTCTGTTTTGTTATCCATCATTTGATCAAATCATGAACTATATTTTCATGAAACAATAACTTGACTTTAAACAAAGCAACTAGATGGCGCAAGTGAACTCTGCTGAGCTGTAGGATGGTCAGGTCTCCATAGGCGCACCGACTGAGCTGGAATAAGATAACAAAGGAAAGATAAAATGGTGTTTGAAAAAGAGTAAGAACAACATAGCTGGATTTTATATTGTTATGATTAGTATTTTTTTCGAAGAATCAAGTAAAATTGATCATAAATCAAATCAATCAAGCGTACTATCATAACAAATTGCAAAATTATTGTAATGACTAGTGGTTAATAAAATAATAATAATAATAATAATCAATCGATAAAAAACAAAATAAAATAAACAACCCACATCCTCTTAATAATATTTGAATATATAGATATATATATATATATATATATATATATATATATATATATATATATATATCCAAATCCAGAATAAAAACAGTCCTGTTCAAATTTTTTCGCTGAGTTATGGCGAATGTATTAGACATTTTTTTGCGTTTGAGCTTGCAGGATACCGTTTTCCGATTGGCCATAGAATAATATAATGAGTCATCAGTCATCATCAGTCAATCGAAAACAATATGCCATAAGCTCGTCAAATGTGTTTCAATACGGGGTGTTAAAAGAAGCAACAAGAGAGATGTGGCTATAAGACAAAAACAATTTTTTCCATGCCATTATCGAAAGGTACGAGGGTTACAAACTCAAAATCCTCGCTTATTGTCGAGAGTTCCTGAATAAACATCATAACAAGACTTTCAGAAAACAAATGAAGTACGTAATCTAAAAACCCATCATGCTGTACCACAGCACCTATTTTTGGTGAATATAGAAAACACATGTGAAATCGTGAATAGGTATTTCATTGTAAGCGATGATAATGAAACCACTGTAATTGGTTTGATTTGTACCGTCGTTATTTCGGAACGTATGTATAGTTTTTTTTTTATTCTGACGCATTCTAAATCACGTTCAAAACTGCTAAACTTTGAAACACCCTTTGTAGATATATTCAATGGACTTCTTCAATGGTATATATATTTTTGTATATGATATTTTCACGTCTTTCACATACTTCATAGTAGAAGTGTATTTTGGAGCACTGTCGTCACTAGAAGAATGATAGTTCCAGCACTCCCCTTCCGGAGTATTAGTTTCATTATATTACGCTGTGTTGTTTTTGAATAATTGAAAGTTCTAAGGAATTCATCACGTGTCAAGGACAGTAAAATATAAATCGCGTAAATTGACTAAAAGTCCATAGCCAATAAACTCAATATTATTGAAAACATTCAAATCCTAGTCATCCACTCGCCCTAGTAATAATATCGATTCAACCCATTTATCTGAATAAATGATCTGTAACCAGCCTTTCACTTGGGAACTCATTAAGTGTGATGGCACTTGCAAATATGATGTCCACGTGGAAATGTGTTGCTTGAGTACTTCTCTAATAACGAATACAAGGAATGTTACTATCAATAACTTCTTATATTGTTCCACATGAGAAGCGAACCAGTATGTGAAAGATATACCAGAGCATTTTGTTTAATCTTAATTTCCATCCCTCTGAAATTTTGGTACCATAGGGATAGAAGTTCAATGTTTATATTATGCTTGTCCATTGTAGTGGCACATTCGATTTATTTGAGTTTCATGTCTGAACATTTGAATTCAATGCTATCAACTGTTCTTCAGTATCTGATACATATTGGATTAAAATTGTTTCAATATTGTGGAAATAATCATATTGTGAAGAATATTAGAAAAAAGAACAATGATAATATTGGTATAATATCACAGAAAAATGTCTATAAAATACGGAGATCAAAATATGATTCACATTCACATGGAACATTGCTTTGTTACAGTATCGTCAATATTGTCATTTTCACCAAGAAAAAGTTGTTCAATATTTCGAAGATAATTTTGGAAATATTGGCGTAATATGAGTTGGACATATCCAAGTCGATATAATGCAATGTCGTTATTTGAATATTGGCCTTTTTCACAGAAATCTATAGTGATTACCCACTTCCAAAAAAAAACAGGAGTTGGATGGAACATTTGTTCTTCATTTATACCGACATAATTTGGAAATATTATGCGCACCACCAAGGGACTTCTACTAGTGAATGCAGAGAAGACAATGGCCGTATATAGCAAATTATTCAACCTGTGAAAACCTGATGAAAAAGGACAAAATAACCTTATTTGAAAATTCCATCCCTAGAGGTGTAAGTGAATTTTTAATAGTCGTAAAAATCATATTTCGCGGCAAATAATTAGACGAAAAACGGGATAAAGATAACGGAACGGGATAATGGAAGGATAACGGAAACGGGATAAGGGAAAGAGATACGGAACGATAACGGTAACGGGAACAATGGATAACGGCGATAACGGGAAACAGATAACGGAAAACACGATAACAAGATAACGGGAAATAGGGTAACGAAAAACGGGATAACGGAAATCGGGGTGACGGGAAACGGAATAACGAGAAAAGAAAACGGAAACGGAAACGGGAAAGGAACGGGAAAGGGATACGGGAAAGGGGATAACAGTAGGCAAAGGATAAGATAGATGGAACAACAAAAGAGAAACATGGGAAAAGATACAAATTTACGCAGACGAAGTCGCGTGTACAAGCCACCTCTAATATTATCAATAATGTTACTGTTTAGATTACAGATATCAATTTTGTCAACTAGAAACAAAAAAGAAAGACAATTTTCATTGATTGGTCATCGTTTTGAAAAGTCATTGGCAAGCTTATCGGTACCAACTCAGCAGCAGAAGAAAAATAATTGATGAAATTCTTTTATATTATTATAGGCTTTGCATTACTGTCTTCAAAGAGAAATTATATTCTTATTGTATATTATAGATTATTTCTTTAAAGTCATATAAATACATAGGATTATTTTTGTGTTTGATGTGTGAGTAACAGCTTCGAGAGCTTGCTACGCAATGTATTCAATTTGAGTAACGTTCTAAATGGTAAGTTAAATAGGTCTGATATGTTCACTATTTGGTGAATTCGTTTTCGATTGAGTTGTACAGCATCTTGAAACACATTCTGAAAAAAGTGTAATAGAAAAAATTATGTATTTTCAATGATTTCATGAAACAAGAATAAAAATTGAATGGTCTCAAATCGAGGAGCTGGGGTGGTGGTACATGATATTGTAGTGAGAAATTGAAGCCTTCTTTTGTTGAAAAACTTGTCCCAGTTACGTACTCAAGTCACAGTCTGACTAGTGACCTCCTCTGCTGGTCTGAGGGTTAGATGTCGTAATTTTCGTAGCTACAAGACAACTTTCATAAATACCTATTAGTGATAAGAGGACTTCTAAATCTTTTTATCAATTGATATGACTTGCAAGATCTTTGTGAACCTCATTTTCTATAGCTAACACGATTTATTTTCAATGTCAAGTCTATGAGTCAGATTTTTCCACCCAACTAAAACAGTCTTAAGAAGGAAGTTCTAATCAGATATAGGCAACCAGTACTCCTCACAGAATGAGAATATGGTGTACATGACAATATTTGAAATTCAGTCTTTACATTCTGATGTCACAATATTACAATTTATTATGTTTCCCGCTTTAACATGAATAACTCCCAAAAGGATATCATGAACGATGGAAAATCAAAATAACAATGATTTTGCACAATCACATAAAATTCCAACGACTGGTTGTACTTCACCATTCACCGATTTTTATGAATATTAAACCAACGATAAAATAACAAAAATTACACCATCCCCTAGGTGTGCTCCTAGGTTACTGGAACACGGTGTTGAATCCAAAGACGCTCTAATTTTCCATTGCAAAATCTTGTGGGTTTTTGACGTTGCAAGCTCCTTGACTACAACCAACCTCTTCAGTTTTGGCACCAAGTCACGATATTCAATTTTGTGTTAATGACCCCATCTCAAGATACCAATTCATTATGTTGCAATCAATGTTATAAAAACTCTCAACGAAAATTAACATATCTAGTAATAAATATCTATTATAATGAACCGTTAATATTTATCCGATTCGGTTTTCATTCTCATTGGTTTTCACATACTTCAAATATAGTTTTGACAGGTGAATGGGCATATAAAAAATTCTTGGCACGGATGGCGTACATGTGTGTGAACGCGAGTGAGCCAATTATCATAGCTGTTGGGACAACAATATTATCAAAGATGATTACAATAATCATAATTACATTTGTTAGGATAGGTGAAAATGTTATGGAAAGCGGATTATACAGGAATATTCAAGAGAAAGCTTTGGACTCAGTCAGATATAGGAAAATTTTACAAACAATTTTGATACAACCGGGAATTTTATTTGGATCAAATGAAGAGGCATTCCTATTTTTACAAGCTTTTATTCAGTTCCACCTGTCCCGGTGCCTGTCTGTGTGTCTGTCTGTGTGTCTGTAATCAAATCTTGGAAGTTAAATTTGACCCACTTCTAACCGTCCGAGTGATTTGAAATTTGGCAGGTATACATAATTCCGGTGACAATGTGTTATGGAATTTGTTGGGAAGAAATAGTAAACGGCGGCTCCAATATGGCGGACAATGTTTGTGATTATGGTCCGATTCTATTCTAAATTGGTACCTAGGGGTTTTCGTGGTCGGAGATTATGATTCGCAAATAAATAAGATAGAAATTACCGAAGTAGTTATTCAACATCATGAATACTAAAAAATAAATAAAGAGAACAAAAAATCTAAAAATAAGCTTTTATTAGTTGTTTTTATTATCCAATATTTTGAACACTGTATTTTTTTAAATGAAATTTTAAGGTTTGCACACCTAGTCAAGTGTCATTAGGGAAGTGAACTGTGAAAAACTCAGATGTGCATCTTAAAAATTTAAAGAATTGCAGATCTTTAGTTGATTTTATAGAAAGTTCTTCTTTGGCGTAACTTCATATATGTGCTATTCCTATTCATATTCATTTTTACGTTTGAAAATATGACATCCCGTTAGCTACTTTTTTTTTCTTTCATTAACATTTTTGTAAGATCAATTTCATCAAAAATTTTATCAAATTAAGTGAAGCGCGTCTACGTGTTCCTCGAACGATGTAGTTCAGTGTCGCCGATAAAAACAGAACTAAAAAGTTAAAAATAAAAATTATGGAAGGAAACATTTTTAAAAAACAAGCTTTCATCATACAAATGCACTAAAATGGAAAAAATAATTTCTTTCATTATTTGATCTAGGTTATTCTGTGAGTAACAGTTTCATAAGCTTGCCACGGATACAAAATAGGTAATCTTGCGCGGCAAGATTTTGAATTTTTATTACTCACAGTATAACCTAGATAAAACCATGAAAGAAATATTTTTAAACTTGTCTTTTAAGCTTTTTATAATTTTTATTTTAATTTTGTTTTCACCGATTTTCACCATAGATCATCACCGCTATCTCATTGCTAACTTCCCAAAATATAAATTTTATAGAACTGAATATAGAGCAACTGTTTGAAAAATATACGAACAAAGACTCTAATTCAAAAAAATGTTAAAGTGAAAATGTGTATTCTCATTCAGATAGTTGTTAGATTTTTCTGTGATAATTCTGATATTCACTTGTGTTCACGTGGCATCCACAAAAAATTTGCAAATGAAAAATCAGATGAAATTCCGTATATCCAGTCAACTTCTCTAAAAACTAGTTTCAAAGATGAATTCTGTTCACAATATTTTTTCAAACAAGCATTATATGCAAGTTCCACTAAAAGGTTTCAAAAGGGGTAATTCAGATGAATATTTGACCCAATTACCGTCTCCTCCATCTAGTGCCTATATGAACGTATCTGATATAAGAAAAATATTTTTTGAAATTTATTGAATTGAAGAAATTCTGCAGGGGATTCTTTGGTGAAATTCAACCTATATGAACTCTTGAGTTGTGAGGGTATCATGAAGTCAATAATAAGTTAATAAATTAATTAAAAATGAAAGATGTCTCATTCCTCAAGACGGCTGACTACCAAAACCTATACAATAGGTGTATGTTGGTCGCCTATCCATAATCAACCATGAAATTCTTGGTTTTTATCCACTTAACTACCATCAACCAAAACCAAGATAATGTGATTATTATAATTTTTTTGGATTCGACTTTGATTCAACATTGGGTATAAGTGCATAATATTATGAATATATGTTGCACTATATTTGTGGGTTTCATGCTGAAACAAACATATAGTGGAGTAAAAATAGCTTAAAATTATGCATTATTTCGGAATCCTGGGGGACTCCATGGATTTTCCTAAAACCCTCTGATATTACTTATGGATGACTTGCAGAAAAAAGTTATAAACTTATATTTGTGCGCTGATTGTTTATTAGTTGTTAAAAATTTGAAAAACTATTTTGTAAGGCAAATTTGAAATCACTCAATGGATATCGAAGTAATTTGACCCAAATTGATGCTATAGGGTTTTTGTGGTCGCTGAACAAAAGAATATGATATTGAAAACACGATGGCGTTGCCAGTCGTGAAGGTAGATTTCATGTATGATAATTTACAGCTATTTTTTATTCATGTGCACAAACTTTCCGGGTAAAAGTTGTGGAGCTAATGAAGCTCTATCAAACGACCTATAGTTTGCCGATATTAGGTATGGAAATGAAATATTTGTTTTTTTTACTTCCAACAGCTGCATTTGAAACTACTGGACCATTTTCGAAATTAGATGAGAAGTATTTTTGTTTCATTCGGTTGTAAATGTGGCCTCCACTTTACAGGTTTCGTTATATCCCATATAAAAGTTGTAGTATCACATTTTAAACTGGAGATTTAGGCCTTTAAAGCATGGCCTAAAAATTCAAATTTGTTATTTTTTCCAATCATCCAATATTTTTAGCTCTGTATTTTTGAAATAAAATTTAAAGTTTTTTTAAATTGACCTTTTTTATTTGCATTTTGATAGTAATTTCAGATGTTTATCTTGAAAATATTTTATTTATTTTAACAGAATTCGGCTTTATCGTATATTCATATACGTACTATTCATATACATATTTGTTGTCATGTTTGAAAAAACGACAACTCGTTAGCTGCATTTTTCTTCTTTCAGATACATTTTTGTTGGCTTAATAGCTCGTAGCTGCGTGCTCCTCCAGCGCTGCACTTCAGAGTCACCGCCTCATATTTTCAGCCGTTAGCAAAAAAAGTTCTGCAGCTTACAATTTTTATAAAAAAAAATTATTTACTTTTTTTATGTAAAATTTTCCATTTTTGCGAGTGGTACCATTGGTTATTATTTTTGTCTTAATAATCATGATATATTGTAATTTGGCAATTTATTTGTTAAATAATTAATGTCATCATCACTAAGGCACAGTTAAATGTTACCACCGTCTCCCAATTTTCTGAAGCTAAAATTTAATATTACTCCACTAGTATACGTGAAGCGTCAGGTGAGCACTAAACGTACCGATCAACTTTTGTTCCGTGTTCTATCTCTCTCTAACATTCAAATATGATATAATCATCCAATATAAAGTACATCGAAAGATAAACTTATATTTCTATTCTAAACAGAATTTTAGCAGGAACTCATTTATAAAAATGGTCAATTCGTCAATTTACTAAAAAACTTAATATTTTCGTAATTGATAAAATCTACACTTATATTAACAAAGAAAAAAAATATTTTACACTGCGTATACCTTGTTTAAGGTCGTCATAAAGATATATGTTGGATAGGTAATCTTTTTTTTCTATATGCACGTTATCAAAGTTCATTTCCTTCCTTGAAGTAAAGATTACAAGCTTCGGAAAGTATGATTGAAAAATCTTGATACCACATTTTGAACTAGAGTTTTTGGTTTTCGGAGCACGGCTTAAAAATTCAAATTTACCATTTTATGAAATTATTCAATATTTTGACCACTGTATTTTTTGAAATAAAATTTTAAGATTTGTTTTCATTCGCAAACTTTCTCAAGGGTCATTTTTTAAATAAACTAGAAATTTCAGATGTTTATTTTGAAAATTTAAAGAATGGCAGATCTTTAATTGATTTTATAGAAAATTCTACTTTGACGTAACTTCATAGTGTACTATTCCAATTATTTTTTTTCACATTTGAAAATATTACACTTTGTTAGCTACTTCTTTCTTCTTTCTTCAACATTTTTGATAGCTCAATTTGATGAAATAAGTTGAAAGTTATAACAAATTAAATGAAGCACGCACCTGGCTACGTGCTCCTCGAGAGATGCATTTCAGGGTCGCCGCCTCACATTTTCGTACGTTAGAAAAAAAAAATCTGCAGCTTACAGTTTTCATTTCAAAGAAAAACTTCATTTTATTTTTTTTTGTGTAAAATCTTCCATTCTTTCGAATGGCATATCAGTTTTTCAAATATTTTTTCAAGATATTCAATAAACAATGTAATTTTGCAACTTATTTGTTAAATAATAAATTAAGCACCCTTTTTACGGTTGGTAAATTTTAATATGTTGTTCCTTACATCATCGCTAATGTACAGTAAAAAGTAACCACAGTCTCCTAACTTTCTGGAGGTAAAATCTAATAATACTCCACTAATATTGCACTTTGACTCCAGCCAAAAAGTCTAATTGAAAAAAAACTCATTTCGGAAAAATTCATTCCCTGGCTCGATTGTTCAATCGGCACAGAAGTAAAACTGATAATCAATCATAAATCTACACGCTGAACATCTCCATATCCATTTTGATTTCACTGGCAATTAATTGCATTTATATATAATTAGAAACGAAAAAATTAGTATATCCTCTTCAGAATGAAAACTATTGCATGGACATTATTTTATATGTAAATTAAATTGTAAAATACACAAATTCTCAAAAATAATCTTGATTCGAAAACGTTCAACATATTTCCGATAGTTCTGGATACTTTTTTATTTTGATGACAAATTTCACACCCAACTTCAAATTATTGAAGTAAACTTTGAAGAAATTACTAGAGGTATTGATATTTACAATGATTCAAATGATGAACAAGTTAACGAGGTGTAATACAGAATTTGAAACACTTTAGCCAGAAGGCACATAAATACTTGAAAAAATTTTTTTATTCTAGAATGTCTCCTTCTATGCATTCATAAAGTGAAACTTCTTTGGGCGCGATGAGAGTAGAATTTCAAGGTTGAATTTGTGTGCAACATTTTCATTTAACGTTCCAAACGAAACTGTTCTGGGCAACGTTTTTATATGGACCTCTGGACCTGAAGAGCAGAAATTTTTACAGCGTATTCCTATAATGACCCCAAGTAAGGTTTTTTTATTTTATTCCTGAAGAGGTGAAAAGGGGGGTGAAGTTAGAGTCATGGAAATTAGAATGAGGGCTCTTAACACGTATTTCAGAGTTTTTGAAAAGGGTAAAATGAGCGTTGAAGATTTGTATAGGAATACCTTTAGTTTTTGAGATAGGGTATTGAAAATTGGTATCTAATGTGTTTCAGTGTTTATGAATATCCAACCCCTAAAAAGGTGAAATAGGGCGTGAAAGTTGGTATGGTGCTTTTAAGTTAGCATGGCATTTGGGCTCTTCTTACCAAATGAAGACAAATGTACACCAAGGTTGTTGAAAATTCAACCCTGAAGGGGATAAAATTAAAGGAAAGTTTGTATAGGAGTGTCATCAGTTTTTAAGTTGAGTCATAAAAATTGGAATTTGAGTCTTTATTACAAATAAAGGAATTCCGTTCGAGTGTTTTATTAAATTCAACACCTAAAGGGGTTGAATGGGGTGTAAGAATTTGTATGGGGTTTCCGTTAGTTTTGAAGTTGAAGTCATGGGCTTTTTTCCAATTGAAGAAACGGGAATTCGGGGTTTTTGAAAATTTAACCCAAAACATGAAAATTGTGTTTTTGTTACAAATAATTTTTTTTTGGAAATTAACCTTTGGGGAAGGGAAGTTTTTGGGGTTCCGTTAGTTCTGAAGTTAGAGTAATAGAAATTGGTATTTTGGCTCTTCTTTTCAAATGCAGAAACTTATATTCCGGGGTTTTTGAGAAAGGCGGTAACATGGGGGTTGAAAGTTTCTAGAGGAGTGTGCTATTATAACCGGTCAGATGAAGAGCGGTTTTGAGTTAACGGTATGTTGTGATTATCGGTGAGTTGAATATATCTGTAAATGAGAGAGTTCAAGACGGAGTTGGTTTGTGCTAGATGTGGATGAGACTGGCATGTAGTTGCCTGTTAGTGTGGGTTGCTTTTCTGTGTGAGTAAAGGAGTCGTTACTTTTTGTGATAAGGACATCTAGGAAAGAAAGTAAGTTATCGGTTTCCATTCTGAATTCAATGTTCGAGTGGATTTTGTGTAGATGACCTAGGAATCTATGTAGAGTTTCGAAGCCAGAGGACATAAGATGGATGTAATATGTCGTCAAGCAAGAAGTGGGATTGTGGTCAAATGGCACTATGGCCTTGTCTCGAACTTCTCCATGGTTTGCATTGGTGTACCTATTATTATTGGTAATATGTGATATGTGCCTGGAAAAGAAAGTATGAACTGTTCATACAATGCCAGAGGGATGTTCGTAAGCTCAAAGCTCACGAAAGTGGTATGAGTTGCGCACATATGATTAAGCTTCTTCGGTTAGAGGCTGAATAGTGCTTGATGGATGTTATGGAATTTTGTGAGTTTGTGATCAAAACAAACTTGCTTTTGACATTTCCTCATGTATTTGTTTTCATAATTATTTTATCCAATATCATCATTATAATATTTTTTATGTCAAACAATCTTTCAGGTAAAAACTTCATTGTATAGTGTTTCTAATCCCAATTGGACCAACATAAAAAGTTTCGAGAAGGAATTCTCTTCCACACGACATAACTTTTTTATGATTGTACCAGGAACGCTTTGAAAGTAAAAACACTGGTAGGTATATTTTCCATTTGCCGGGCAGTGCATATGAACACTCCTCGTAGTGCTCTCATTTTTATTGCCGTTCCAATCGGGATTAGAAAACATGGTTGCTTCTGTTCTGTTTTTCTTTATCATCAATTCTATTTAGTAGTATATGTTAATATCAGGAGACGTCTTGATTTTTGGGATGGGTACGATCAGAAGACCTTCTTGAAACGTCTTTTTCCAACTCAAATTAGGTATCTTGTTTGTATACTTCAGTTACGCAGTCTCATGTACAGCTAACGAATATACCTTGATATGTTATCTATAGGTTCAGTTAAGTTTTATATAGGTCAGACCTGAGATTTCTTAGGTGCATAAAACGTATAAAATGTACACCTGCGCAGTGAAATTCCTTTTCACTCTCCGGATACATTTATAGGACTCTTTTGAAGGATTCAACACAGATTTTCAAGTCAAAATTCTCAAATAGTTCTGCGCAGAAAAATCTAGATGAAAACAAAAAACAAGTTTGATTTATTTACTTTTTTCACTTTTTTTAATGTAAATTCAACAACTTAGATGAATAATTCTATTGAATTAGACATTTGCAGTGATGAAAGAGTTGTAGAGAGTTGAGGTATTCAAAAGTGAATTTCAAATCTCCGTCGCTCTTGGCATAGATGCGTTTTTCTAGATCGGGTATATAGGCTGCAAGAAAATTTACCACAGATGAAACGTAAAATGTATTATATAAAGGAGCTGGAAGGCCAGCATATCTATGGGTAGTCAGCCCCACAGTCCCCTAGAAAACTGATCCAGCAGACAATGGGATACCTTTGAACTCAACCTCTTATAGCGGATAGCTCAGAACAAAAATTAATGGTCATTCGTACGCAAGAACCATTCACTGCGATAGCACTAAACTCAATAAGGAAAATTTATTAATATCGTTGCCTAAAAAAACAATGGGTTCCTAAGGAGTGATTGACCATTTTACCACTTCCACTAGCAGGGTCTGTGTTCGTTTATAAAATCATCACATTTTATTATGAGGTGATCCATCCTCCTTTTCACAATCCAGGCTCAAGGACTACCCTATGCGAGAACACCTGAGAAAGCATAATTGCTCAGAAGTCGGGCAGTGGCTCTAGAAATACTCATTGAGTGTAATTCCAGATTGTATATAACTCCTTTAGCCTTACTCGAATGGTCCCATTCAGCTTGCAGTAAGATGTGGTTCAGATGTAGTTCCAGAGCTACTCTAGAACAACCTACATATATGTCCTGTTCAAAAAGGGGTGCTTGTGAATTTTTCTTCATCATGAGAGGATCGTAGACATGTGTCAGTTATAAATGAAGAGGCGGATATCATGCCAAGTGTCTCACACGGCGTAAAGATGTAAGTTCTAAGTATGGCTCCTGAGAAAATGGCCCGTATTATTCTGAATTTTGCTTCAACTGACATGTTAGAGGCGCGATGAACCGAACTCCGACACCCTAGGTGAGTATGAACAAAATCACCCTGTCATAAATAGTATTGCTTATGAATTCTGCATGTGGTAGAAATATCAAAGTTTCATGTTCTCAAGCTCATCCATAAGTATGCCCCATACCCCACTTGCAAATTTCTTGTTATTTGCATAGACAAAAACATGTTGTCTGCATAAGCAGTGACTTATACACTGATTACATGAAGCCCTAGGGGTGATGCTGAATCTTCCGCCACTGTGTGTAATGAAAGAAGCGGAAAAAGTGCCTTCAGATTGCACCAGGCATCGAACTTGATGTCTGAAAATCTGATTGGACAGCTGAAGATTCTGGAAAATATTCCTCTAGAATCCAGATACAAGCATTAGATATTATGCCAGCCAGGCACGACTTTGAAGTGAATTCTGAAATGGTTATAAACAACATATATTCACAACGAACGTGTCTCAACTAGAAAGGAATGCACCAGTATCATATGGTTCCAAAATGGACTAAAGGGCTGGAGTGGAAGTAACGGTTCCTAATTATAGGCTCTCAAAATCACTAGGCAAAGCCCCAACAATTTCTCGAGCAGAACCCATGCTATAGAAATTTGTGCCAAATAATGCATTAAAAGAGGCTCCAGGGGGGTAAGGATCTATATCCTATCAGACAGCCAAACAGCACTAAAAGCTCTTGAATCACACAATCGTGAGTCTAGACTGACTTGGGTCTGCAAACTCTTCCTAAGACAACTGGCTACGATCAATCAGGTTACTCTGATATGTGTACCAAGTCACAAGTGAATCAAAGGCAATGCAGAAGCAGACTGCATTGCCGAGGAAGGAGCAAACACTGAATTTTCTGTCCCGGAACGCTTCTGTGGTCTTTCCAAAGCCCACATCAACGGAACAGTTTCGGCGCTGGAAAGCTGATCAAATTGGAACCCACTGGAATGAGGTTCCAGGGCAAAGACAAGCGAAAAGGCTGCTGAGTCCATCGCCAAAGGAAAGCTGAACAGCTTCTCGACTTGGACAAAAAAGACTTGAAACTGGTAACGGGACTGCTCACTGGACATAGTCCTCTGAGTTATCACCTAAAAAATGGATAGATCAGACAGTGAACTGGGCCGTTGCTGTAGAAATTTGCTGAAACTGCAGAACATTGTTTCGACAGCCAAGCGCTGTATTGCAAGAAGGTTGAGTTTTTTCGAAGAGGTTTCACTAACGCCCTCAGACATCAGGAACTTAGCTCCCATGAAACTGATACGCTTCGCAAGGAGTCTCGGAATCCCGGGACTTGAATAGAAGAAGAGTAATGTACAAGAGACCTCACAGGTCGAGTTACGGAGAGGCTGAGGAGCCATATTGACCCCCCTACAATCTACAATCCATACAGTGACTAGGTGACACGAGAAGAGTTATTCCACAATAACAGACCTAAGACCGAGCCTTGCAGACATTATTTGGTAAAACTTCTTCATGTTTTGAAGGTAATTCTCGGAAATGTTCACGACTTCTCTATGGACATGTCTATTTTGCAGGTCCCGGACTGGAAGCGGCCACTACATGTTACAAAATACTCCAGACATATCACTTAAGTGTACGCACACAAAGAAAGCTGGTTATTCAGCGCCTATTGTAGGTGCCAAAAACCGGTGCTGGTTTTTCCGCTGATGCGTACATAGATAATACTGGTTATCTGCCAGTCTCAAAGCAGATTTCATGGAGATAAGATGTCCAGTGCATCTTCAGATGCGGTTAATCAAGAGCGAGCATTCTATATGGAATATCCTCACTTTCAGGACCGGTAACAGAAATGTTGAGGCCCGTTACTCTGATTCGCATGTGGCCCAATTTCAACTTTATATGAGCCTTCTTACTATTAATGAGTCAAAATCCTTCCTAACGTAACTGAAATATATTTCTCGTGCAGTTTCATGCTCTATAGACAAGAATGCCATACCATTCAATAACTCTTGAAGCATTGTTCCACGCATGTAGTTTTTTCACTAAGGCAAGCTTGCTTAATGCTCGCTCACCTTCCGCGACTGTGATTGGCAGACTGCAGAAAACGCGCGGTGTAATGCCCCACTTCTGGATAAATTATTCTTAATTGCAACTGGTAAATCTCACTCAATAATACTAAAGGTCATCCAATTTCCTAAAATGTCATATGGAAAATATTGTTGAGATGAATAATTTCACTTTCCAAGCTTGGTGTCTGTTCCTCTGAGTACATTTGAATCAATAATGCTTTGACATGGTTGAGTAGTATGATCATCAGGACTATTTTGATTTTTTAAATTACTTTGCCATATTTCTGGATCCAAAGTTTTGGTTTCAGTTGATTTTGTACAAAGTACTTCATGAGTTGTATTAGAATAACGTTCACGGTAGAGTCATACACTTCGATGCTTGAACTTGTTGAATTCACGTCTCCAGTTTTTTGTCTCTTCTCAAAACATGTAGAAAGGAGTTTTTTTTTCTCAGGTCATCGCTAATCTTTTCTTTTTCTCGTTTATCTTTTGTGCACCAGATTTATGTGAATCATTCTATAGTAGGATGTATAACTTGTACGAGTTCATAAACACAAATTACGATAATTTTTTATCGTCAATACACACACTCGATAATGGCATGTATTCTCGCAAGCTCAACGTAGGGGGCGCTGCTGCCAGTGGAGGTCATGCTGGTATGGTGTAGATTGGTGCTTATAGGAATTTGGGAACGTTTAGTTTTTGTTCAAAATCATGCCACAGAGCGGTGTTGTACCCTACGGCTCAACCAAAACTTCTGGCTTTCCTAAAGATTCGGCACTACGCAAAGCATGGATCATCGCGATTAGGAAAAATAAATTCACTCCTACCGATCACTCTCGCGTATGCAACAAACACTTTGTTGAAGCAGACTTCATCATGCCCAAGGGTTCCCTTCGTCAAAATCGTAAGTATGAATCACCATAATTCTAATTTCGTCAGAGAGAAGAATAATCTTGTTCAATAGTAGATTCAGGGAATAAACAAAAACCCTAGCTTATAATAAGTGAGAGTTTATTTACTTTCCGCCAAACCAGCCAAATCAGTTGCCTGCTGGACAAAATTATGATTCCTCTCATAATTAAGTAACCTGCAAACCGATAACATTTATAGCCAGTAAGAAATACGGACAAGGTATCCTAGAATTCGATGTTCATACATCGATTCCAGCAACTCACTTTTGTATCAACTGCTCTTTGCGGCCGGATGTTTTTGCTCTTATATTATTCAATTCCAATATGAGGCTTCTCACACTCAAATGTCCGTAATTTTCCATTGAAGCGAATAATTAAAATGATATACCAGTATTTTGTTAATACTCATGACCTCCACTGACACAAACACCTCTGGCGGGAGCGAAATCGTCCATGCCTGCCATTCCAAGATAAAATAAAGTCAAATGACTGCACCACAGTTTATAGCTAAAGAATCAGTTCGCTCACTTGGCGTCGGCACTTTGACCTTTATGTTCCCGTTTGTACACTGCGCAACTCTGATTTGTATCTCTCGCACATACCGCGTGTTACTGTGTTACTAATACGGACATTTTTTGTATACTTCGAAGAGCGATAACCACGTACAGTCTTCTGCGCATCCTGAAATCTTCACCAGTGGCTTGTCATGCAGCGTTTGTAAGGTTAGGTTTGTTTGAATAATAAATAGGTAGTGCAGTTATTTATTCAACTTTGACGAAAGATTCATAATCTCCGACCCCGAAAATCCCTACGTACCAATTTTGAATAAAAGTCGGACCATAATCACAAAACTCATCCGCCAAAAGTACGTAGCCACAGTTAGACAATGGCTCGGGCATCTTCGAGAAAAATTGGTTGTTAGGTAGGGGAAGGCCAAAGTGGTCGTTTCAATACTGGACGAGCTATACCTTGGAACATGCATTTGGGCCAAGGGAGCGAACTGCTTCTTTAGCTATGAACTGTGACTGCACTACACTGCCACTGGCAGGAAATCGTGTAGTGGGTATGAGGCGAAAGTTTGGTACCTATCTCCCCCTGCGCCGCGCGGACGAAGCGTTGCGTACAGAGCGGCGCCTACGATGAAAGGAATCGACATCGTTATATTTCAACCCTTTTCAATTGCAGAAGCTGTTTCTATAGGAAATAAATCAAAAACTCACTTCGCTAACACGAGCGTATATGCGAAGAAACGAAACGAAAAATAATGTGAACTACTCGTAAACGTTCTCCGTCGGCGAAGGGACGATCAAAAGGAGATCAAAAGAGCCAATAGTCAACGTGGGTTTGAGTGACAGCTGTCCAAATCTTCAACAGCCAATTAAAACGGACCGCAAGTCAATGATAATGCTTGTAGGTGTGTCTATACATTGAGACCAATACATCACCAGTTATATACGTGTTTCAGGAGGTCTGAATACATAAATCCAGTAGGGTCTCTGGTCTGGGATCGAAATAGGTTTCAAAATGTTATATAGTGTGCAAATATGGCTTTTTTCGACCATGGGAAAATGAAATTATGATGATCCTATTACCTTCTAATACATACTTCTTCGTTTATGGCATATTTTTTTATATCAACGTATTTTTAAAATATCTAAATATCCAAATGAAATTAGTTATCTCCGACTCTGATACTCGAAGGATTCCTCCGCAAGACTGGGTTACTTATTTTTTATGCTTCTCCAATTGATAATGGATGAACTACAACATTTCATAATACAATTTATTATATTATTATATGTAGTTTTGAAACAAATGGTATTTTGGAATTTATTTTTATCTTTTCACATGGGGCCGGCCTCGTATCGTCCAGAGCCCGGTACAGCTGTACCCGTAGTCCCCCCTTGTCGCCGGGCCTGATAACTTCTTTGACTTTCAAACATGTACAACCGCTTTTTCAGTACATGAGGATGATATTTAATACCTCGAATTATTTTTTGGGATCAGAATCTCAATATTCATTATAATAATTCATGATTTTCATTAATAATCTTGATAAAACCCTGGTCCGGCACCGACAACAAGCGACCAAGAATTAAAAATGTATTCCGGTAAATTAGTCAGTGCCAATTCGCGCGGGCAACGAGTTCCGACCGCCTTTGTTTATGTCCACTACTATTTAAAAGCTAACTTATTTATCGGCGCTTATAGGCGCTGACTGCCAGTTAGCAGGCAACCTGCTTTCTTTGTGTACGCACACTAACGTGGCTAGGCTACGCACAGACACATCTCACGTGATTCAAGAGCTTCTCTATGCCAATCCTAATGTATTTACCAATATAAAATCCCATATTACACATTTACGGAGATTTACCACTTCATGACGTATAGTGCAGCTTGTGTGTTTGAACCACTTGGGATTATTTTTTTTGCGATAAACAATTTCACAGCTGAACGCCACTGTTTCTACCCAACTCCCTTCCAACATTTTTCGTCAACAACCAAACAACGGCGCGTCCGCGACACTCGAAGACAATCGTCGTGACATTTCCGTGAGTGGGCGACCTTCGTCTCGCAACCGGCAGGCGGACAGGCAGCATTTGCACAAAGTGCCCTGATGGGTGTGCGAGCCAACATTCGAGCTCGAGATAGATCGCGCCACTATGACCTATGAGGCAATGCGGAGCGAGCACGGCACGTACGGCTGGAATGCGCTGGGAACACAACGAGAATGCGGCTGCATGCCTGACTGCTCCTTCTTCGGGTCCATTTTGACCTTTTTTATGGCCCTATTGTTTCGATTGGGATTTTTCTGATACATATAGCAGTTCAATGACAAATCCCCTGTATCCAACGAATTTTCATAGTTTTACCTTTTTCGTTGTCTATTTCACCAAAACAGAGTTTGCATTTATTTATTTATACTGATACAATAAAGAATACTGAAATTTTGGTTATACGATAAGGGTTCGCAATAATTATTGAACCAATTTTGAAGTGTTCCTACTTCAGATTTAAGGAAGATCGTTCTTGTTTTTATTTCAATGAAAAACAAAAGAAACGATTTGCGAAAATTAATCAAAACAAAATGCTCCATGTCGAGAATATTCCTTGAAAATATCTCGATAAATATAAATTCTAATGATTCATTCAAATATGATGAAAGAAATAGAGACTGACTTCACCGATTTTATTGATTTGGTAAAGACTGTTCAGACCGCATGTGTAGGTGAAGTAATGCGAACTGCCCTCAAAAAATGCTTGATTAAGAAAAAGCACATAATGTAAAGGATGAATCACCGTGCTGATACTATACTGAATATGTGTAGGGGAGATGAGAGTAATAATCCCATATGCGCTTGTTATCTACACCGATAGATCTAAGAATCAAATGGTAGTAGGATCTGCCATACATTTTGATGATGAAAACCATTCTTGGACGCTTCATAATACTGCGAGTGTATATACAGCCGAACTGTATGCCATTTATCGAGCCCCCCCACTAGCGAGTACACTTCCTCACAACTCCTTTTTGATCTGTTCAGACTCGCTAAGCTCCCTCGATGGTTTGAAAAATAGTTTCTCGGATACCTTGTCGTCAAACTAATAACCGCTCTCAGCTACAACATTTATTGGATAAATCCATACATTTTAGATGGTGTCCCAGCCACATCGGAATCTTGGGCAATGAACAGGCAGATAAAGGTTCAAGATGCGTCCTCTGTTCCTCCCGACAGAGTTCCAATCAGACCCCAAGATCTGAAGAATCCGATTGAACAGAATTCTATCAACGTATGGCAATCGAAATGGAATAAGCAAACTCAACAGTTGAGAAGCGTCAAACCAACAGTCGAAAAATGACAATTTCCCATGAATATCACGAGAAGGGATCAAGTTCTTATAACAAGATTAAGAATCGGACACACCAACCTAACCCATTCCTATCTTAAGACGAATTCGGACAAACCGCTTTGTGAAATTTGCCAGGTTCCATTGACAGTAAAACACATAATAAAATCATGTGTAACGTATGATAGATCCGGTAACCAAACATGAATACAGAATAACCTCATCTTGGCATTGAGCAATGATCCAAAATCTATCGCAGTACTGCTTAACTTTTGTAAAATCAGTGGTTTATTTATCAAAATCTGTCATTGAGAGAACCTAACTCCATAACTTATATAGTGGCTGATGATCGTAGCAATCGACGCCACTCTAAAAAAATTATAATACGAATATATATTTTCCAAAAAATTCAAAACATAACAAAATGAGTGGGGTTGAATTACATTATATTTAATAATACCTTTGTTTTTCAACCTGAACTGAGTGAACAATTTGGGAAAAATGCTGAAAAAATACTGAAATATAAAGGGAAAGTTATAATGGATAACTATAGAAGCCTTCAAGAGGCATCGATTGAATAATCTGAAGGCACACAAGATGTTTAGCTCAGATTGATGAAGTTCTTGGATTTGTTGAATGAAACAATTAGTAACTTTGATTTTCTTTCCAAAGAAAGTACAGCAATATCAGGCGGCTGTATTACGGTCTAGTGCATAATATATTACTAACAAATGAATGCAAGTGATTGCGCCGCATGCTAACGCACCTATATATTTGAACACAAATATTTATTTAAAAAATTCGACAAATTTCACAGATTACCTAAAAATATATTTGTTCTGTTTTCCAAATGGTAGCAAACTTCCTCGAAAAAATAAGAAATAAAAATAATGCTTTTCGTAGAAAATGGGTCCCTTCATTAGTCCAGTAAAATAGGGTGAAATAATTCATGAAGGTTCACCGGTAGAAATGGGTGAATGAGTTATTCTATCATCATGAATTGTCACTATTCAAATGAAGGTTTACAAAAGATCTTTCTGGGCGAATAGCTACGTAACAGAAAATTATTGTTATGAAATAAGTAACTAGATGCGAAGGAGTTATTTTTTTAAGGGTTTTTTGAACTCCCAACCTGTACTACACTGCACTAAAATATTGTATTTCCGAACCGATGAAGCTGTTCTGTGGCTTATGAAAATCATATTGACAATGAGTATATTGTAGATTTGTAATGACCGGGCTATTTAAACGAATAAAGGTAATCTTAGCAGATGTCTGCAGCTTGTTTGAGCGCTTATGGACAAAGGAAACTCATTTGAATCTGATGGAAAGGCAGTTCGAGTCTCGATTTTCAAAGGTACACATCTCTCGAAATCATTTTGTTCCAGTTATATAGGCCTTGCCAACCAACATTTTTTCAGTTAATTTGAATTTATCATCATTTATAGTTCAGAGTACGTTCAATGTGATATACTTTCGACATAATATGTCTAGTGTCAGTTAATATATCATTCGAAATTTTTAGAAGTACAATGGGGTAGGTCATGACGATGAACACTTCATGTATACTGCCAATTACTAATCAATATTTTTTCATTACAAATATTGTGAATAACTTACTCAATTATATCCTTAGCAATATGCCAATCACTCACCTGAAACAAAAAACCAATATTAGTATAAATCGTGTACTACGAGCTTTAATTTGAATAAATTTTTTACGCACTTCTTATTATCCAACTGACTGGAAATTTATCAGGTGTAACGATTAACGTGACAATACATTTCAACAACCCAATGAATATTATAGGTCAAATTTACCAAAATGTGGAAAATATAAGAGTAACCTAGGAGTCGACAATTGAAATATCGAGACATTTTGCCCGGTAGGTCGAAGATGTCAATAAGTAACATGGCGTTACGAAAAATAATTGTCAGTAGAGGAATATGAATATTGATGATGTTTCTCCTAGTTAAATTTGTCCTATTTGTGGAATCATTTACAATGTACGTATGAACATATTTGAAGTCTCATTAGGTGAATATTAAACAAAACTTCTCCTTGTAGGTGAACTTTGAAGATATTCTGGTGGACCTTGGTGAATTCTTGGTCAAGTTTTATCCAATGAATAACGATGACC
Source organism: Gonioctena quinquepunctata (assembly GCA_018342105.1). NCBI lineage: Eukaryota > Metazoa > Arthropoda > Insecta > Coleoptera > Chrysomelidae > Gonioctena > Gonioctena quinquepunctata. The sequence continues at coordinate 143,148 of JAFIRS010000878.1, read as the reverse complement.
ACTTGAGGATGTGAGGGATGGAATTTGTTGGTCATGATTTTATAACCTGAATTATGACTCTGGAGTTGAAAGGACTTCGAAGAAAAATAATTATTCACAAAGAAGTAAATTTGTGATTCTTGTTCCCTGCTTGGTCGAATGTTCCTTTATGCTAGTTAGAGTTTTATATGATGGAAATTCGAGATGACGGCTTTGAGATGGAAGACATTTTCTATTCAATATCGATAAAGTGTTAGTTGGGAGTTTCATTCGATGGAAAACACGTTTTTTGTCTATTTATAGTTAGTCTTTTCAAAATCGGTCAAATAAATTTGGAATCCTCCAGAACATTTTGTCTCCCTGCTTGGCAAACCGTTCCCATAATGTTAGTTTGCAGTTTTATATGATGTAAATTCGAGATGAAGGTTTTGAAGAGGTTTTTTCATTTATGGGTAGATTCTTCTGAAAATCGGTATCTGGGATTAAAATTGTGTTATACTTTTACAAATTAAATCCACATCGGCATCTGGGGGTTTAGAGAGTGCGGGTTAATAATTTCGTATCCGGTATTCAAGAAATCGAAATGGTAGTGTTAGGACGATATGTTGCCGAGTTTTTGTGTTTACGCAATACGTTTAGTCCGTTAATCAATAAAGAGATTGGAATAATTCACCCCACCATAATTAATTTTTTTCATAAGATATGATAAAAGAGGGAATCACTTTCCATACCTCGATGGGTAAAAAAACTTAGATTGTAGTACATATTTGAAAGACAGATGTAAGTTATATAATTTAGGATATTCCAAACCAATCATTTTATGAATATGATTAGATTGAGATAATTCCTACAACGATGAACTATTCCCACACTGACAAAATCTTGGATAGACAAATCTTTCTCATAATCAACGACGGTCTTTCACAGTTTTTCCTATGTCGCAGAATTCACATCGACATCATGATAATTTATCATCAACCACAATGTATTCATGTGTTAATATGCCGATATAATCGAATATAATCGCTCCTCAGACCAACCTCAAATAAGCGATGTTTGTCGATTAGTTAAATTACCTTCTAAATTATCCATGGCATTACGCATTTTTTAAGTTATGGGCTACAATAATTACATTAAGCGAATTAAGTAGAAGACTTATAGCTGTCAATGCTGGTAATTGCATGAATTATCGTCATCTTATGCTCATTTTCTTACGTACAAATTCTAAATTGATGTGAGCACTTGAAAGTACTTATATGGCTAATTTGAAGAGAGTTCACGCGTGTCCCTTTACCATGTTGGCGCATTCACAAAAATTCATAGGAAATTCCGTATTTCTTTCTTATCTATCATTTTATTTTCAGGTGTGTTTTAATGTTTGTTTAGGTTTTATCGGAAAATGTCTGGATGATATGGGAGCTCCAGTTCTTTGGAGCGAAGTTCTTTCACGCGGCTTGCGGTAGGTGTTGGCTGGTAGAAATTGTCACGTAAGAAAAAAGCGTTAGGCCCACTCATGTGACTTTCTCTCTCTCTCCCTATCTCTCAGTCTCTTTCTATTATATACGAGTCTGTGTGACAAGCATCCAGCTCTTGCTCATACGATTCCAAAGGTGTACGAAGCCCTCTGAACTGCTGTTCTTCTTGCGGGAAATTTAAAATGATACATGAGTGGTAGAATATCTATGCGAATACAAGTAGGATATCATCGTTGAGTGGTAATACCTGGAAAATATTTTTGTTTCTTTTATTGTTCTATATAACGTGTTTAGATGATTATATATGATAATGCAATTTTCACAATTGGAATTTATTACACAAGATTATGAGAACTTCGACAATATATTTTATGCAATAAATCAAACAGCTAAACGAAATGATCAGTTATAAGTTCCAACAATGGACATAACTATAACCCAAAATATATACCAAAATTTGTGAGATATCTCACTGTATCTTACTTCGTCATCCAAGAGACCGATTTTCCCATTCTTTCACAATCTAAGTTCTAAAAGTGATTTTTCTGGTGTGCGTGGGAATTAAATCCGTCCACCTTAATTTTTTCAGTTTATAAACTCGTCTCAATATAAAAACAAAACTTTACAGCCTACTAGTAATATTTACTTTGAGCTTCAAGGAAAAAAAAAGAACCACTTCGATATCTCGACCCACCCTTTGTCAAAGCCCAAACTATGGTGTTCTCACACTCCTGATCTACCCCTAGCTGAGTACCAACTTAGCAGAAAGCAGTTATATGGCTAGGATTCTGCGTACGAGACATCAACGTGTATTACTTATTAGATTCATTATTACTGTAATATGGAAAATTCGAGTATCTTATAAAATCACCTACAGGAACTCTATCCTAAATTAAAAAGCCCTAATATCTGTATATTAGTCTTATTATCAATTGAAGATCAAGAGCTTTACTCTGAAGTATCTTAAGGGAAACAAAAAAATATTGTTAACTTGAGATCTAATTTATTAACGCGCTAACTGCTCCCGTTCGGCCATGCTTCACAACTTGAGCAGCTAGAAAGACTGACATACTGTGACCCTCGACGGAACCTGGGATCGTAACCTCGAGGTAACATGAGTGGTTCATCGATCTCTTGGTATGGAATATTGAAATTCAACAGCAGCAAAATAGATGCAAAACGTCAAATTCACTATTTATTTCAATCGACTACCAGCACGCTATGAATTCTATTAAACTTGAAATACCTGCCAGAGTCAGAAATGGAACGAATGCCGGTGGCAATTGTCCCGAGTGCGGAAGGATTGTCAATTAATACAAAATGAATGAAAAGACGGTCAATTGGGAAGACAGTCTGCTATCGTATTGATAGGAATTTTTAATCTATATTCTTCGTTCAACCACAATACCCCATGAATCAATCCGAAATAACAAATAATACATAAATCGATTTATCGTGAAAGTCACGGGATTGTAATATTTTACACCTATGCAAATCGTATGAAATATTTAACGAATGAAATAAAATCAATCCGGCGATAAAAGTAGGGGAAAAATATACATACAGGGCAACATAGGCATAAATGTCTTAATGACACGATCAAACCAACAGGTTATCAAAGGTTCATAGACAATGTTCTACTTACGGACACCTCACTACTCAACTCGAACTTTGACATGTACGTTTTACGTAAACTACCTCGCAGAACAATTAAGGTAACTTGTTTTCGAACTGGAGGAAAAGAGAGCGATCTTAATTAAATCTCTATATCCACCGGATTTAAAAGAAATATCGTACAAAAACCGTATGAAGAAAGACCCTCTTTTTGTCTGATTCACATAAAAACTGGACCAAAATGCAGCTTAGCTTTTTGTCCCCATATGAAGAGGCATACTACATTTTTACTAATATGAATCTACCTTTATCTAGTCTCATGGTAAAACAGGTAGGTAGGTAGGTATTTTAGTCTTTTTGTACAGTTCTTTTGCTCGGTTTTGTGATCGATTCAGTAGCTTTGTTTGTTTACACTTATTTTCCAAACAGGCGTTATTTTGTTGCTAGACCATAATTAATATTAAACCCCAAATAGGCAGGGACGTACCAAAGTTACTTCAAACTTTTGGTTAGCCGGTTCTTAGTAACGGAGCTTGGAAAAAATGCTTCGTTACACTGTGGCGGCAGAGTTTGGACAAAGGATATAAAGGTATATGGTCCAAGATCCCAGAGCCGACAAACCTACGTCATTTTAGCAAAGCTACGTTAAAGTATGCTGATATTCTGACACTCAATATACTGAGACAGCCGACCCACCAACTGAAGTTTTTTTCAATGCTTTCCCTTCGAAATTGAGAAATGATTTGTTTTAATTTTATTTTACTTGAATATTCGTCCCAAAATAAGTAATTTTTCAATTTCAAGAGAAAAAATCCTCCCTTGGTGGGATTTGAACCCAAGCTCCGTTTCGAGATCTAGAGCTTGAATCTGTTTAAGCTGGCTATTAAGTGTCAAAATATTTCCATACTTCAACGTAGTTGACTAATATTTTCATGTACCTTTTTGTACCTGCTACCTGTAGAAGGGCCTCTCTTCTAAGCTAGCAAGTACGCATAAATTCTTAACTACATTCCACACTAGTCATACTCAAAATTTCATCTTTTCTAAAATGACGTAGGTTTGCCGGCTCTGGGATCTTACTCTAATAGCATTCCATGGTATGGTGACAATTAAATCTGATGGAATAGAAAACACCATTTTTCAAATATAATGTGTGTATAGATGATTATATCCTTTTTTGGACATAATTTCTTATGTTTTTTGTATGCCGAAGTTGGATGGAATGGTTTACTTTGAATATATGGCACGTCAATTTGATATAATATAAGGAATATTATTATCAGGAATAAAATACTGTGACGATTTCTACCAGCCGCGTAAAGGAATAACGTTCCTGACGGAGGTCCCCTGACCGCACAAGTTTTTTTTTTGTACCATACAATCCTGTATTTTCCATATCTGCTGAATATAAAACTCATCTCAATTTCTTTGAGACCTCATGACAATAACGTTTTCAAAATAATATGTCATGTTCGATATGATGTAAAGATGTCGATTGGTATGTAGTGAATTTGTTCTAAGCATCCTATTCATCGAAAAAGCGGATGCGAAAGGAAAAAACATACACCAAATGGCGTTTCACTCCTACGTAGAATGATTCAAAGCTCCTTGTATACCTATTTTATATCCATAAACGGCTTTGAGGTGGATAATAAATCCAACCGATAACAAACCATTCTGCATAACTTTTTCAATCTTCCCAGACATTTTCCGCGAGACTCGTAAAATTCCTACACAAATTTCACTTCGGCGTATTATTTCTTCTACAACCGGTTTGGAAATTATGCTTTTTATTCATCAGATAAAGCGGAGTTGTTCTCGGCTATGTTTAGAAAACTACCTAACGACACACTGACTGACATTCACAAGATTTACTACTGTGAATAGCAAAATAAGTGTTGAATTACAATACCGGAAAATGCATTGTTTGTAGTTGATGCTTCGAATGGGAATTATTCAGTGAAGTATACATTCTCTGGAAGAGGGGGAATATTATTTATGAGTCAATTTTTTCGATTTAATTCAAAGAACAGACGGAAGAGCTGGTCTTACGAAAAGTCAAATATCATTCCTTGTATTTTCGTAAATCGTTTATAATTGAAATCAAAAGGATTTTTTTATTGAATAGCAACAAGGTTTTTTCTCGGAGATTTCAACATACCAAAATACTTACTGGAAATCATATTCAGTGGAATCAGACCAATTGCATATCAAAATGTTTGTCTTTCTGGTTTTCATCACATAAGTCAACCAAACCTCAAGATCGTCTATAATATCAAGGAATTTTATTGATTTGGGGGAGTTTCATCACATCGATATAACCATTAAAATTAGTGAAAAAATTTCTGTGTCAAATTTCACACCAACAGAACTGACTCACTGGTTGGAAGATGATGAGTAGGCAGCTTTGAAGAACTTTGAGATGTTGAAGTCTGTGGGATTGATCACTATTTTCTCGAAAAATAATCCATATAAAAAAATAGATAAATATATTTATTGGACAACTTTACATTTACATATTTGCTGTATGTCATGATATGGAGATATTGGAATCTGAAATATTTCATCGTTGTCAAACAATCTTGTACTCATGAAAATCAATGTAAATCGAGAAAAATGGTAAAAGCTAAATTTGTTGCTGATTTTTTTCAAAGCATTTGTTTACTTTTGTATCATCTGCCATATTATTTTATTAGCAGAGTTTCTTTCGACTTACAAGTGCTTCCATGTTCTCACATTTTGAGGAATATTTTATTTTAAAAACATTTCTAGTGCATACCAAATGTTTTGAATCCACATATTTCAACCTTTCAAAACATGTGAATGTCTTCATTTCATAGATGTCTCTTCTTCCACCTGACAAACCTCTATCTCAAAAAAATAAGGAGAAAACATTGGTTAAGTTCCGTTAGTTTTTAAGTTGTCATAAAAATCTTTGTTAAAAATAAAGAAATCCGTGATTCAGTGTTCTTAGGAATTCAACCCCTGAAGGGGTGAAATGGGGGTGAAAGTTTGTATGAGGGTTCCGTTAGTTTTTAGTTAAAGTCATGGAAATTGGTGTTTGGTCTCTCTGTTATGAATTTCTTGCCTTTTTGTTTTTCTTGCCTTTTTTTCTCTCAATTTATTCCCTTATTTGCAATTCATTGTCAATCATTCAGTACTAACTATGTATAAAATGAAGGATCAATGTAGTAGTTCTTGAGAGTTTCTCTTATTCACCTTTCTAATATTGTTTCCCTTATAAATTATTTTAATGTAATAAACTTCTGTAAATGCAAACCCTTTTTACGTAAAAATGATAGAGAAATGGATTTTTCTTCTAGAAAATGTGATACATACATGCACGACAATTAAGGACCAAACTAAGATCAAATTTGAATTTCTCATATTAAAAAAATCCCAAACACCAATTTTCGTCCATATATCGACATTATTTTAAAAATCATTTAGAAAACAAAAAAAAAAAAATTTTTACACCCTGTAATAAAAATAAGGCCTTGCTGACCCATGCTTAATGAACTTTTCACCTTATAAATAACTAGGAATCTCCTGTTAAATATCGGACACTTATTACATAACACCCTGTATATAAATATATATATCTATATATATTCTAATATATAAAATTCTCGTGTCACAGTGTTTGTAGCTAAACTCCTCCGAAATAGCTCGACCGATTCTCATGAAATGTTGTGAGCATATCGGGTAGGTCTGAGAATCGGTCAACATCTATTTTTCATCCCCCTAAAAGTTAAGGGTGGTCCACCCCTCAATTTTATTTTTATTTTTTAGATAAAATTTTTTGTTTTTATTTTTTTATGATACAGCATTCAAAAATACATACAACCCTGAATTTTCACCCCTCTACGATCAACCCTTATTTTTATTTTATGGAAAAAACGGAGAAACAGGAAAACGGGATAACGGGATAACGGAAATAACGGGATAACGAAAAAACGGGAAAACGGGATAACGGTAAAACGGGATAAAGGGATGATAGGATAAGGAAATTACGGGAAGTCGGAATAACGGGATAAATAAAAAACAGGATAACAGGAAAACGGGATAACGGGATAACGTGATAATGGGAATAACGGGATATCGAAATAACGGTAAAACGGGATAACGGGATAACGGGATGACAGGATAAGGGGATAAGGGGAAAACGGGATAACGGGTTAAAGAAAAAATGCGATAACAGGAAAACGGGATAACGGGAATAACGGGATAACGGAATAACGAAAAAACGGGATAACGGGATGACAGGATGAGGGGATAACGGGAAAACGGGATAACGAGATAACGGGAATAACGGGAAAACGGGATAACGGGACAACAGGAAGCGGAAGGAGTCAAAAGCATAATCTAGATGGAACAACATAAAGGAAAACATGGAAAAAAAGAAATTATATGCGGACATTGGACAGGCAACGTCTGTCGGGTCAGCTAGTATATATATATATACATATATATATATATATATATATATATATATATATATCCAGAAAAACGTTTGTTATCTTGCTACCAACACCAGTGAGTCACAACGGTGCGGTATGGTTCACGATGAACTCTGCTTTCCTTGATACACCCAATATAATAAAGGAATTTTTTGAGATGGCAGATAGCACACTATTGAAGCGAGAAATGCTCTTATCGAAATTATCTAGGAGCAACTTGAATGTAAAAACGCATACTCCAGTTGTGGGTGCAGCGGTGGCGCAATCCACAAGATACTTCGCGTTCTTTCCAAAGCAGTGGCGCACATTGAAAAAGAAAGTTGGGAACAGTTTGTTTCACCCCCATGTATGCACAACTATATAACTGAGTCCAGAAACATGCAGCTATATCCTTCCAGTTAATAATAATTGATTGTTTATCAAACACTTCTTACATAGCGGTCCCATAGTCCCAAACAAAGATCACAGCCCATTTTTTATGCACAAGCTTTTATTTAGTTTTTCAGTGTCTATCTGTGTGTCTGTCGGTAATCAAATCTTGCGAGTAAAATTTGACCCACTTCTAATAGTCCGATTGATTTGAAATTTGGCGGGTGTACATAATTCCGGTGACAATGAATTATGAGAAATTTTTGTAAGCAAAAACACAAAATGGCAGCTCCAATATGGCCGACAATTTTTGTGATTATTGTCCGATTCTATTCAAAATTGGTATCTAGGGGTTTTTTGCCAAAATCCAAAAATAAATTAGATAGAAATTACTAAACTAGTTATTTAACATCATAAATATTAGAAAATAAATAATGAATAACGAAAAACAAAATATTGAAAACAAGCTTTGATTAGTTGATAATAAAAACAGAACTAAAAAGTTAAAAATAAAAATTATAAAAAAAAAAATTTCAAAGACCATTTTTTATTTAAACAAATGCACTGAAAAGAAAAACAATATTTCATTGTTTGATCTAGGTTATTTATTCTGTGAGTAACAGATTCAAAAGCTTGCCACGGATACAAAATAGGAAATCTTGCGCGACAAGACTTTGAATATGTTACTCACAGAATAACCTAGATCAAACAATGAAAGAAATTATTTTTTCCTCATTAGTGCATTTGTATAAATAAAAGTTTTTCTTTAAAAATATTTTATTTTCATTTTTATTATGTTGAGAGTCAGAGGTATGTGTATTATTCGACGACTCAATGTTAATATTACAAAACAACTGCGGGTTCTAGGCCACACCATAGTGGAAGGAAATGAAATATCAGATACATTTGCAAAAACGGCATAATAATAATAATAATAATAATGTTTATTGTCAATTTCAATTCATACATGCAAAATGATGATTCGATGTTGTTAAATCATAAAAAATCTATATTATTTGATGTACAAAAAAAGAAATTACAATTTTTTTTTTCCATTTTGAATTTTTCGATATTTTCAATGTTTTTTATTCCTTATATGTATCTTTAAGGCCTTGATAACCCCAATGTTCCTCTCTTCGCACTTGTATCCTAAAGTATCTCTAACATAAATCAAAACCCCATCATTTTTGTTGAGGTCACCTTTGTTATATAACGTTTTATACCCAGGTATTCACACCACACAAATATCATCTATAACGTAGGTCTCAGACAAAATGATGATGTCGAATGGCTTTTTCAATTTATGTAGAAATATCAACAGTTCGTCTGAGAAAGTTATGTTTGTTGTATCATCATGTATAATTTTTGCGAGTTTAGAATCATTTATGTATTCTCTAATATATGGATCCATTTCACGAATTAAATCCTTCCTTAGAGTACTTGAAAAACAGTAAATGGTTACTTATCCCAATCTTAATACGATAAGAATATATATTTCTCTAAAAAGAGAAGCATAAAAAAATTGTGTAAAATTATGTGTGTTTTCGTAGAATTTTGTTTTCCTCTCTCTGTATTTCTGTCAAATCATTGACAATATATACGTTTGAACCTGTCAACTTTTTACAGTTTCAAAGTATTCGTTTTTTTTTAGATGTGGTATCAATTCTACTTTTACGGGACAATTAGTTGAACGGCCAAGAGAAAAAATGTCGTTTATGTCTGTTTCAATCAAGTCTACTTCAAGGAGCTTTTTGATTTTCCTGCAAATGATATCAGGAGTGACTTCGGCTGGTTTCTTAAATGCAAAAATGAGCAAGTTGTTCTTTTTCGAAGTTTTCTCCGGTAATTCGATCTTTTTCTTCGGCTCCATGTTTTCGTTTTCTAAGGATTAGACTTTATACTTCAAAGTTTCCAAATCAAGTCGTACTTCTGTTTGCTTGCCTGAATTGCGCTTTTCAGTTCATTTTTGCTAAGTACTATCTCTTTGAACACTTTTTGGATTGTTATTTCCTCATTTTCTGACATTTTTTGGCAAACTCTCATTATATATTATGGTTGAATATTTTTGGACGAGTACCCGGACTAATCGCTTCTGGGCAGTTTCTTGTGACATGCATCTTATAATGAGTTACAGTGAGTTACTTACTCTTTAGAGATGTTTTTTATGGTTTTTCAACGTTTTCGGAAACTTTCACAACACATTAGACAACACTCAAAATTTCAAAAATTTTCGAGTACTTTTTACCAAATTTCCAAATATTGATACAAGGAAGAGACAAGCGAAAATAATTCTAGGAACTCACAACCAGCAGAGATCCACGAAATGTATCACTCTTAGCAAAAAAAATATCCTATACTAACAGAAATCCAAAACCAAAAGGAAACTGGTGTTAGTAGAGGTGGCAGAGTGCAGATTCTGTCGAGGAGGACGAAATTCTCAACCACATTACAAGAAAAGGAGATACTATAGATAGAGCTTATCTGTTTCAGAGTGGCGGAAATGTTCACCCAATTTACCTCTCAGATCAGTAGAGGTCAATGATAATGCGTCTTATCAAAATGTACAAGTGAGTAAAGCCCTTTTATTCACTTGTGTATTATGATAAGACACATTTTCATTGACCTCTACTGATCTTGGAGGTGAATTAGGTGAACATTTCCGTCACTCAGAAACAACCTTGCGGTAGTGTGGGAGTCCTTAGTCAGATTTATCCCGTACCTCGTCTGGCAGTGGCCTCTGATGACACGCAAGCCTTTTGGCCCATTTTAGGTTACCTGAAAAGACTACAGGTTTGGGAGGTCTCTTTGGACGTTAATTTTATTGTATATATTTATCTCTCATTTGCAGGCTCCAGCTTGTCAGGCTTCCATAGCGCATATACCATATATGTTGGCGAAATAATTTCTGCATGCAACATGAACATTCTGCTATGGCCACTATAAAGGTTATAAACTATTAAAATATTTCTCTATACTTTCTCAAATGAAATGCCTTAAGTATTTTACAATTGTGTAACGCATGAATCAGTGTTCTCGTATGATCCAGTATTCACTTCTACGAAAATATTTCTCAAATATCTTCGTAAATCACGATTCAACTACCCTAAAATCCAGTTTGTTGCTAACAAAATCATAGGAAACGCATTCATACTGATGGTGAAATGAAATAAATCTACCCAAAGCAATTCTCCTGAAACGACATTTTCACTTTCTCTAATAATACTCATCAAAACAATTCTCCACTTTACAAATTCTCAGCTGCTAGTGCGTATTCTACCCTCAGAAAAATCAAAGTAAATATTGCAGATCATGGTGGGTTCATCTTACCATCATGAAAGTTGATAATATGATTAGGATGAAAAATGTGCCGCAGACCCATCTCGACATTTCATTCCATTTATAGTTCAATGGGTAACAAGGTTTCTGAAAAAACTACTGAACATTTTGTATGATCACCTACTCAATGCACTCATATGATATTCAATCCGGAATGGTCAACCCTTTATTCTTTTTGTGATATTCTACCAATGTATTGGACTCCATATTACGACTCTCCTATATCTATATGACGAAAAATACGAATGTCCTCGACGATGACAAAAAAAAATCTGGACCCCTTTGTACTTGAAAGTTGTTTCATTGAGTCCTGCGGATTTATAAGCGTCGTTACAATTTCTGTATCGATAAACCTTATTCTACCTTCATCTTGTAACCTAACCTTGCAGTACGTTATTAAAAATAATAGAATCATTAATTCATTGCATACGCTTCATGTTCATTCAATCTTGCGGTAGATTAGCGATTATATTTCCAATACCGTTTTCCAAGGCCATTACAGACAATTCGAGTTTTATGCGCTTATCCATATGATACATACAGGTTCAGGAATCCAAAATAAAACATGTCGAATAGATTCCAAAGAATAAAAAGAATTGAAACTCCAAACTTGAACGGGGGTCATTATCAAGGTAGTGGAATACAATATAGAGCTGTGATTCTTTGTCATGGGGTAAAAAATATATTTGAGGAATCGATATGAATATAGACAATCAGACTGACACTATCCGGCTGATGTGTCTAGAGAAAAAAGTATACCACTCTCTTCGATGGTTGCATTATTGAACCGGAAGTGATTGATTATGGGTTATGTTTCTCGGACTTCCCAGACAGATGCATATTCATCATTAGTTTCATTTCGATTTCTTACATACCTTCAGGAAAAATTATTTTGAAGTAATGTGGAACAATTTTTGTTGAAACAACTTGAATCGAGTAACCTTCTGGCAGTATATTATCATATTCATGTTGACTTTCGCAATAGAAATGGTTTTCCTGTCGCTTTGGAAAACGTTCCAAATCAGAGTGTTATCCAATCTTTCGAACATGATCTATATTTCAAGCGGCAAACGCTTGATGACGCATCGATGTAAAAAAAACATTTAAGCTGAAAACTAAGAAATATTTTCAAGAACTGTCTAGTATTAACTTGTAGAAGTTTTTGTTTTTCGTAAAAGATGTAACGTAGTAATTACAATATTATCAAGAAATAATCTTGATGTTTTTCCTTGTGGATCTCATTTGAAAAGATTCCACTTTCAAGAGAAAAAGCCGATAAAATTTTCTTTCAAGGTATTAGGTAAAACTTCGACTTTTTTCCAGGTTAAAGAAAATCCGCTCATTTTCGACTTCCAGATGTTTCGCAAGCAACCCACCGAAAACCAATTCCGAATACTGACAAGAGGTTATTTCCCATATTAAAAAATAACAGAAAACATTTTCTTAATAATGTCTACTAACAGCTTTCAATTTTCCGTTGGTATTACAGAAGAAAACTACCAAATGGTTGTTTATATTGAATTCTATCCGTTTCATGGTTTCTGTAGAATCAGTGCTTCCGCTGAATAGTATTCAGGGGTAATATCGTCAGTGCTATGGATTTTGTCGAAAACGTTGGTACTGAGGATGTTGTCGATGTTTAAAAAATAAGACTCCGTTCATGAGCGGATAATTTTTCCAATTCTCACGAAAACAGTTTTGTTTGAAAATATAATGAGTTGCATAACTTGAACATGAATCTCCGAATTTAAATTAAATAATTCTCAAAATCAAAAATGTTTAGGAAACATTTAAAAAAATATTTTATTTGAAGTTACATTTGTTAGATAATAAACAAATTCATTGCAGAACATAATATATTATGATTGCCTTGAAAATATGAACAGGATGTTCATAAGATCAGATCTGGAATCATCTGCGACTGGAAGATAATCTTTAGCCATTATCTTTCATCGTTCAAGATATTATTATTTAGTGAAATTCCAACCATTGATCAAATTTTTCTGCATCCCTTACATATCTCTTGCAGCTATCCATGTTGACAATGACCATGAAGGGATTAAAAAAACAACTTAATTTGGTGAAATACTTTTCTTGTAAAATTTTTTCGGTTGAACATAGTCTTCACGAAAAATCTATATGATCTTCGCCATCCACTTTCCGTTTCCGTTTTTCGATATATTTGCCAACCCAAAATTGATAGAATCTTAACCCTCATGATTTATTGTACAGCAAAACTATTTTTATGATAATATCGAAGAGTAACTCTAAAATGCCAAAATGCTAAATTTGAATTGGACAAGATCTATTTACTGCTTATATTGCCCACAACGCGATACGCGACTGTAAAATATATTGCATACTCAGATTAATAATATTAATCTGATATTGCATACATTAAGGTAACTGTCAGTAAGAAGGAGAATGTGGTTTATCCGCAGATGAGGAAGTGCGAGTTTATTAGCGAATAAATTTTGACCCAAAAGAGAAATAATCGAATGAATTCCACAAATTTTCGACTGAATTTCACCCAGAAATTGATGTAAACGTAGTTTTAGTGATTTGATCTTCATTAGTAATTGAACTAGTAGTCAGTCGAGAGCGAGTTCCGAAAAATCGTTCCAAGTCACTAAAAATATGAGCGACGGCTCATTCGATTCGAGATGTCATTATGAGAAAGACGTATTTTTCGATTTTTTCTGCCGAGGAAAATTTTCTTTTTTCAACAAAATAAATGGCCTGAGTTTTCTGCAGTATCTCAAAAACTATTGAGGATAGAGGAAATAATAAAACAGATTCTTCAAGAGAAGGAAATTTCTCATGGAATAGTATGCACTCCCGGAACTCTATCTCAATTATTTATAATTTTAATTCAACGTTGAAAATAGGGCTCCGCGCTGGCGTTACTGCAGGAGTATTTTTTATACTATTAACTATGAATTCAAAAATTCCAAAAAATTATAGTATCATCTGAACACTTGAAATAATGAAACATTGTTTGAAATAGATTTTCCATCGAATTTTGATAATGTGAGGCTATTGTTGATTAAGTAGTTTTTTTGTAATCGCCGATTTTGTTAAAAAACCGAATAATTGTTCACAGAATTTTTTTGCTCCTGGAGTACATTTTAATATACTCAAGAATATCACGCTATAAAATTGTTCAAAAGTTGATTATTTTCTCAATTATAAATTTCTAAAGTTATTAAAATATGAGAAATCGAGTAAATATTGTCTATTTTTTTTATTGATATTTTATATGATTATAAGTTTTATCTCTGACGAAGGCATTTCACAACGTTCTAAAAATTTAATTACGCTATATGTTTATAAAATATTTATGAACAAATGGAAAATGTTGATATTTTTCAAAAATTGTTTTTCCACATTAGGTTGCTAAGAGTTTATTATAATTAAAAGAATACATATTTTTTCTTAAACAAAAATTTATAGCTTATAACAGTTTTTGAATTTTTTTGTAATTGAAATAATATATTGAGAACTAACAGTTTGTCGTATATGGTTGTTTTTGTTACTTTTTGTACCATCCAAAAAATATATAATGCCAATCAAAGTTTGTTTATAACTAATTGTTAGCTGAATAAACAATTACATTATTATGATAAAAATTGTTTTCTTATCAGTAGAGAATAACCAATTATGAATTTTAAAGAAAAAAGTTATCAATAAATTATTCCAATAAAAAAAAATAAACTATTATAAAAAATTAAAAAAATTTCATGAAAAAATACTTTTTTTAATTATAATGAACTCTTAGCAACTGTACGCAAAGAAAACATATTTATAAAAATATTCAATTTGTCCATTTGTTTATAAATGTTTTATAAACAAATAGAGTAATTTTATTTTTCAAAACTGAAATGCTTTGTCAGACATGAACTGAAAAAAAATATACAAAATTTACTCATTTCTCAAATTCCATTAACTTTAGAAATTTATAATTTACACAATTTCAACTTCGAACAATTTTATAGATGATATTATCGTTCACACATATAAAGTGTGCTAAAGGAAGCAAAAAAATCATGGAGTCATTCTGTAAACTATTATTCGGTTTTCAATAAAATCGGCGGTTCCAAAAAAAAAATTAACAATCCTCACATTATCAAACTTTAATGAAAAATATATTTCCAACGGAATTTCATTCTCTACAATTTTGGATTTTTTATTTATATTTTGTAGTATACAATTTTTTTAAAGTAACGCCGCGCGGACTTTATATTCAACGTTGAATTAAAATTATAAATAATTGAGATAGAAATCCGGGAGTATAGACTTTTCTATGGAATTTTTTTCTATCATCTATTAGGCATTTTTATTTTGTTTTTTGTTAAAAAAAAAAAATTCGTCACCGGAAAAAATCGAAAAAAACTTTCTCAGAATGACATCCCAAATCAAATGAGCCATTGCTCATATTTTTAGTAGACTTGGAATGATTTTTCCAGAAAACTCACTTCTCGATAGACTGTAGTTGAATTTCAAATCAAATCCTTCAAACAAAAATTGCAATAAATAATACGCTAAAAATAACTAACGAATCAAATAATATAATTCGAATAAAATACTCAATAACATCCTAAAAATTGTTGTTCTCAAATTCGATGAATCCCAATTTCGAAAATATTTCCAACCCCGGTTGAAGTATGAAATAAAATTTGAAAAGAAAAAAAAATCTGGTTTTCAATCAATCAGTTATATCTCAGAGTTTCACCAATGTTTTCAGCTAAGCTCATGATAATGATTCATCCACGCAATCTTCAACAACATTATAAATATTTACAAATTCCAATCGGAATACAGAAACTGTATTTTATACAAAAATAACTATTCGTAACATGAAAGTGGGAATTGAAACGTAAGAAAGCTGTCGGTCGGATTATCTACTATATCCCCGATGATTCAAAAAAATCTATCAATAGTGGTATTATTCAAAAGAGTTTCAAATATAACAAATTGACGCCTATCCATAAAAAAAGAGAACTGTTATTATTTCGAATTGTCATCTCATTCCCATTCTGTCTCCATCTCAACATGAATCTATTGAAAAGAATTTGGCCACACTCGAAAATAAAGTTGATGAATTCTTGATTACGGGAATCCAGGTGGATGTAGTCTACACCGGTTTTTGCAAAGCCGTTTGATAAAGTTCACCAGTTCACCATGATATTCTTATTGTGTGGCTTGAGTGAATTTCTCGTGAAATTGCCTACCTATCAAACAAAGTTAAATATATATTTTATGAAGAAATCGAATCTATGGTGTTTTTGGCAAAAACTGATATACTCTGAGGCAACAACCTAGGAACTCTTCTGTTTTTGATATTCATTATATTCATTGAAGATTGGCCAGAAGCTGTGTTCATACTTTCTACTGCACGTAGATGACGCAGAACTTTCCGTTCCATGAAAGTATAACATAAAGTATTGACAGCATTCACGAATGGTCTCCCGTGAACAAACTACTTTTCTATAAGTATAAGTGCACTATCATGACCTAAAATAGAAGCATAAATACGAACAATTTGATCTACACAATGGACGGTATTGACATTTCTAGGTGAAAAAGCTCCACAGATTTGGGGCTAAATTTTCAAGCCAATCTCAAATTCAATGAACGTGGTTAGTGGGAATGCACTGAAGATGCCAAGTTTCTTCAAACGGTCTACCAACATTGAACCACTTGAGTATCTATATTTTACTCCGGTTCGTAGTAATGTGGAATATATACGCCCCAGTCATTTGGGATCCCTTGAAAAAATTATCAAGGTTTTAGAAACAGACAGAACAAATTCCTTGAATGTATCTATTATAAAAGACATAAACTAAACTATGGCTTCTATTCAGTTCAACCTATTCGTAATGATTATGGAATTATACGGTTTGAACACAGGGTATGTCTGAATAACTGGGGGTTTGGCCGCGAGCGTAGAGGCGCTGACTGATGCCCAGATGGTCCGGGTTCGATTCCCTGAACTGCTACTGAAATAAAAATGTATTTCTGTAGTTTTGTTGAGCGGGAGGAGATAGGTGACCAACCGAACATTCTTGGTACCTAACCTTCGGACTGTCCACGGTTACCAGCCGAGTAGTGTTTCGGATGACACTTAAAAAGCTAAGGTCCCCGTTTTCTTAACTTACACGTCTCTGACTTCCGACGGTCGCTTTACAACTGAGTTGGCCGTTGAAAAACACTTTAAATGGTGTTCTTATTACTTAATACTATATGAATACGCCTCTGAAATTATCCCTCAAATTTTTTTTTATTAATCTTGGTTACTTGAAACCAATTACTTACGTGAAAAATTACTACTTTTGATGTAGTACTGGCGACAAATAAATCCTAATGGAATGTTTTGTTCATTTCTCTGATAATGGCGACCTCGCATATTCCTGTCAATACGGTGGCTTTTGGAGAATATAACTTTGAAGGACAGAAACTGGAATTATACCACTCTTGAGTTCCTCTCATCATAAAGTGACCAGTGGAACTAACTCATTAACTTTTACACCACTAGAAAGTGGAGCACAAGTCGCACGCTCATGACTCACCACTTCCAAGTTATAACCTAAAAATTACAATTGATCTTATAAACTTGAATGTGGGGAAAACGTCACGGCTATTATACCTACCACTTCAAAGTTATAACCTCGAAATTGCAGGTACATGACCATTAATTGTTAATATTATATTTACAGGGTAAATGTTCTTATTTGAACGTAAAATTGAAATGGCAACCGACATTGTATCAATGACAAAGAAGTAATTATGTATCTATCTATATCATACTCATTTATTAAATTTCAATTTTTCGTATTTTGGGAATGAGAAAAACAACTCTGCTCTCTAACATTTCTTCAGTATATTAGTATATTTCATAGTGGCTGGGCTGCGATGAAGTATTTTGATAGACATGTGTAGATCCCTATTGACTGCAAAACATAACCTGATATTTTTACAGACGGTGAAACGCCACTGTCTCACAAACCGTCTACATCGTGCATTACTTTTAATTTCAAGTGGGTAATTTCAACTACATCACGTTTAAACTTTAATGACATGAAGTATCCCAACAACTATGCATGCCATTTGTTCAGCCAGTTGAAAACGAATTCTGAAAAAATAATCCCTGCGTTTATCTCGATAAAATCGTTAACTAAGAAATTTAAGGAAACAAATTTTTATTCCTGACCGTCAGATTAGTTGAATGGAAATTTTAACTCAGTTAAAAGGAAATCAGTGAGTTTATTATATTTTCACTTCACTGAAATATAATTTTGAATTTGTTTTTTGTTTTCATTCAAAATAGATAATTACAACTGACGTACTCGTTGAAATTTAGATTTGGAGACGCACCTGGAATTACTACTGGTATTCGGAGACAACTCTGGAATCATTTCTTTCGGATGCGATTGAAGGAATCAAACATATGAATTACATAAATTATATCTAATTTGGATAATATGTGAACTACGTTAATAACATTCCCATGCGTGGAGCTATGACTCATTATGTAAATTCAATGGTAGTGATAACCGAGTTAAGGAACCCCATAATATGAATTTCATGTTTTTATAATGGTGGAGTGACCTAAATAAGCGTTTGCTTGTCTATTTTTATTCATTCATGTTTATATTCGGATATAGGCCTAGATCCAACCTGTTTTTGATTAAAGAGAATCATAATCTTCGTACTGATTTGATGAAGTTACTATGTAGAGTCATATTAACAGGGTGAACGATCCTTTTTTTATCGTATTTATCGCCCTCTGGAAGTGGAAAATATAAATCATATGTTCTTTAGGACAAATTATTAACTATACGTAACCAGTGAAAAATATATATATATAATATATATATATATATATATATATATATATATATATATATATATATATATATATACTACTTGGTGATGCCACGGGATATACCTCTATTTCCTCTTCCCAAATCTTTGGTTAACTTGATGAAATTGGGAAGTTTGCTACAAGGATACCCCCAAAAAAAAATTCTATAATATCAAACAAGAGGATTGACATATCAACGTTTTAACTTTTTGAAGAAACTCTCGTTCTGAGTGATAATTGAGACAGTTGAACTGGTGTTTTCCAACTAAAAAATATGATAAGATACGCTCCAAATATAAAACCGAAAACTTGAAAAACGGATACACATGATGACCATTCTTTCCTTATTGAAAATTCTGTTGACAAACCGAAATAGTTATGGGAAATGCTAAGCACAATATGGAATAAATAAAAAATAATAAAACTTCGAATTTAAAACTAGATAAGGAATCAATTTTTGATTCAAAAAAGTTGCCGACATATTTGCAAAATTATTCTCAAGATCGGCTATTGAACCTGTGGGAACTAATACTTCCCAATCATCTTTTTCTTGCTGTACATTCTCTATACCATGTTTTGTAAACTTTTGAAACATATGGAAACAAAAATATCATGAAAGACTTGTAAAATTATATATCTGTAAGTTAAGATGAAGTTCCCATGTCCCTCTTGAAGAAATGTATACAGCCATTCTTGAAAACGGTGATCCGACATTGGTTGAAAACCATCGATATATATAGTTTCGAGTCCGACTTGGGTAGGCAATGTATAACAAAATTATTATCACCACACCAACATGGTTTTCGAAAAGGCTTATCAACCGGAACTTCACTTTCACTAAACAATTGTAAATATCAACAATAAATATTCAGATGAGCAAACCAACGAATTGGGGACACCTCAGGGAAGTGTGCTTGGACTACTGTTATTCTTAGTCTATACGAATGACTAGTCCGAATTTTGGGAGGAAGGCAGGTCATTCATATATGTTGACGGTAGTAGTTGCTTCAGGAAACAATAAGCAAACAGTTGAATTATCAATCGTGCAGATTACACTCTGATGTGAAATTACCCACATTCAAATCTCAGGAAAAGACACCTACATGCAATCCATAGGGAAATAAAAATCACCTATAATTAATTCGAATACCCCTTTTGGTGGTATCAGTAATTAGGCTGCTAACTCTTTTCAATTTTTATGCACTCTGGTTGACCCGAAATTAGGATGGAATAAACAAATAAATTACATTTGTAGCAAACTGAGCAAGATTTTGAAAATATAATTAACAAGGTCTAATCACTTTCTACTATGCACTGGAGTTCTCTGCGATAAGCTATGATACTTTTACTTTACAAAAGCGTATTATCCGTCTCATATTCAAACTGAGAAAGTAAGGCTCCTGTAAAAATTATTTATAAAAATATCGAGTAGTGATAGTGAAAATATTGTGTTACATCCACAAACCCAACATCAAAATATACTATGTCCTACTACTAAGTCCACAATTAATCTGATAGAAATCATAATAATATTCATATTGGGTATATAAAATCTTCAGAATGTTCAGGAAGTTATCACTCCAACTCACTCAAGAAGCCAAAACCCTCAAAAAATCAATTCTAAACTCAAAAAACCCTCAAACTGTTTTTATGTAATATATAAGATCCAGACACATATAACATCAGTCAAATAACATATTCTTCTTGAAAGCGCTTTTATAATGACACTTGACAGGCCTAAAAAGTGTATTTTCACTGCCTAGTCAGAAAAAGTGGACTTTTCCTATCTAGGCAGAAAAAGTTCGTTGCTATGCAACGTTCCAGGTGATAATTTGAATCAAACTGGTAATTAAAATTGACAATGACATAGGTGAACACAAAATGATGAGTTTTAAATAAAAAATTAACAAAATTGGTTTCATTATATTACAACTACAACAGGGAATTTCACTTATTAGAAATATTTTGATTAATTGTGAACAATTTTTTAATATAATTGAACTTTCTCTACTTCCCTCCTTTTTCGTAATATTAACAATATCATTATACACACTACTTGATACTCCGGAAACGCCTGAAAATATTTTATTGCCGATGTTTGACTTACTGGCTAGCCAGTCCTCGATTCAGCCCTCCGCGACCGCGAAAGACTTCCATCCCCCATGTTGCTTCAACATTGTTATGTCCCAATCAGAATACACCAGCAACGTGGCCGAAGTTCTGCGAAAGCTGTGCCCAGTAAACTCTTTCGCATGGGCTAGTTCCAGAAAAGTAGCAATTTCTTCCTGTCATTTTACCGAACTTGTGAATGCCAATGAATTGTTAATCTGCTTTACCGTTCGCATACTTATAGAAGAAACGCCGATTATTCTAATTCGAGGGTCCTAGAGGCTGCATATTTTCTGTAAACGCTTAAATAATCCGTTACTAAAAGATCTTCATCTTTTGGTCTAAGCATTTGTTAGCATAATTGGCAATTTGTCGCCCATATCATTGGATGATATGAATGATTCGCAAAAGCCATCACATCTTAGCCCCAGCGACTGCAACAATAAGTACAACCTAAAATATAAATTTAAAAATAGTTCTTTAATCCATAATAGATAATTTTCAGTAATTATTTATTTATTTATTATATAAAATTTCTCGATTTCTTCTTTTTGATAAACTCGGGATTTTCTTGCATGGAAACCATCTGACTGCCGTTTCAAAAAAGCTCGTAACTTCAGATATTTTGCCAAATCAATGTAATTTTTTATGTTCAAGGTAGCTTTCAACATCGAATAGATAGACGTTGAAGGCTTCATTTTCTTTGGAAGATCGGAAAAATAGGCCAATCAGCACATTTTCAGAGAAAGATCCTACATTTTTCTTTCGTCTATATTCCATAAATCTGCTGTTTGCCAGTTCGTAACAGTTTTTTTTTTGAAATGAATTTATTCAAATTAACTTCAACTTGACTTATCCGGTAATAGGTTTAATTCCACATTTCGCGCCCGGTCTCTTATCTCAGGTGGTGTAAATGGTAAAAACTCATCCTCACTTTCAATAACATCCATTTCGAACAGTACTTGTCATTTTTTTAAAATTAGCAATGACATTAAAGTCAACACATAATTCAACAAACATCATGAGTGGTAAACATAGTAACGAAGAGCCAGTTACATTTTTAAAATAATTTAATTATTTGGATATTGGTAATGAAACGCGATTGATAAATATAAAAAAGACGATTTTGCTTGGAATTAGAACAAATTTCGAGAAAAAATTGTGTTTTAAACGGCAGAAAAGCAGATTTAATGCTGGCGGGTTACTTAGCCTCGGCTATGAAACACCAGCCACGGCATTGATCTTGTTCTTTTCAGCCTAGTAGAACAAATAACTATTGTTCTGACTAATAATTACAATATCGATTCTAGCATATCTCTTTCAGTTTGGCTAAGAATTTATAAGTATACTCTGTACTTTTAACTTTTTTCCAATGTTGATGTTTGTTTGACGAACCTACGTATATACAGGGTGTAATCTACCCTCTTGCACACCCGTGAACGACGAGTGTATAATGCAATTTTATAACATATTACAGTGTTTAAAAAATGAAGAAAAAGTTTGAAAAAATAAAAACTTTTTTTTTGTAAAATTAGTCAAAATTTTGTGAAACATCAATGTTTTGGTGAAAAAAATTTTTCATATTTTTTTTTCTGGCTTATTAATGACATTTCGTAAACATTTCAAGGGAAAAATATATTTATTTTTTGATGGACTATCAATGTTAGCGGATGTCCAAGAGGGTAGATTACACCCTGTATATGCCACAGAAGGTACAAACAAATCTTATATTATATCTTTGAAAAGTCCAATAGGACTAGTTTACTAATAGTATACATGCAATGAAGGGTATATATATATATATATATATATATATATATATATATATATATATATATATATATATATATATATATATATATATATATTTATATATATATATGATGGTTGAGATGTTAACAAAATACATAATTTTTGTAGGTACTATGATCAAATTCATTTTCACACCACTGTTTATTTTTTCAATTTCATTTGTTCTCAATCATTATATTTGCAAGACTCTCTGGGTTTGAAATGAAACTATGGCGATGATTGAAGGTTTTAATACTCTATTTCGCGTTATCCAGCAAATAGTAGCCAAAATGAAGTAGGATTAATTCCGACTATCCGTCATTTACAAATACACGTTTTTAATTTCATCACAATTTAACTTTCGACATCTTTTCGCGGTTTTACTTGTGGAGTCGTAGCGACAAGAAGGTTATGAGAAAAGGAATAATTGAATTATCGTATAAGCCCTTCTTTCCTTTATCTAATAGACCTCAATAGTTTACGGAACAGAACAAGGAACAAGGAGTTGCAAAATAATTGTTTTTACTGGCGATTACGATATTTTGAGCCCCCGTAACTGAGCAGCTCCTAAATATCACAAAAATCGAAACTGAAAAGGTTTTACTCGTCTCTAACATTTTTCATATCTGAAATTATGCATGCGTTCCCTGAAATCTATTTCGGGGTGATTAACACGAGAGCGTTTTTTCTTAAGCCACAATTATTTCAGGAGCGTAATGTGTCAACCATCATTGATTTTTCATTTCATTTTAATAGGGTGAGTATTCAAACCTACTCACATCTGCTATTCATCATCCATATTATATAATTGGTGAGTTCAAATACCGCTGAGCATTATAAGGAATTCAAACAATTGCGAAACGTAATATTGTACACATAGAGATCTTATAGGCGCACCCAGTGGGTGGGAAGTCACGGGACCAATGAATCAGACACCCACATCCGGAGCAATTAAAACATTGACACTTCTAGATCAATGCGGCGTGCGTTATCGAAGCGTTTCTCTACGCACGATTTTAGATATTATCTATGAAAATAAACACCTAGTTTGCAACAGCATATTAGGAATTCCACCCAGTGACTCGCATACGTAATACTACGCACTTTATGACCATTGAAAGAAAGAGTCCTGTATTCCCCAATAAAGTTATTAAATGATGTCCCGCAATTATATTAGCAGATAGCCGAAGGACTAGATGCATATGCTGGGTATTCAAAATCAATTTTTGAAATAACATAAGTATCGCTAAATAAAAAATTATAATATTTCGCTGGAAGTGATTTGTTTTTTTTAAAGATTCCCTACTTTTATTGCCGGGCAGCCTAATATCATCAGGATATGAAAGCAGATTTGTTCTGGTTTGAAGAAACATTAATTCTAAATCTTCCTACAAATACCGTTGTTGTGAGTGACAGCGCTCTTCACCATTGCCACAAACCCAGGGAATTCCAAAAACAAGAGATAAAAAATAATTGCAGATTTTTTTAGACAGCACGAGTATTCAGTATACACCAAAGTCTTTCAAGGGACGCCTACTAATTAATTAATATCATTTATTGTTTCTAAAGAACATTCTTATTACAAGAAAATTGGTTCTATGGAATTATTATGCACAAAAAATTTATTGATATTATTCAGTGAGTGCGCGTAGATACATTTCGATTACAATTCAATTACAATTCAATTACAATAATGATACTTATCATGAGTAAATAGTGATATTTCTATAACTAGTGATGAGTACCAACCAGAAGATTAACAGAGAAGACATGTAAATAGACAAAAAATTTTTTTGTGAATTATCCATTAATAATGAATGACCGTAGTTTCAGTATATTCATATGACAATAACTAGTTGTTTACGGATCATATATGAGTCAGAACTTTGGTATACCTATCAGATCATCCATATTGCATAGTTGTACAAATATTTCACTAGGCCGTATGCTGGAATAAACAGGACAGTCAAATATAATATGTTCTAGAGTCTCTCTGTGTTGTAAGTTACAGATTGTACTTAGTTCTTCTGTATTAATGATGTATGTGGGCCGGAGAAGGACAATTTCAAGCGTGTCTTGCTACAAGTCTGCATTAGCACAACGATCTGTTAATGTGTATTGGAAGGAACCCTAAAATATTTTTGACTGGTGCCATAAAGCGTTAGCGACTGGATAACTTGAGTGGCCCAGTCTTTCCAGGACATTTCTGAGTAGCGTTTCCTTATATCATTTGATGATACGACTGGATATTTTTCTCGATGGATTATTCATAAGAGCGCCCCACTTATGAGCCTGACCTGCAGAGATTACATATTCCCTGATTTGGAGAAGCCAGTTGTATCTTGGGTCTACGTTATTTAGGAGTGACAGCCGTAGTAGACATACTCTAGGTAGCCGAGTGTTATCCATATTGTTCAAACTAGCAAGCCAGGAGAAAGCTGCTTTCATGATAATTACACTAATTTTATAAGAGCCTGTTTCCAAACGAACAATATAATCAGGAGTGTTTTTTGATAGCGATAATAGGCGCTTGAAAACCTCTACTAGGACTCTTTCCATTAATTCCGCATACCGTAGACCCCACACACAGCGATGCCATATGATTAAGACGATAGCAATATGGAGTTATATAATTTAATCCTAGAATCCCACGTGTTGATTTTGGAGCGACACATTAAATTCATAACTGCACCTATTGCTTGAATACTCTTTGCCGTAACTTCTCTAGACATTTCCAAAAACATTGAAGAAGACGATAATACCGTGCCAAGGTAAGTGAAATTTCTAACAACTTCTAGCAGTTCGTTGTTGAAGAAGAATTCACTTTGGTAGTCTGAATGATACCCGCCTCTACTGTATACCATTATTTGTGTTTCAGTCGTATCCACTTCAAGTTCATTTTCTGAAGAGTATGATTCTAGGGCTCTGAGCTTTTTAGATAAGTCAAATTGTGAATCACTCAGAATCACAAAGTCATCTGCGTACATTAACTTCAGCACATCACGTTCCACATCAATATTCACCCCCACCAGTCCCTTGGAATAAAAAATAATTAATAAAAAAAAACCTTTTCAAAAACAAGCTTTTATTCAAATACCCTAAAAAGTACAAAATATTTGCTTTGGATGTGTGACGTAGGTTATTCCGTGAGTTATAGATTCGAAAGCTTGTCGCGCAAAGTTTTCATTTCGAATACAGATGCGACAAGCTTTTGAGTCTATAACTCACGGAATAACCTACGTCACACATCCAAAGTAATTATTTTGTACTTTTTAGGGTATTTGAATTGAAGCTTGTTTTTAAAAAGGTTTTCTTTATTAATCATTTTATTTTGTGCTTTTTAGTACTTAAGTATCCCTAACACCCACATACCAATTTTGAATCGAATCGGACCATAATTACAAAACTCATTGACCATCTTGGAGCCGCCATCTTGAATTTGTCAAAATTCATAATCTCCGACCACGAAAACCCCCACATACCAATTTTGAATAGAATCGGACCATACTCACAGAAATCGTCGGACATCTTGAAGCCGCCATTTTGAATTCATGAATTTTGTCAGAAAATTCATAATCTTCGACCCTGAAAACCCCCACATACCAATTTTGAATCGAATCGGACCATAAACACAAATCTTGTGTGCGCCATCTTAAAGCCGCCATTTTTTTTCTCCAACAAATGCATAATGCATTGTCACAGAAACTATGAACACTTGCCAAATTTCACGTTAATCGAACAGATTTAATTTGCAGGATTTGATGACAAAACATCGGGACAGGTGAAACTAAATAAAAGCTTGTAATAAAATAGTGCTCCATATCAGAAAGAAAAAGATAAAACAATATCGGGCTTGCGATTCACCCTTTTTTAACCCTAACCGTCATAGTCGTCTAAACTCATAATTATACGTATACATATATTCAGCACTGAGTCCTAAATTATATAGTTTATTCCACAAAAGAGTGTGATTGACGGAATCAAAGGCCCTCTTGAAGTCGACGAACGCAGCATATATTTTTCGACCACGAAGTCTGAGAAAAGTTTGAATTCAAAATCAAGCTATAAGCTGACGAGATGACCAAAAAATATGTTTATGTGGTTATACGTTTCTCTACCTACCATATATTTTCAATCCCTTGGAACTCGTCCTAAGGATTCTCAAAAGGGAGGTAAGAAAACACAATATCACACCAACGCTATCCAAAAGTGTTACTCCAAATGTATAGCTTCAATATGTTCGAGATGTTTCAGATTTTCACGGAACATACAGATAAAATAATGATCATACAAATATTTATCTTTAATGTTGACGATACATCCAGTGAGGATAGAGATGCAGAATAATGCATTCTAGCATGAAAGTTTCATTGCAAGTTTTTTGCTTTGAAATTGCATTTTTCTCATCAATAAATCGTCTGCAAATCTTTCCATCTTTCCATTGATACCGATATTATCACAAATGATTTTCAATGATATTGACACGCGATATTTTATTTTACAATTTTATTTATCATGCATATGATATATGATAATATGAAAGTATTCGGCTTCATGTAGGAAGGTGGATGTTTCCTTCGAAGAAGTATTGATTGGACGACATTATATGAAAGTTGATTAAGTTGTATCCAGAAAAAATCAGAACAATACTGAAAAAAACAAAAAAACAACATTTAAAAAAAATCCAATTGATGAATTATTTTTTTCAGAATGTTGTCACACTGAGAAAATACCAGAGAACATATTTCAATTGGGAATATATCCATGAATTACATCGAGAAGTTCCAACAATTCTATCGAGATAATAAATGAGAGTCATCATTGAATCTATTCGTGTTTTGATTATTTAGAATTTTTATTTTAAAGAAGATTGATGGGATTCAATTCAATAGTTACTTTTTTCTCACACAGAAGCATTGCTCAGATGAATGTAAGTAGTTAGGATTTTTTCAGTTAACTCCATCAATATGAGATGAGATTCTATATTTCAAATTGCTTATTATTTGTTCGCATGGAATATTGCCGTATAGTTCATGCAACTTCACAATATGAGTTTATGAAAGAGAATGATAATGTCGATGGTCGTATTAAAATATATTTTCGCGTTAAAAAAATTAAGAGAACATTTCCAAACTATAAGCACCTAGATTTGTTCGAAAATATGAACAGGGTATTCACAAAATCAGATGTGGACTCATAAACTTTAGTCACTATCATCTATCGTTCAAGATAACCTCTTGGCAGGTATGCATTTTGAAAAGAGGAACATTCTCAATTGAATATTGAATAGAAAGATTTTTCTGTGAGTTGAAAAATCCAAAATGAAAATGAAGTAATTTTTTATGAATATCTGACAGAAAAACTACTTTTCCCGGCTAGAGCCACGCTGGACATTAACTACATCTGATGGATATTTTGAAAAGACCCTCACTCAAAAAATATTTCCATTCAATATCCAATTGAGAATGTTCTCCTTTCCAACATAAATTGAACGGTTTTTTGTTTCACTTACTTTTTTTCGCTAGGGGCAGAAATCCTTCATGGACACCAGCCAGTAGTATGAGAGTCCCTGCGCATCAGATGTACCCACTTAAAACTTAGTGTGGCCTCCGCTTTTCTGGATACTTTCGTCAGATGTTGGTTCCAGGCCAGTTTCAAATCCAGTAAGTTTATTGGGCCCTGGATCTTCTAATTTTTGTCTTCGGTAATGTTACTAAGGGGCTGTTTGACGACTGATGTCTGGTCTCTTCAAGTACGTTCATTCAATTACCAAGTTAAGGACTCCTAGTATGCGATCCCCAATCGTGGTGTTGTATTTTCCTATTCCAGGACGACTATGTCGTCGGCATACTCTTTGTGAACTTTTTTCTGAGAAACTCCAATGGTCCATCCATGACCGATTTCACAGGACTGGAAGAAGTCCCTGTGGGGATCCTCTGGCCGCCCGAGCTCTATAGTCTCCTCCATTAAGGTTGTGTGAATCATCCTGTTTTTAGCATTGGGTCTATCCAGGCCACACAAGGTACCTCGACCCCTCTATGTCCTAGGGATGTGCCGATTGAGTCTATAGTATATTATTAAAAGCTCCTTCTATGTCTAGGAAGGGCGCTACTATACTTCTTCGATTTCCAGTTTGTTCCTCACACTCTATACGAGTTAGTGGAATGCTGTTTCTGTCGAGCAGCCGGTCCTGTATGCGTATTGGTCGCGGTGCATTGGTCTTTCTACTAGTGCCTCGTCTTTTGCGGGCATATCCACCAGCTTCTCTAGAGTCAAATTACTTTCAGGGATGTTGCCATTTCCAGTCCAGTTTTTCCAGGTTTTTGTATAAAAATTACTCTAATGTTCACCAATGGCTTTGGTATATGCCCAAGAGCCAGGTTGCCTCTGAGTATTTCACCATGCAGTTGTTCTGATCCCTTCTGCCATAGTACTGGGGGAATCTCGTCCAATCCCGGTGATCTGTACTGTTGAAATGAGTTTATTGCCTCTGCACTTTGTCATAGGTTACCACAATTTCAGCCAATGTCTAACTTTTCCTGGAACTTCGTTCCAGATCTCCCAGTCAATTCTCATTAGCAGAAATCTGATCTATTTGAGCCCCAAGAATGTGAACCCTAAAGGTAGTGAGGATGTCTCCTGTAGTGATGATGACTCTCCTTGGAGAGAATTCTGTGCTTTCGAGTACTTTTTTTATAGCTTTCATAGCTCTCTAGCTCTGTACACTGCACTTTTATAACTAGTCAAGGCATTCCTATAATCATCCCACCTTCCAGTTTTTTTGCGCTCTTGATTTTTTTTCTTGTTCACGTTCCTGGTGTAGTTTCCTGTAATACGGGGACAACAGTTGTTAGACGCAGATATGCCTGTGTAATTGAATTGCTTCACCGCCAGCTCTAGGTCCCTGTTGGTACTTCGCGGTCTTTGCAATCCTGGAAGGTCACGTGCGACGGTTTCCTTGTATGCTTTCCATTCTGTTTTCCTTTAATTCGTTTAAGTTTCTGTGGTGAAGTTGCTCTCTATTCAGACATATTTAACAAACGTGGAGGCCATTGTTACTTTCTTCCAATTGTGTGTATTGAAGATTGGTTTCTTGCCTACATTTATTATATCTTGGTCGTTTGCTAGCACGAACTGTAGCAGCGGCTTTTCATTAATGTCGCTACTGCCAAGACGGTGTGGTGCGCGTTGGCATCGCAGCCGATGAATACCTGCACTTTCCGTGACATCATTATTAGACTAATTTCTAGCTCTGAAAAGTATTCAGTTGAATCAGCGTCTTACTGCAAGAAGCCAAAGAATTAGGTGGAATGGAATCAACTTCTTGATTGAATAATTAATCTTATCGATTTTCTTATCTCAGGAAATGACCAATTCCTCTATATAATTAAGATTTTCTCATTATCGACCATGAAATTGTGCTAGATACAGTTTCCAATCAATGTTGTTTGGCTCAAGTGAAAATTTGAATGCAGTTTATGAATTATTAGATTGTCCTGCAATTATCATCAAATTGAAGAAAAGGAAATAGTGTTTGGACTGAAGACTTCGTGTGAATACTCATATGGAAAGCAATAGAAAGCAACCTGCTATGAAATGGTTCTCGTATTCTTCGGTTCAATTTTTAGTAGGATATACGGGTAGATCCTCCAATCTCGATCAAAAGTTCCTAACTCAATAATATGACTTATTTTGGCGCTTGAGGAGCCCAAAAATCAATATTGAGATTTTTATGTTACTTAATACTACTCACTCAATATCATTTATGGGAATTTTGAATATGTTGAGGGTTTTGGGTGCAACATACAGATCACCAAGCATGGTATTTCATGTTTTGAAAGATCTATGCAAATTTGGTGAACCGATACTCATGAAGTTAAATTATATTTTCAAATGAGCCTAAACAAAAATTTACATACGAATTGTTCACTGATCGTTTTACTGTACGCATGTGTGTATAGAAGGAAATAGATTTCTGAAAGTTCATGGACTTCAACAGGTAAATAGTGATATTTGACTCCATGAACCTCACCCTAGAGCGATGATGGTAATTTGTGGATTTTCATTTCCGTATTTCATTTTGGTGTTCTGCATAATTTTGGTTGAGGAAGTCAAACTGCTAAACATAATAGGTCTCAGAACATCACCGTACTGATCTCAAACCAGGATTTGTGTTTATATCTGAAATACTTTCATGTGAATATCGCTAGACTCCACAAAAGGAAAAATTACTCCAAATAAAATCCGTTCAATAATATTGCTTAACTGGTCAAGATAAAAACTTTTACTAAAAAAATAAACCTACGAAAAATGAACGGAAAAGCGTAAAATAAAATAAATCTGTTTACCCCAATAGCTAGCTCTTGAACTAATATAAGTTACTGATTTTGAGTCGGCGCCAAACAAACAAACATGTAAATTAATTACGTAAAAATGCATAAAATGATAGCAGCGGGTTGCGCGGCGGCATTTTGATAATTTTTTTTTTGAAGTAATTTAATGATCTTCGTTGATTGTTTGTTTGGTGCCGACTCAAAATCAGTTACGTATACCAGTTTGATAGCTAAAGAGGTTTATTTTATTTTTCGCTTTTCAGTTTTTTTTTCCTCGCTTAATTTTTTTGTTAAGTAGTTAATTTTCTTTAATTTTTCGTGGCTTGAATCCATTAATTACTACCTTCTCAATTGATTTCAGGTCTCCATTATGTTGTAGTGTCATCAGAACTACATATGTGCCAAGTTTCAACAGATTTGGTTCACAGGTGAGAAATCAATCATCCTCTATTTTTCTGCCCTTAAGAGTGAATTTTTTTTCAACTTCACATGGGACCAACTTTGGGGTATACCACATTCAATGAAAAAAGAATCACCTGAATCGGATAACCCAGTAAAAAGTTATGCTTGGCAGAATCGGTAAAAATCCTACCCTTTCGAGTGGATTTTTTTTTCAAATTCAAGTAGGACCATCTCCAAAGTATACCCTATCCAATGTAAGAATTATTATTGACCTAGGACTACTCTGTAAAGAATTATGCGTGGTCATACATAAAAAAATATACGCGTCGACTAGAGTAACTCCTCCTTTTTTCGTCGGTTATAAAGAGGATAAAATGATATTTTCAATAACCATAAAAACGAGAATAGCGCTTTTGTTTTCATACTATCAGCTCGAATAGGTTGGGGCATAGAAAAGTGCAAGAAATATTTTCCAAACTGTACTAATTTCGAGATTAATATTTGTCGATTTCTAACTACATATATACGGACAGATGGTGGTGTGAGTAGATACGTTTTCAACTTTTGATTTCAATCGCTGAATAGAAGTGGACAGTCAGTGAAGTTCTCCAATTCGTTTTTGTGTTTATACGATCTGGGTTGTATATTACCCCATTGTCAAAATTTCTTCAGCTTGTATACGGATATATCTCCAGATTTAGTTGAATGAACCCAAATAGAACGATATCTACAAACATGGTCGACTGGAAAGTGAAAATTGCTTGGGCGATTATACACATCCACCTGTTATCGTAATGAAAACAACGGGCTTTAAATCACCTTTCATTTCCATGTTTGACAGAAATATAGATCAGATCCATATTGGCCTTCGTGAACATTCTTACTTGTACGCAACAGATGACGGTAATGACTTCCAAAGGAGAGTTATTCTCCAGTGAATCGATTAAAATAGGTGAATAATACAATAAATACTGACACCGTTGATTTAATGATACAGTGAGTGGCTAGTTGCTACCACATAGGAAAAAAGCGGAAAAATATCGTTCTATGGAAAGGACTCATCTATATATTCTAGCATTAGAGGAAGAACAACACCAAAAATTGGAACAAAAATCTCATCAAATTTATAATTCATTATAGAATAAGTTTTTCGATATTATCTGCGTTCCACTAACCAAATGGACAAAGTGGATATGGCTGCGGCAATGTATTAACATATAAAAACATACCATAAATACAATTTAATACGTATACATATTTTTTTGAACGTGAATAATTCGTGATATGTGGAATATACCACAACGGAACAACTTCAAATATATTTTTTTTAAATTGTCGGAATAAAGTTTTGAGCTTATAACGACTTTAAAAATTGAATGATGCCGAAGTAGAACCAGTAAGGGCAGACATTTCTTTGGGTGGAGAATATGTTGATGAATTTGATGTCGAAGAAATTGAAGATATTGTTGGTGTTCTCGTGGATTTGTGAAACAATCAACAGGAAATTACTTTTGCTATCATTAGGTTGTACCGAACAAAAAAACATTCTGAAAATGATGAAGGTCATATTCCTTATTCGCATTTTTCATATCAAAGCATATGTTTATTTGGAAAAACTCATCAATAGTGGAAGAGCAGCCCACGGATTTCACAATAGATTTGTGATTCTGAAAATATGATCAATCAAGTCAGTCAGTCATAGGACATATTTCTAAATTATTAACACGGATAGCATTTCTATTTTTGTGTAAACCTTCAACTCAACGATCAAAAGTTGTAGTTTTAAAATATCCCTGAATATACCTAATATTTCGGTAATGTAATCTAATCTAATTTGAAACATAAGAAAAAAGTATAACCAAACTGATTTGCTTTGTCTATAATTCAACTCTAAAATTCCATTACGAGATCAAATTCAGATCTATCGCACTTCTGAAAACACAAACGTTCACTAATATATTGAATAAAAGCACAGCTGGATGTAAACAGCACTTACTTGGGTTTTCATCTCATAATAATGAAAGAGTGATGAGTTCAGTCTGACAAAGAATGATAAACTATTATCAAAGGCATGTAAATAACACAAACTAAAGAACCTCTTACGAAAGGAGCATACAGGGGAAACACATATCATAAAGTCATTGAGAAACATCAATGGTAATTGATAGAGTGTTTCGATAGTTTGCGAATATTAATATGAAAAATATAGATGATTTTTTTTAATACTTCAGCAGCCGCCATTTTGAATAATTGACAGATTTGGCTTATTTCTGAAATAATCCGGAATATTTATGAAAACTATTTCTGTTCGAATTTGTTTCATTCAGTTGAAAAATGTATATATATATATATATGTATATATATATATATATATATATATACATATATATATATGTGTATAAATATATATATTGTTATGTTAGGAAATATTTATAAAATAATGAAACTGACAATTCATTATTATTATTAGGCATTTAAGTTATTGTGGTTCATGCTATGTTTGTTTTAAATTTTTAGACTAGTCTACGCGTATGTATCAAAAAGTCAGTCTATTGTCATAAGTATGTGACCAACAATACATCCAAATTGCACAAACAATAAAATAATATGGAAATTTAAATTCACGAAAAAAACTTTATATTTCAGGTAGATCAAATGATATACGAGTTGGAACATCCTGTATGGTAAATCATATCAGGAGGGAACCCAACAGCGAGATGTCAAAAACTATGTGGGGAAAATAATGAAATATAAAAATTGTGAAAACAGGAAAATGTCAAATATGAATTTTAACCAAATTTGTACATATAATATAAGATCTAGAATCATATATTGTAAATAAAATCATTAGAATAAGTTAGAATAACAAATAGTGATATAGAAAGTGGGAATAAATTTATAATTTGTGAAAAGAAACAAAATGTGTGTGTAGCCAAGAGAAAATTTAACAAGCTTGGGAAGATAAAAAAATTATGTAAAAAACGAAACCAGATACTAAGTTCAGAGATAAAAATATAACAAAAATCAAGATAGAAACAAGCAGGACTATCTAAAACCGCTATGTAACTGATTCACATACAATGGAAAAATAAACAAACTAGACGAAACCACTTACCTTATTAAAATAACAAAGTCCATGTCATTCCTAGGTATAAAAGGGGCTTTTTGCAGTGCAGCTGTATGTTCCAGTGAGCACGAATATTTCCGAAAGGCAGGAGAACAACATCAAGAAAGAACTGCAAGGTATTTCAAAAGCTGAACTAAATACAGTGCAACGTATTAGGTCCAGAAACTTATATTGGTTAATTGATCACTTGTGTCCTTTCTTTTGAACATTTAATGATTTTTTTATGCTAACATACTTTTTCATAACATCCATACGTTTATTTAACAAGTATTTATCGCACATAAACACGTTTTCATACACAAGAAAGTTTATAATTTTTCATCACTGTTTTCAGTTAGAAAAGTTAGATTCCGCAGGGTGGGTCAGTTTTAAGGATTGATTCCAATAAAAACAATTATTTGATGATTTTTTTTATCTATTGAGCACCTAACCATATTATTTTCCATAATACAGCATATTTGACATAGGCGTGCCGACTGAGCTGGGATAAGGTAAAAAGATTGTTGAAAAACGGTAAGACAACATAGCCGGAGTTTCATTTTTTTTATGAAAGATATTCACCCTTAAAATTATTGAATAAAAAGGAAATCACTGGGACAAATCTACATAATATATAAATAAATAAAGCACCAATCACAACAATTGGCGACTAAGGCGGGCCAATTATGATATAAATATAAATAAAAAGAGTTTATCACTGCAATATATATATATATATATAATATATATATATATATATATATATATATATATATATATATATATATATATATATATATATATATATATAGTGTTGAATGCCCAAAAATTTTTATATATATATATATATATATATATATATATATATATATATATATATATATATATATATATATATATATACAGTGAGTCTGCTTAAGTTGGCTACATATGGGAAACTTTTTTATTATTAATATTACAAAAAAAAGTTATTCCTCACAAAAAGTTCTGCATGGTTTAAAAGCCAAGATGCAACCATCATATATCAAATTCTATAAATCTTATACGAGGTATGTAAAAAAATATGAATTTTACTCAAGAGTAAAGTAACTTTATATTTCACTATATCGAAAATTGTTATTATGAAAAGTTGTTGGGAAGTAAAAACTATGTTTCAATATGCAATACATCGTTCTAATTGAAAAAATTCTTTATTTACTGATTTTTCTCAAATTATCAATACCGACTATTTATCACTTTTATTTATTACAAACATACAAATTCTCACAAAACAAAATTTATTAAAAATCTAATGAACATTGAACAGTTCATACCCTTTTAATTAGTTACTGTCTGTCTTGTAACATTTTAGCGATGCATTTAAATGAATAATACCATAATAATTCATTTTGTAGTAATAATTTAACGAACATTATTAGTTCCCTCAATTCACTAACACCTCAACATATCCGCCTTCTCTTTCGAAACACGTAATTGTTCTATCACGAAAGTTTTTCAATACCCTTCTAACCATAGCCGGAGTAATACTCTGAACGCATTCTGTAATGACTCTTTCCAAATGAGCAACATCTGTAAATGGCCTTTGGAGGTACACTTTTTACTTCAGGTAACTACACAAGAAAAAATCGAGTGGCGTCAAATCGGGAGACCGAGGAGGCCAAAAAATTTCAGAAAACCGATGAATAACTCTTTCATTAAAACGATTTTCAAGGTATTGCCTTATATCTAACCTACTGTGGCTTGAAACCATATTTGTTGACGTTGAAGGAGGGGAACATTATCAAGAAAATCGTCTAATTCATTCTCTAAAAGGACAAATAACGGACCCCATTCAAAGATTCATGAAAAAAAAGGTCCAATTATTTTATTTTGGTAAATTCCACCCCACACAATTGTTTTGAATGCATACTGGTCCAGTTTTGATGGAAAATTTGGATCAGTATCACTCCACCAACGGCAGTTTTGGCTAGAGACTGTTCCATTTGATATAAATGTTGATTCATCCGAAAAAAGAATATGCCTTGCCATGAATGGGTTATCTTCTAACATTCCTTGGATAATACAACAGAATTCAAATCGTCTATCATGATCTCCTGGTCTTAACGTATGAATCCATTGGGGCTTGTATGGGTAAAACTTGTTCTTTTAAAAAAAAAATTAAACCGTATCTTTGTTAATAGGATTTAGCATCGAAGCTGCGCTTTCTCACGAGGATATTTCAGGATGTTCGATTGCTGAAATCATTACTTCAAATTACTGAAGTCTTAAATTTTGTTAATAATTTCCTTACTGTGACATAGTAAAGATTTTTCTCTGGGTGACGGTTATAAAAAATTTCTGCAGCTTCACGATAAGGTTTATAATTCTCACCCACAATTAACACAATTTCATCTTCAGTACTTAATGTTGCTGGCATTTCTACCAAATTTTATGATACTTTCTACCAAATATCGCTCAATACAACTGATGTTTTGAATCTCACTGTCAAACATTTTACTGTCCGACATTTCTTGTCAGAGCATCCTAGATTACATGTACAATAATTACATTGAATTTTCGTTGTTTTTGTAGAGATGTTTCGAGAAATAAAAAAATACTATAAATTAATGCAACTGCATATTTGAACGTGATTTTCAATTCCGAACAACTTTTCACAATAACAATTTTCGACATAGTGAAATATAAAGTTACTTTACTCCTGAGTAAAATTCATATTTTTTGACATACCTTGTATAAGATTGATATAATTTGATATCAGATGGTTGCATCTTTAAATTTTATATGAGCTTTTATAGATATTTATATATATATATATATATATATATATATATATATTTATATATGTATATATATATATATATATATATATATATATATTTTGATTCTTATAAAAACCGCGTTAAATGACAAAACAGATAGGAGACAATTAAGTGAAGAATATCACCATTTAACTCCCTCCTTCCTCATATAAAAAAAGTGTTTTTCTGTTTGCCCACGCCAAACAAACAAAAAAATGTGCCATATCTCCTTGTGGTTCAAATTGCTCAAACGAACAACCTGAAATAGTCACAACCAAACACAAAAAGGACTAACAAAAACGAACAAATCTAAAATAAACCCGGAGACGTCGCAACATCTGTCAATTGTCACAAATGTCAATCACAACTCAGAATATCTTGCAAACAACTAAAAGTCCATACCCAGAGACCAACTATCTTTTGAAATGCTGTCCCGAGAAACGCAAACATATAACAAAAGAAAGAGAGATTTGTTTCATGTCCAAGAAAGCCACCATCCGCCTACAGCCTACAGTTTCATGGTTTCCCAATCATCAGGAATTTTGGTGTCGTGCATTAGCCTATACTGACAGCTATTGGTGACCTATCAATGTTGTTCGAAATTTCCTGCCATTGAACTCCACGTCACTGGGTCTGAGCTTCACTCCACAAATTATAGATGTCACATCTATAATTTTTGCATTTCGCATCCTAAAGGCACAAGTTCTCTGAGAGGTTTGGTTCAAGTTTGAGAAAGACCACAACTCTGATTTAATTGCGTTTATCTATATTTCCAATATCGACTGGTATTGTTCTCTCGACCTATATGATTGGTTTTTCAATTTATAAACAAGTATTGAATACATGAGTGGTGCATTGATTATCTCACCAAAGTAATTTGTAGGATTTTTTAATCCCCACCTGAAGAAGATATTGGTTTTATAAACCAAGTTTACTAAAAATCATTTAGTTAAGTGAGTGTCTTTTGTTTGCTGGAATTTTTAAGCCTCGGTATGATTACTTATTCAAATACCGGTCTAAAAAAGAACTTCGCGAACTGATTGGAAGATATACAGAAAAATATTATGTTGAAAATAAAAACATTCTTTGAAGAAACCCAGCACATTCAGAATGTTCGAACATAAATCTGAACCGTTGTGCTCCATATACGTACAACGTTCCCATATCTACAATCAAAACATTAGCTAAGCAGCCGGTCAAGTTGACCCCTGAAATATTTCCAGTGCCGAATTTGTAACGGTTTATAAACCGATTTAGTAATCCAGATAGACAAACTACACCTCTTATCGTTTAAAAAGACTGTAGAAGCAATTTAAAAATTGTATTGGTCATAACTGATTTAATCTCGGGTCCATTGACAATGTTGCTGGCATTGAGTAATAACTTACTCTTGCCGACTGACCTTAGACCTTGAGTACACGGAACTTCAAGCTTCAGTTGAGATAGTGCAGCTGGTTATAATTGTCTGGGACATGGGCGTAGTTATTTCCATAAAAAAAGGCGGCATCATTTAGAATATACAGTGTGCCCCCCTATCCACTGTCAACATTGGCACGAATCAATGTGAAACAATTTGATAAAATTATGTCAATCTTAAAATATGTAATACAATATAAAATTCTGAAAAATTATTACATTATAATTTTAAAATATTTTTGTTTTGATTCGATACAATCGCCGCCTATGTCATGGCAATGAAGGAATAGTAATTATTCCACTTCATGTCAGATTTTGTGGATTTAAGTGCAAGTGACCACAAAGTAGCCTTTGACAATAATTATCATTTCTCATTGAATTTAACATTTTGCAGAAATAAATTCTGGCTGTATATGTATTTCAATTATCCAGTTCGAAAAAGCAAAATATATATTTCTTTGAGTGAGGTTATTGCAAGGTCATGTCGCCTAGATATATGATGATTTTTGGAGTGAAACTTCTTTGCGCGCGATGAGAGTAAAATTTCTAGGTCGAATTTGAGGGAAATGTTTTCATGTAACGTTTTCATGTAGACCAAACCACTGGATCTGAAAAGCTGAAATTTTGACAAGGCTACGAATTTTGATATTCCATCCCTAAAGGGGAGAACAGGGGTTTAAAGTTTGTATGGTAGTACCGTTAGTTTTGAAGTTAGGTCATAGACATTGATATTTGGGCTCTCCTTTTCAAATAAAGGAATATATATATATATATATATATATATATATATATATATATATATATATAAATATATATATATATATATATTATATATATAAATATATATATATATATATATGTATATATCAGGGTTTCTGAAAACTCAGCAAGAAAGGGGGTGAAATGGGAGACGAAAGTTTGTATAAGAGTACCGTTAGTTCTTAAGTCAGGGTCATGAAAACTGCTGATTCGGCTCGCTATCGATTTTAAACTTTTTTGAAAATTCCATCCCTAAAGGAGTGAACTCGGGAGCACTCTCTTCTCACTTGTTTCAAATAAGGCCATACCAGAAGAGTATAGACTATGAGATTGCAGAAAATATAAAGTTTGCCTACTTGATTTCTATCGGAAATGTATCTAATTACTAAGGAAAGTATGAAAAAGTCATCATAACAGCAATAACGATTTTTTTATTCAATACTGGGCTAGAGGTAACAAAATAAACTCAAACCATTTGAAAAAGCGTTAATTCACATTAGATGTTCAAACAATCTCCCATTTTGAGCTATGCACAAATGAAGTTTATCTACAATTGCTCTACGAACTTCAATTAGAGTTGATCTTGTAATAGAGCAATAATCTTCTCTTATTCTATTTTTCACTTCTTCTGGTGTCGTTGGTTTCTCGCAGTGAACCTCTCCTTTAACATATCCACACTGGCTAATGGCTAATGAACAATTTTTGTCACAGTCTTACAAAATGTAGATAATGTTTATCTTTTCTTCAGTGGATAATTTCATTTCGAAACGAAAATGTATCAGATTTGAACTATATATTTACCATTTTTGGAATCTCCATGGCAAGCTGATTTCAAAAATATATCACGCATAGGGTTTGTATAAAGTGCGTCCGCTAAATTCAGTGCTCTCCTAAAGTAGTGGATAAATTCGTATAAAATTAAAGGAATAATTTTTGGAAAGAACACTCGGAGCCGTCGAATTTTATTTTCATTTGGGCATTTTTTCAAAATTTAATTGATACATACAGAATGATTCGTGTAGGAGAAATGACGTCTTTGGTATATTCTTATTGGCAACTCCATTTTTCATTACGGAATGTGGAAAGGTGATTATGAGTATGGGTGAAATAAAATAAGAAAAACTATTTTGAAATATGAAAATACTAAATTTAATGTCAATGATAGCTTCAAACAACGATCAAATTAAATGTGCAAATTGTGCACCGTTTGCTATCTGACAGTAGCCTAGACGATGAATAAAACCTTTTGGAACATTGTCAATAACGACAGGAGGTATACATTGTATCTCGTGACGAATTCTTACTTTTAAATCTTTTAAATTCTCAGGCCTATCAACATACACTTCACTCTCAAAGTATTCCCCACAAGAAGTAATCAAGTGATGTCAGATCTGGAGATCAAGTGGCCACTAAGTCGGTCCCCTTCTCCCTATCCAACGATTCGGAAACACCACATCTAAATAGTCGCGGACAGCTGCTGCATAATGGGAAGATGCACCATCTTGTTGGAAGAACAATTTAGTTTTTTGAAGATCAGGTTCCTCTAGATCTGGATATAAAGCTATTACTGCAGGAATAAGGTCGAATCGAAGAAAATCCAAATATATTGCACCAGTCAGGTTCACGTCAGAGAAATAGGGATCCAGAATTCTTCCGTCAACTATGCCACACCATACATTAAGTTCCTGTGGATTTTGAGTGTGATACTCCATCATCCATCGGGGATTTCCGATAGCCCAATAACGGCAATTTTGCCTATTGACGTGGCCGTTGAAAACAAACGTAGCCTCGTCAGAAAAAAATATATTCTTTTCAAAATCATTATCATTATTGCATCGCTGTTGCAGTTGGTGGCAAAATTGATTTCTCCGATCAAAGTCGTCTTCATTCAGCTCATGGATGAGGCGAACTTCATAAGGATGATGCTTTCCTTTTCTCAGAAAAAGAGAAATTGGAGGGGCAGCAAGGTCCTCACTCCTCACGCTCCTAGTTTTCTATCTCTGGGGATATGTTGAAGGAGAGGTCTACCGCAAGAAACCAACGACAGTAGAAGACAAGAAGAATAGAATATGAGAAGTTTTTCGCTCTATTACAGGATCAAATTCAATTGAAGTTTGCAATTGTAGATGAACTCAATTTGTGCATAGCTCTGAATGGGAGATTGTTGCACATTTGCTGTTAATTAGAGCTTTTTTTAATTCTTTGAGTTTATTTTTTTCCTTTTTGTGCAGTATTGAATATAAAAATCGTTATTGCTGTTATGGTTAATGACTTTTTCATACGTTCCTTAAGAATGAGACACATTTTCGATGGCAAACCCTACATTTTCTGGAAGTTCATAGTGTGTACTAAAATTCTTGCAGTTGAATATTCCACAGATTCTACAGGTGTTTCATACACTAGGGATTTGAGGTATCCCCAC
Organism: Gonioctena quinquepunctata; assembly: GCA_018342105.1. Taxonomy (NCBI): domain Eukaryota; kingdom Metazoa; phylum Arthropoda; class Insecta; order Coleoptera; family Chrysomelidae; genus Gonioctena; species Gonioctena quinquepunctata. Next base: position 100,915 of record JAFIRS010000878.1, on the reverse strand, counting down.
AAAAAAAGTCTAGTGAAGTTCAATCCGGAGAACGTGCAGGTATGGGAACACTTCCAACCTATCTACCGATCATGGAAGTTTTGATCAAGAAATTGACGAACGATTCGTTGGAAATGGGCCGGTGCTCCGTAATGTTGATACCACATTATTTGACGAACCAGTAGAAGTACGTCTTCAAGTAGCCCAGGTAAAACACTCGGGTTCTGCCCATTCAAGCGATTTTCTATAATTCCTACCCAAATATTCACTGAAAATTTTTGTTGGTAGCCTTTTCGAAACATAATATGCGGATTTTGTTCATCTCATAAATGGCTGTTCCTACTATCGAAATATTCATCTCTTGTGAAACATGCCTCATCTGTCAATAGTACATATCTAGGAAAGTCGTTTCCTCCTTCATACATCCTCAAAAACCATTCAAAAAAAAATCTATGAGGGCCATAATCACCAGCATCTAGGGCCATACCCGATAAGCGAAACGGATACAATAGTTGTTCACGTGCTACCCGACTTACTGTTGATTGTGACCCTTGTAACCTATATGAAAGAGCCCGAGTGCTGAAAGAAGGATCTGCTGCTAATCGTTCAAGAATTTGTTCTTCTGTAACATTATCTCTTCTTGTTCTATGCGCACCACAATGGTGTTTACTGAATTCAAAGGACCCTGTTTTCCTTCAGTCGTCGATGCACAGCTATAAAAGTAGTGTAATGTGGATGATGTCTGTTTGGATATATATGTTGATTCAATGCAGCAGCGGCTCTAGCAGTTCCCCCTGTTTCACCATAAGCGAAATGCATATCTGTATATTCTTCAAATGAATAATCCATTTTGAAACGATGTTCACTGACTGAAATGATGACAGATGACTTGACAATATTACATACTGTTTTGGGTTACTGTCAATTATGTCTGATGTAAGTATCGAAAAAAGTATCAAAAAAAGGCTACGTTTCTTTTTAGTTCCAAATTACGTGTATGTTTTATGCATTGATCAAGGTTTACTGAACAGCCTACCACAAACTAGCACGAAAAGATCGACTTTGCATCAAGTAGATGATAATACTCAATAATTGATTTTCTTCATCAAGAACATGTTGATTGGATAATAATATCCTAGAAAATTCAATGAGAAATGGCTTTGATAATGATACTCCAACATAAACTTCGAAAAATTAAGAGAACTTATCTTCAGTTTTTCGCAAACATTATTTCGGACCTCAACTCTTTTCTAAGTGGAGTATTATGAACTTGAGGTTGGGTTTGTTTGTCAGTTGATCTGTCAGAACAATCATATGCAAGAAAGTATGGTAACATATCAGTGAATCAACGACATCGATTCGATCAAACAATATGATGAATGAAAAAATGGAGTTACCGGTCTCATTCTGACTCACCCGTACTATGTTTCCGATTCTCCCAATGATGAAAAATGTTCAGGAGGTTAACACATAATCCGATATGTTTTGAGAAATTAGCATTTTTCGATTATTGCACATAGGAAATTATGTCTCTTCTAAGGACATATCTTCAGTTTTTCTCAATTATCCCAGAAACCTCCACTTTCAGGCACATGGAATGATGACTTTTAGGTTTAGTATCGATGAGCCGAACTGATGTCGAACGCTCATTTGTCCATTCACTTGTCCCAAGAAAATATGAAGAAACATATGAACATATACCATCGTAACTACGCCACTGGTGTACGAAAATAAAAAATTATAACTTCAAATCAGCACGTTGATGAACCTTGATTAATGTACCAAGTTTCAAATTCTTTCCTTCATGAATTTTGGAGAAAACAAATTAAATCTGATTTTTTTTCGTGATTTCGACTCCTTGTATCTCAGAGGGGATGCATTTTAGGACATACCTTAATGGCAACTTTTCACCTCGAAATGAGGTGAGGAATCTGTATTCGAAGTTTGTCGGTCTTATTCTGACTCACCCTGTATATTAATTGTGTATGCATTGAAAGGGCAGTTCTATTAGTGTATGTTGCAACAGTTGAAACAAGCGAAGTCAAACACGTATTCACATACTTTAGACAACGTAATCTAAGCTTCTTGACAGGAATCAATTTATATGCATATGATATCTTCGGAACAGCAAACTATCATCAGGATATAAATGACTTGCTGGAAGCAGAGTCGCTAATTGATATGCTTGTTTTATAGTAGGGGGGCGGTTGATCATAGTTTGCCGTAAACGAATTAGTCTAAGCTCGTTGATAAACGTTAGAGATCTCTATTCCCATATTGATTAATTTCAAAACGTTTCTATGGCAAGGGTGGAAATGACCAATCTTTTTCACATGATGGTTTCCCTCGTTGATATTTCACTGTAAGTTTTTTCGCTTTATTGCATTCCCAAATAACAATTCATATGCAATTTGGATTCATCATGGTTTCATGAAAGTTTTGCGGTATATTCATTTTTTCAAATACTACTCCAGAGCAAGTTGATCATCAACACTCATTTTGTTTCAAACTACCGCCATAAAACCGATTTAAAATGACTAATATGAAAAATGTACCGTCCGTTCTTATGAATCGTTGTAAATTCGTTCCATCAATTGTTAAATCAACGGTGACAAAAAATATACATCTATTTTGGAATATTTCTAAGACGCTATATTTTCGTAAATACTCTAATTGTCATATTAAGCTGTGTCAAATCGATATGGGCGGATTTTACTGCAGTTGAACTACGGGCGAACCAATGGTTGGAATGAACTTCTAGTTTGCATCAAGGAACTAATTTCAGTTTCATTCTCACCACTCAATATTATTACAGGAAATAGAATTCGTATTCATATCAACACTGCTTTTCCACTTGTATATGAAATAGGAGGTACAACAAGAATTAAATATGATTGAAGATATGAAACAACACAAAAACATATAATAATAAGGGTCTTCATTGGATATATGGGATACCACCAAAAGCGAAGTTCAAGGCTTCAGTGGAAGAAACCGTAGTTTTGTCCTACCACTTAACCTAGACGACTGGATAAATCAGCCAGTTAGAAAAAAAATACAAATATAATATCTTGAACTGACATCAAACCTGTTCATATTTTCAAACAAATCAATATCAATAACCCAACCTCAACGACTGGCTAAAACAGCCAGTAGAAAAAAAAATACAGATATAATATCTAGAACTGAGATCAAACCTGTCCATATTTTCAAACAAATCAATAGTAATAATCTTACCTAATCTAACCTCGTTGATTGGCTGAAACAGCAAGTAGGAAAAAAATACAGATATAATATCTAGAAGTGAAATCAACATGTTCATATTTAAAAAAAAAATCAGTATTAATAATCTTCAACAGGAATGATATCAAACACCATCATATCAAATTTGATCATTAGATAACTCACGGCGACGTCAATATTAATGAACTTGACAAACAAAATATCATAACAATGGTATAGTTCAACCATTTTCAATTGCAGAAGCTGTTTGTATAGGGAGCAAATCAAAAACTCACTTCGCTAACACGGCGTATATGCGAAGAAACGGACCGAAAAATAAAGTGTTCCACTCGTAAACATTCTCCGTCGGCGAACCAAAGATCCAAAGAGCCGATAGTCAATGTGGGTTTGAGTGCCATCTGTTTGAGTGACCGCAAGCCAATGATAATGCTTGTAGGTGTGTCTATACGTTGAGACTAATAAATCACCAATTTCAGGAGGTCTGAGTAAATGAAAGCCAGTAGCGTCTCTGGTCTGGGATCGAAATAGATTTCAAAATATTCTATAGCTGTGTTGTCTTTTGATGGAAAATATGGCTTTTTTTCGACCATGGAAAAATGAAATTATGAATGATCCGATGGCAATTTTTTTTATTTTAACGTATTTTTGAAATCTTTTAATATTCAAATGGAATTCTGCTGCTCAAAGTATTCCGCCGCAAGACTGGGAAACTTGTTTTTTATACTTCTTCAATTGATGAAGGATGAACTGAACCTAACATCAAACTTTTCAATTGAGAAGGCAGTTGATTGTAAACATTCCAAATCTGATAAGAGAATTAACGCTTGAATAATTGAATGTGCATTGGAGGACTTAATAATCCCTTGTACCGAACGTTGAGATCGTGATTGTGTTGTCCAAATGAACGGGCATTTTCTTTTGGATAATTTTATGATAGCTGAACGTAAAGTCTACGGTTTTCATATTGAGCTAATGAGTTTCTGATAATTTTGATGAGATTCTGTTTCTTCTACGCTCTCCGTGGTTGAGATAAAGGCAAGAATTTTTAATTTTCTGTATTCGTTTCTTATTCCTCACAGAGAGGCTGGGGCCGTATGATGAATCAGTATAGTTCCAGGAGGAGAGTACAAGGCTATCACAAAGGGTTAATTTTTGTTCTCTTGGACAATAATTTTTGATAACCATGAATCAGTTCGAGGGAGCAGTATGCTTTTCGAACGGGTTTATTCATATGACACGCAAATCGAAGATCACTGTTCATAATTACACCAAGATTTTGAGCCTCATCGACCATCTCAAATTCGGAAGCATCAATGCTGATTTCAGTTTAATTTTTCACAATATTTCGAGTGTTTTTATGTCCAAATATGACTAATTTTCGATTTGGTTGTTTTATTTATTGAGCACATGTCCAATGCAGTGGCTGAAAATTGATTGATATCGTGGTTGACGCGGATATAGGCTTCCTTTATCTCATGTGTTCCGAAAGAGTAGTAGATCTGGGTGTCGTCAGCATAGAGATGAACATTGCTATCCCAACTAACATTATAGGAAAATTATACCAAGCAGTGAGGTAAAGCGGCTTCAAGAAGTCCGAATTTACCCATTTCTAACCAAATATTTCACCTTCAAGTACTAACTAACTCCAAAGTTATAATTGGAGTTATAAAAACCATAATTGAAGACCAAAAAAAGAATTTACCCATTTCTAACCAAATATTTCACCTTCACAGCCTCATGGGTTAATAGAGTTATTTACTAGGTTAAATTTCACCTAAAGGTAACCAGCAAAATGTGTTCAAAATACTTGGAACTCTCAGGAAAAACCTTCTGGTGAATATTTACCTAATTATTACCTCATGTGTGTTTATATAGTCAGGGAATTGACAAGTCAGTAAACAGGTCTACTATATACTCTTTATTACCTATTTTGGCTCCAATTAAGTTAAAGGAGTTGCCTGGACATTTCTTGACCTATTTTATACCTACTGCTCTACAATGAGGGCGAGATTTTCACTATATTTGTCTAATCAGACTAAATGTCTACAACTAAGTCAAAGTTACCTAAAATAAAATCCCTCAAAGTAACTTATTCTTTCATCAGTTATTAAAGACCATGTGGATTCAGATGAGGATGACATGATTCAATTTACTTCCTTTAAATTTTTATTGTGCCCTACATTCTAGAAATCTATAAAATGCCAGAGCAAAATTCGAATAGAGTTAGTAAACCATACAGGTATACCACCAACTATTATCGATCAGCTGCCAGAATGAGAACAAATGAAAATATAATCCGAAACCATCCCTATACTTTCCGATGTCCAGAGATCAGAGCCATCATCTTCCACTCAGTCATCATCAACTCAGAAATTAATGTAGAGTAAGAAATTGCTTTACCGATGATGATACCGGGGAAAATATGGATCACAAGACGATGAGTTCAATGGGAATGAGGCACAAAGCTTGGAAGATAACCTCCCATTATTAAGGAGTTCAGACATTGGGCCTTGTCGCATAAAGTCTCCATACAAGCAGTTGGTAGAACACTCTCCTTTGTTCCCACATAGAGTATTCAACTATGGGTGTTGCTTCACGTCTTTTATGACGGCAACTATTTTAAAACACTCATCCATTATTGAAATAAAAAACATGAAAGCGTTAACCTTAAACTTTGGTTAGGTCTCAGGTCATGTCGGTAGAGATACTTAACAATGAATGGGCTGCGTTCAGAAAGCTTCGTCTGTCGCCAGCGGTAAACTACAGCCGCGACGTTTTCAATGATGCAGCGACAAATGGAATTCAATGAAGTTCATCCTTTTGAAGTGAATGGATGAAAAATGGTATTGAATACGCAAAAAATCAAATCAAATAGAAAATTGATTTTAACAAGATAATGCTTGTAGGTGTGCTATACGGAGACTAATAAATCCCAAACGAGGTTGATAAAAGAAAGCCAGTAGCGTCCTGGGCTGGGATCAAAATGATTTCAAATATTCTATTGTTTGTCTTTTTAAATAGGCTTTTTTTTGACCATGGAAAAAAAAGAAATTATGAATGATCCCATGGCAAATTTTATTTTAACGATTTTTAAATTTTAATATTCAAATGGAATTTTGTCAAAGACCGCCCAAGACTGGGAAAATTGTTTTTTTTTCTTCAATTGATGAAGGATGAAATGAACCAACATCAAACTTTTCAATTGAGAAGGCAGTTGATTTCATTCCCAAAACTGATAAGAGAATGAACCTTGAAATTGAATGTATTGAGGACTTAATAATCTTTTTGGTGAGAGTGTTGTGTTTCCAAAAGAAGGGGTTTTCAAAATTTTTTGTACGAAATGAAATCCGGTTTTCTATTGAGCTAATGAGTTTCTGATAATTTTTTGAGATTCTGTTTTTTCTACGCCTCCGTGGGTTGGATAAAGGCAAAATTTTTTAATTTTTTGTATTCGTTTCTTTTCCCCCAAAGAGGTGGGGGCCCAGATGAATCAGTATAGTTCAGGAGGAGAGTACAAGGCTTTACAAAGGGATTTTTTTTTCTTTTTACAATAATTTTTTTATAACCATGAATCAGTTGAGGAGCAGATGCTTTTAAAAGGTTTTTTCATGACACCTCGAAATATTTCAAATTACACCCCAAAATTTTGAGCCCCACACCCTTCCAAATTGGCATCAATGCTGATTTCAGTTTAATTTTTCCCTATTTCGGTGTTTTATGTCCAAATATTTTTTCGTTTGGTTGTTTTTTTTTTGGCTTCCAAACGGGGGAAAATTGTTGTATCTGGGGCGGGGATAGGCCCCATTATGTGTTGAAAGAGAGTAGATTTTCTCACATAGAATGAAATTGTTAAGAATATTCAATATATTTAAATACTGACTAGTTGACTTGTGAATATTGCAAAAAAGTGGAAGAATGGTCCCTAAACACCTGCCTTTATTTTAAGGGAGTGGAAAGGGTCCCTCAAACATGTTGTGGTCTATTTTATCAAATTGGAAAAACGAGAAACCCTTTCCTATGTTTTTTTGCAATTGTCATTGTCAAAGGTCTCTGAAATCTACTAGAACTAGAATGGTACTTAGGTTTCGATAACTTGCTTTGAGTAGATCATCCCTGACATCAACAGAGCTGTAGTCCAGCTATGACCTCCCCCCCCTTCTGAATCCTGATCGTATTGTAGGGATTATACTTGTTTAAGTAAGAACAAAGCTGTCTTTCGATGAATTTTTCGATTCTTTTTGAGCAAGCAGGAAGTATAGTGATGGCTCAAAGGTCTTTCAATTCTTCTGGTATGTTCTTCTTTGGTATCCATTGAAGGAAAAACATGCTCTCCTTAACATAAATTGATAATTTGTGTTATGTAAGGAGTAATGGGGACATCATTAATATAACATTTTCGTACTGATAGCATCACATCCCATAGCATTTTTTTCAATACATAAGCAACATCAACAGGTGTGAACTGAGAGTTCAATCAAGTAATTCATTATTTTTAAATTAGTCCAACAAAGTATAAGATGGTGGAGAAGCGGAAGGGAGAGTATCCATAAAAAAGTCGTTAATACGATTGACATCTTTGAGCTGCATTGGTATATCATTATTTTTCGAAGAAAGTATATTATTATTCTTGATAATTTTCCAGTAGGTATTGCTTAGAGTCAGATTTATCGAGTTTATAGTAAAATACGTTTTTTCTCTCTCAATACATCCTGTGTTGAAAAGTTACGAAGTTGTTGATAATATAGCATAATTACTACAAACGTGACGATTTTCAACTGAGTTTACTCATCCCAAATGACTCGAATAATAATTAATGTCGAAGGATTGTGATGAATTTTCATGAGAATTCACAGAAATTGTTGTAGTTTGGAAATACGTATTGTATTCAAATACATAAAAAAAAACTTTTTTTTATGAAAATATGAAGCCAGATTCATACCAACAAAGAGTTATTTTGATTGACCAGATATATCTGTGAATACTATTCATATCATCAAAGTCAGTTCTCTTCAAGTTGTCACATTTCTTATTGCTAACAATATGAGTCATTTCGAGTAATTTTTTTTTTTCATATTATATAGAATACGCAGTGAGTTTAACAAAAATGTTATATCACTAAACAGTTTGATCAGCCTGGCTTTATTATAATGGTTTGAAAAATATTTCTGTAAATTACAGTTCAAGTTTCACCTGATATATAAAATCAGATACCATGCAACGGCTGACTAGTATATTATTTCAATAGTGCGCCAATCAGCAAATCTACTTCATATTGGCAATATCGGGATCAATTTTTGTTCCACTTTTAATGCGATTAATGCTTTCGATGTCATATCGGGATCTGGAATTCTATAGAAAAATCTTTACACGGTTGATTTTTCATTCCTAAAGGTTGACATTTTTCAATTCAGAACCCTACCTCCCCACACATTTCTTCGGCTAGGAAAACAGATTATTTATTTTGGGTTACCAGCTGAAAATTTTGTTTGTGAAATATTCAGTTTATAATGTTCTGTGAAGGACTTGTTGCCACATCATGGGATTTTCAAATTCTTAGGGACCATATATCTGATATCTGAAAAAACATGATGAATATATCCCCATATAATATCATCCATATATGAATTATGGATCATTATGTATGTTTTCCAGGGATGGTGGATACATACATGAACGAAATGTAGATTTTGCCTCTCCAAGTTTGGTTAGTGTATAACATCATCAAAGCACCTGGAATAAAAAATATAACTAAATCAAATCAATTACTTCATTTGAAATATCCGGGTTCTATTCCACGGCTATTATTCAATAGATAGGAACAAGGAGAAGCCAAACCTACTCAACCCTATATTCCAGAAAACTAAAAATTTTTGAGCTTTTTGTCGATTGATAGTTTGATCAGTATCGCTTTGCATGCGACAAATTGACGGTTGAAAAACTCCTCTTATGATCCTGATGATTCAGTTACATTGATGAAAAACTATTTTCCATGACGAAGATGCGGAACCTTGTCCGGAGGTTTGTATTGACCAAAATGGAAATACCACTTTTCCCAAATTTCGACCATGATAAACATTATTCATGAACATTTGTTCCAGAACTATTCATTTATAATCACTACTTAATACACCATCCACACATTCAATAAATATATGCAGAAATCCCAGTCCACGACCGTTTTCTTTCACACCGCCTGATGGGTATGTTATTACAATGCAAGTTATTAAATTCAGGTATTTGATATCATCGAAATGCCGTTCAATGTCCACAACGTACATGTATGTTCTGTTATTATCGGTTATAAATTCTTAATGTGATAATAACGAAGAAGTTATCTTGAATGAATCACTAATTATGGCGGCATGCTATCAGCGCGGACTTAGTTTGCTCAACAAGGGAAAAGTGGATATTATAAGCAAAACAACTTTTGTGAATTAGCATTTCAGGATTGAGTACGTAGTAATGAAGATAAGTAGGTGAAGAGTTTAAATATGGTGGAAGATCCCTGTGTTTGATCTACACTCTGTGGTGTGGATAATGGGTGTACAATTTATATAACAAGAAATGTTCAGGTTCATCACTGGAAAGGATGCTTGATATAATCGGAAGTAATTGTAGTTGGTTATATCTGATATAATGACGTATATGTTTTTCTGTTCAGGAAGAAAATGGCGTTATAAACACCATACGAAAACGTATCTGCCGAAGGAAATATGAGTTCAGAGATGAATTACACAGTACTAAGTAGTGGAAAATATCTTGCGAACATGCTCTAGACCCCATATATATATATATATATATATTATATAAATTTTTTACCTACTTAACCTGCTAATGGTAAACTACGCAACTCATTGAGTGTTTAAAACTCGATTCAGGTGTTAAGAATAGACAAGTGTTCGTTTACCTTCTACCGCCTTTTTGGTCTTCCCAACGCTTATTACACTTATACCAACCAATTTTTCTAGAGAATAACCTTATAGGCATTATACTCATACGAATCTTTATGATATGGAAATATTATTCGGCGAAGCGTAAGCTGTTTTGAATTTTGGTTTTCTTTTTAACAAAGGACCAATGTATATTACATGTTTTTATCATCTAGGTCTATGTACCTTAAAGGTTCTCCTGTAATTTGCATAATTCGGACAATTGTGATTTGCAATCAAATATAATGGAGAGAAGACAACTGCTTGTTTATTCTTGAAGACGGCGATGAAAATGTATAGCATTTTTGGGTACCAAATGAAAAATAAACCCATGAGATTAGTACTCCTATCTCAAATGTTTTTTCAGATTCTAACATGGAAAATTGAAATTTGGTATAGTGGTACGGGTTGTAAAATATATGACCAATCATAACCTGATTGCGAGAACAGATCAATAAGAATTCAAATTCAAATTCAAAATATGTTTTATTGATATAAGTATATATACACTTGTTTACAAAGCTTGACAATAAATATAATTTACGGAACATTTCACGCTGCACGTAATCAATTTGCTTGTTTGTTTGGCGCCGACTCAAATTCAGTTACTTACATAAGTAATTATTAAGACTGAAAAGGTTTATTTTATTTTTTGCTTTTCAGTTTTTATTTTCAGTCCATTTAATTCTTTGTTAAAGAGTTTTTCTTCATTTTCTATGAAATCAGCTTACTATTGTCTGTCGCATTTTTCTGTCACGTATTGATTTTTCGTTTACTGTTTGTTGCAATATTGATTCATTTGAAAATATGAATAGGTTGTTCATAAAATCAGATGTGGAATCATCTGCGAGTCAAAGATGAACTTTCGTCACTATCTTCCATCGTTCAAGATAACCTCGTGGGGGTATTCGTATTAAAAGGGAAACATTCTCAATTGAATATTGAATAGTAAAATGTTTTTTTGAATTCAAAGAAAGTTGATTTGAAACAAATGATTTCATATCCGATTTTATGAACACGCTGTTCAAATTTTCAAACATATCGATCTTATCAAAACCCATAACAGGTTATTTATTCATTTTAAAATGAAAATACAGCCTTTTGGCTAGTATTACAATGGTTGACCTAGCAGTGAGATGTTTGAATAACTTCGGAAGAAAAAAAGGTGAGATCATTTGAATAACTTGAAAAAGGAAAAATTCGGTCCTTTGACCCGTATTACAAACTGATGTTGCAGGGGGATCCAGCCATATAGCAGTTTTCGCTTGAAGCGGGCTGATTCAAAAAATAACTACCAGAAACTTTTTGAAAATAAACAACCAAATGAAATGTATATGGAGTAAGGATTTTAAAAATCATAAAATAGTATTTGTCGCCAGAAGCCAATTCTACAATGTGTGTGGTTAGAAATGTTTACTTTATTTCTGAAAATTACTGCTCAAAGTGTTGATCGATTTGCATTGGCATATCAAGACTATAGGTGATTTGAAAATGATTCCACGTTGATGGAAATGTATTTAGTTTGAATCTTCGCGAAATAAAGATAAACTCAGAAGGTCATTTCGATACATCACTGAATCGACCTGAATCCGGTGCTCGACAAAGCTGTCGTTACGAAGAATATTGATGAGTATAATTTCACGATGAATGATAAATCTATCACCAAGAATTGCTCTGGCATTACTCTTGTGCTAGAAGTTATTAACTTGATACAATCTAAGTGTAGCAGCGTGGCGCAAAAATCAACTGAGATTGTATCTCAATCCAGTAGTTTCTCAGGATTACAACACAGAAAGATTTATCTTGCGACCGGACAGATTGTAATTATCAATGTTTTTGCGCGGGTACTTGAACGAGTATAACTAGTCGTGATATCAATTTTCTTTTCTAGGGCAGAAAAAATGGGGTTTTTCAATTTATAAATGATGTTTATGGGAACAGGAAATATTTGTTGAAGGACGGACTCTCACAGGGAAACAAATGGTACTAGAAGTCTCTATCACGATTAATAACACAAATTGATAATATATAATGATTACACAGATTTTTAAACGCTCACCTCCCCAAAATGAAACATAGAAAAGTAGGTATATCAGTTCTCAGTTGAATAAATCAATCTTCAACCCAAAATAAAGGGTACGTTCAGAATCGTATATATTATAATGTTGAATTATGAAGGAAAACGGAAGGATAAATAAATATGATTCTCTATATAAATTATATAGTAGACCAAATTGAGTGAAAACTGTTCGCCGCGTAAAGACCCGTCGATAACTTTGCTGACCACCTATTGCATAAATTTCCATGAACCACCAGATATTACTTCATTGGGTTTGGGATTGAATATTTTAGTAGAACAGTGTTTTGGTGTATGTCTGGGCAAGAAAATTTTTGTGCACTATTCAAAAGTACCATCCACATAAAATATCTAGCTTAAGCAAAGCTGCTTTAAATTTGTGAAGATCTTTCATAGGGTGGTTTCAAACCCAAGAGAATCAATCAGCGAATGGCAATAATGGAATCACTCCGGCTTGTCCTCCAAACGCAGGATTATTTACGTCAAATGAAAGAACAATAACAATAATTTGCAAAATGTCAGTGATCGGAATTTTTGAGAGGTCGTAGATCATCATCATCATCCATATTTAGCGCAAAGAGGATATGCTGACATATTCATGTTTTTCATCTCATCTGAGATAAATGCGATTTTTACCTATTCTGAAAATGTATACTCGTTTACGGCCGTTCTTGGCGGATATTTATAACTGCGTGTATTGTTCATTCTTTTTAGGTCGGTTTTCTCTCCACTGTACCTCAATTGCAATATATTATGTTTTATTTTTGTTAGGGCGGCCTATACTTCGACTGCTTCCAGGTGATTTATCGAGGAAAATATCGTAAGTGCTAGGGGTTTTATCGCATTTTGCCTGGAAATTTTACCGAGTGCGATTTGCGTAATTATTATCTGATTAAACCACGAAAGCGAAGCTTGGGTGGTTTATTCTTTAATAATAAGGCCGCAAATTGCAAGAGTTAAATTTTCTAGGCAATTGGTATCTGATGAGAATATTCACCGAATAACATTTAGAACTGGATGAAATTACCGTACTCTGACATGTGCTGCATAATTGGGAAAAAAAAGTCATTTTCTCAGAAGATTAGGTTGATCTATATCTATATCAGTGCACGAATAAAGTCACCTCGAAGAAAATCGAAATACCTGGAACAGTTAGGTTCACGTCACACACATTCACCTCCTGGGGATTTTGAGTGAGATACTCCATTATCCATCCTATTGACATGGTTGTTCAAAACAAGGGTAGTTTCGTCAGATTTTTTTTTTTCGCGAAATAATTATAATTCTTGCATTTGCTTCCAGAACTTATTTGGTTTGTGATAGCCCATGCCTTATAAAAATGGTGTTTCATTGCCACCAAATTGAAATCAGAAGCCAATCGGTCAAGTGTGGAGTGAATATTTTTTTGCATTGTCAACCAATCTGCGGTATAAATTCAATATCAAAGAACTTGATAAATTTTCTTATCAATCAATCGAAGAACATTGTATATTCCTATAGCTATGATTTAAGAAACTCAGAGCCGGATTAAGAGGAGGCAAACGGGGCTGCAGCCCCGGGGCCTCCACAAGAGAGGGGCCTCCACAATATAAATTTTTAGGTAAAATTTCCCAACAAATACCGAAGGATATGCAAAATTATATATAAAAAATCTGTCAACGAAAGAGCAGTTCTCCCACTTTTTCCTCTCATTTTTCGTTTTAAACATTCAAAAACATGTTCCGTATTCTTGTCAAAATTCATGGGTAATATTAATCTTCGATCTGATGAATCATGTGTATATGCGAGAAACAATCACCAAGTAAAACATCATACTATTATACAAAATATTATATCGTATCGAAATTAGCTGTAAAAACTAAGAACAATTGAATTAAAAAAATATATATTTTTTTTTTATTAAATGAATGATTTTCTGTCAATGTATTCTTTGAATGACACAAGCGATCTAGATACACAATGAAATTCAATAATCATAAGCAAAAGAAAATAATATTTCAAATTATGGATATGATTGCATCAAATTATTTATAAGAGCCCTGTGCTCATTTCATAATAGAACAAAAGTTCAAATTCTGTTGACTATTTTTCTGCCGATTCTACAAACACTTTGCCCGTCTATACCTGTTTTTCCTATTTATCGGCGTTGACAAGTGTCCGCTGAGTGGCGCGCTTGTAACAGAGAAATCCCTGAAATCTGAAAGTGTGAGTCTAAGAGATAGATGACATTCCGCAACAAATGTAAATCCTTCTGAAAAGGACTATCTATCTATCTATCTAAGATGTTCTACTATCAAATTCTTAAAAACCAAAATTTCAGAGCTACATTCTCGAACATTGAAATTAGAGTGATTATTTTTTGACATTGCTAGAAACCAATGAAAACGTTCAATTCAAATAATTCATATACGTTTTGGCCAATCAATAGTGGGAATATTCTACCTAGAAAATTGTCGCGGGAATAATTTGAGGTATTTTGTTTTCATTGTCTGACAACCTATATTTTTAATTTGACGTCTGTCATCAATTCGCATGAAAAGTGTGAAATGAATCAAATCCGGTTCAGTACATTATATAATTTTGCAAGGAAATGTGTTTATGATCGTAACATCAAAAAATGATCCAGAGAATACCACACGAGAGTTCGATATAGTAGAAAATAATTATCTAGATTTCTTTCTCAAACTTGTTGGCAATAGCCATCGAGCCAGTTGGGCTCTCTTGTCTTTTGCCTGGCAACAAGTTTTCGAAAATCTGTCGAATTATTTTCACTCTCTTGTGATATTACAACTGAGGATGTGATGATGTCAAATTGCACTGGAAAGCGCTCATTTTCCAAAATGAAAAAAATAGGTGAATTACGATGAGACAAAGCCGCCTATCAAAGTTATCGCTTCTTAGCATTGAGAATGATTTTCTCCGGATGCTGGATTTGACCGAAATCATCAATGATTCAGATTTCTAACAGGCTAATAAAATATAACGTATAAATCTACAAAAAATATAAACAACAATGAATGTAATATTATTTATTTTTAACTATTATACTAAATAATCACATGATTGACTAAACATTAATTTTTAAATCATTGATGATTTTAGTTAATGCTTTCCTATTTTAAGTAACTCTAGGTTTTTCATTCTTTAATTTTTCAGTTAGGTGATCAATCACAGCTTCTTCTCCTTCATCGTGATACATTTGTTCTCAGAAAATCATATGATATTTTTTGTTGTGCAATTTTTTTTAATAAATCCCGTGATATAACTTTTTTTAAGGCACTTAAATTAGGTAAATAACAAAATATCCTTTCGTTTCTCAAATACATTCTTCATATGATTTCATGCATGTTGATAATTCTGACTCTTTACCAAAGAAACGAACTAATATTTGAAAAATGTGTACATCATACATCGCTTCGTGGATTTCGCACTCATCACAACGGATACTTAAAATTGATGCAACTCCTAGATGTTTTTCTTTCAGCACATTCTCCAAACTCAAAACCTGGTGTCAATTGCGACACTTCAAATTTTTTCCAAGTTCTTTGAGATTGACAATGCGATTTCCTTCACACACATCATTTTGATTAGACTGTTTTTTGTTTGTATTTCGAGCCTTACACAGTTCAGACAATTTATTTTTCCTTTAAACCTACCATTTTTTGCGCGAAATCTATCCATAGCTGACTGCTTGTTCATAAGAGGGTCTTGAACAACTAAATGCAGGCGATCGTTGGATTGCTACGTTGCCAACAGTCCAGGCATGGCTTATTTCTTGTATCACGCATGCTAGTTGCGTGTCTGAGTGTACAGTTCCCTTAAAACAGATCCATCTAATTCAGCGGTGCAAATGTCTCGCGTCTCGCTACAATCGAGCCTAATTTTTGACACTGTTCGTAGCCCGACAACTACCTTAACTGCTCTTGAACTCACCCAAAAACCTGAAATAGATATAAATATGTTTATATCTGGTACCATTTAAAAAAAAAGTTCCTTGGTATGGAATCGAACCGAGCCTACCGCGTGATGGATTAACATGCTAACCACTGCTCTACGGAAGCTTTCATTGTTATACTGAAAATGACACTATTATATTATTCAATGCGTTACCTCAAAAACATGCTAAAAAATTATATTTGAATTCAAGTATCAAATCAGTGTATGTAGTGAGTTCCAAATCCCTTATTCCATCAATTTTTGCATTTCCAATTTCCATATATAGGAATTGAATGCGTAAAGGACCCCAAATTGAACAGAAAATATCAAAGTGAAAATTTGCATTTTTTTTCAGATAGTTATTTGAACACGGAAAGAAATTCTGAAATTTTACATGACAAAAATTTATAGAATATTTGACATAATATTACATGTCACATGTTAAAATTATCATAACAAATCAATATGTCAACATTTATCACAAGTTTTTCTTTGTGTAATGAAAATGCAAATTTTCACATTCATTTGTTCTTTTGATTCAAGGTCCCTTCAATATATCTATCAGATGTAGTTCGAAAAATAACTTGACATATTGAGAATATTCCCCTTCTCAACATTAATACCTTCCAAGAGGTTATCTTGAACGATGGAAGGAAGTAACTAGAGTTCCTTTCAGTCGCAGATGATTCCACATCTGATTTTATGAACACCCCATCCATATCTCCAAACGAATCATATCCCACAACAGGTTATTAATGTCAAAAAAGTCTGATACAGAAGTGTCACTTTAAAAGAAATATTTTTACAGTTTTCCATAATCACAAAGTGAAATTGCTTCTTGAAAATATGTTTTTTAATTTTTCTGGCCTTTCCGAAAATCGAAACAGTATGAGGTGAATTTTCGTCGACGAAAATGTATTTAAGACCTAGTGAATGCGATGCCACTCTGGCATCGATGTAAGAAGTAATTCCTGCTGAGTACCTCCCCCTTTTTGGAAAATATTTTTCTTTGCCACTTGTCATATACGTATATTAGTTCTTAATTGAGACGGCTATAGAAAATCAAATATGGGAATGATTTCCTTTTCTACTTTTGACCGAGTATGATTCAATGAAATCTATATATCATGGCATTATAACAGGAATCATACAATTCTGCATTTTCGAGTCACTGGATTCTGTTTCAAATTTCAGGCAAAAAACATTGGATAGGGCAAGGAATTCTGAAATCATACTTCACACAAAATTTATAGAAGTTTTGATATTATAATACATCTCACATATTGTTCAAATTATCATAACTAATTAGTATGTCAACATTTATCACAAGTTTTTTTATGTCTATCGTCAATTTGATCACCCATAGTAAGTTGAATTGTGTATGGTTATTTATTATACGATTTATGCATGTCTTGGAATCTTTTCTTCTCCACCATCATTAGTGAATGTTATAATTCCAAATTAATTGTTTATAATAGAATGTAAAGATTCTTACTCTTGAGTTAGAATATTTATTCTGAACACTTGCGTCCTATGTGTTTTGCATGCATTTTCATTCTATAACAAGGTACAGAATGAATATTTCGTAATCGAACTGAACGACATAGATTGTCATGGATTTCAAAACTGTCAGTATCAGATGTAAATTGCGGCGTCGCAATAATTATTTTCAGACAAGTTTTAATTTAAATATAATAATGAGTGAAAAATCTGGTCGTAAAGAAAATTTAGTATGTTACTCGGTTAGAATGATAAAAATCGATACTCGTGGTTCCATTCATATCGATTCTTTTCACTCCAACAGAATATGCTATTCATTTCCTTCTTATTTCTTCAATCAGCGTGAGCCTCAATGGAATTATCATCAGAGTCATTAAGGACTTTTAACGCTTGAATTTTTAATGTGAGTAAGAGACGCATGTTTGGTTGAAGAACAATCTTTTGATCCATTTTATTTATACCTTCATGTATTACCTTTTCAGAATGATAGTCGTCTCCCTCCTTTTTGGCTGATGATGTGCGTATATGAGTCTTAAATATATAACATTTCTATTTGAGAGGATAATGAACATTGTGAAGCCCGCGGCTCATTGCGCGAGACCTGACGAGCTTGGCTTGGGGGATGTGCTCGGTGGACAGGAGTGAGGTTTGTGAATCTCGACCTGATCGGTCTCACGGTGTGTATAATTTCATCGACTCGTCATCTATCAGCGGCTAGAAGTTGGTACACTAGCCTAGAAAGAGATACATTGTCCAGTGCAGTCGCTATGGACTTAGAGCACCTTTGTAAGTGGCGCCGCAGTGGCGGAATCGGGCGACTGACTCCAGATGGCGCAAATTATCCGTATTCGCCCCTGTGATAATTAGTGTGTTTTTAAAGTGCAAAAGTTTGAATTTGTTCGTTTCAAACGTGAAAACTATAGTTGCATTGTTATTCGGCATGTATAACCTTTGAATAAACTTGAGCCCCGGTTTCGGAAATGGCCCTAGTAATGAATGGAGTGCGGAGTAAGACGAGTAGTCTGCGAATCGCATTCAACTTCTGACACGTGCACTGCGAATACGTAATTCGCCTGCCTCTGTTTACATTAAATTTATTGTATGTTTCACAAAATTCAGTTCTCCTATGAGCTTTACTCTCTGTAAAATTCTGACAAAATTCTCCTGATGATGATCTGATGATCGAAAACGTTTGAGAGTAGCTTATGATTTTTATTTGTATGCACTATAGCCCAAAGGCTTTCACGCCTCAACCAATAAATATACGTATTTTATATTCGATATTCATTGAAACCAAGTCAAGTTGAGAAGAGTTTTATATTTGTGATGGATCGAGTGGTGGTTGCAATTGGATTTTCACCCATTTGAAGTGACATCGTTTTCAAAAATCAGTCTGTGAAAAAAGGAGCCGCATCGGTGCGCTCGGGTCATGTGTGTCAGGTGCGGGAAGTAAAAACAATTGATTATTCCAGCATACATGCGAAAGTGATTAGCCAAGCAGCAGCGACAACAAATCAGTACTCTATCGAATCAGAGGGGAATGAATATTTTCACAAATAATTGATGAAATTTCATTGAAACTCACATTTCTGATGTAGGAGTAAATCACACGAATAAACAAAAATGAGAAAGATATATTAATAAATAATGAAGAAATTTGAAAAAAATATATTGAAAATATTGTTTTCTTTTATACATACATTTCCACATATTTTTATTATTGTTTGTTTACTGTCATAATTTAACCAAAAAAATTATTTTGAATGTGTATTACATGAAAAAAAAATGTTTCGTGCATATTTGTTGGATTATTGTGATTATTAGTATAAGAAATATAATTGTATATATCAATGTGAAAATTGAACTTGCGAAATTAGTCAATTGAATTATTTCCTTTCGTAAATTGATTGTAACAGAGAAGTTACAAAAACTTCCTGCACTTGCAGAGCGAATGCTTGTGGCGACTGTAAACACGTCTACGCAGTAATTTCATTCATAAACGCTCACCGAATGACTTCCACAACAAGTTATTTAGAACAAGAATGGGGCAAACAACAAGCGAAGGCGATGTCTTCCAAACGTTTGTAGCACACGGTAGAAAAACCATGAAACTTTGTATTCGCAGGAGCATTTGAACGTGTGTTTTCGCACCCTGCAACACAACAGTGGTCACCCGACCAATTCCTTTTTTTCACGTCATTTACATTTGATTCGAGGTTATCTGCGGCAGACTCGTTCATTGCCATTAATTTTGTGCTTTTGAGACTGTGCCTCTCTTTGATAGGGAGCTTGTACCCGTCGAATCACAATACAAATGCCGTTTTGACGTTTGAGACCGAAAAATTTGAGCTATCGCACTTTGTAGGCACCCTTTTCATCACAGCGGTATATAGGGATGAGTGATACTGTATGGATCCGTTTTTCCGATTCCGCCACCGCGGCGCTGCACGTCAAACTCCTCCCCCATGCTCCAAATCCATAGATAGCGCCGATGAGAAGAAAGCATGTGCAGCAGCGTATTTATATATATATATATATATATATATATATATATATATATATATATATATATATATATATTTTTTCCTGCACATATAAATCTGAGAATTCAATAATTACTTCTGAATTCCATTCTATGTCAATATGCAATAATAAAAGCAACACTCAACAGTGCTCTGCCACCACCAAACTTCCTCTCCGAAGTTACTGGGCTCCCGTCATAGCCGACACCCGACCTGTGGCCAGACACCATCGCGCCGTGTGACCGTAACAAGCCATACAGCAAGAGCCAGCTGGTTGATCCTCGCGCCTTTGATGATTGGAAATTCACCGATATTCCGTAGGAACCATAGAGAAACTAAAAATAAAGAGAGTTGTCAAAACTGCAGTAAAAGTTGGCACCACGTTTAGACAGTGGCGACATATCTCGCAACTGGCCGAACTAAGTACAGTTGGTAAAACCAATTGAGATAAGGCGGGTTTTTCAAATGCGTTACTTTTATATGATTGATATGGTGGGTATATATTTTATAAGTGATCGATTTGCCATTCTTGTATTCCATACCATATGAATGGTTGTATCGTATGAAATACAGGAATGGCAAATCGATTACTAATAAAATATATACAGTAATCGATTCGTAGAATCTGTTAGTTCGTTCGTTGTTAAAATAAAGTTTCAAAGTAAATCTTTATTTCATGATATCAAGAACAAAATCTTATAAAACAAGAATAATAAGTTGAACACTACAAAAACACATTTTATTGTATCTAGGACAAGGTACAACTACAGACAAAACAATTTTAAAACTCCGAAAAACAACAAAATTAAAAATATTCTTTAGTCGCTTATCATCAAATCAGCTAAAATAAAAACAAATTACATTCACAACAAACCTTCAATAATTTTGTTAATTTATTAGCACAAAGGAGACCACATGTACTTCGTACTTCCTCAAATAGTGATAGGAAATGGAAACTGATGGATGGAAATAAGTACCAGTTTGTGAAAAAATTTCTGCAACTGATGGATGGAAATAAGTATCAGTTTGTGAAAAGCAGCTTATATTTCACCTAGTGAAAGAATTTTTCGAGGAATTTCAGCATCAACTCGAATAACAAAACATTCCATTTTCGACGTTGGGTTCATAATTCAAGTCCATGGTATAATTTCTATAATTAATTTTTCGATGACAACAGTAGAATTATTCTGAAATTATTACGTGTTTGTCATTTTCTGACAAATGTCGAAATTGGAAAATTATCATGTCATCAGTCGTCTGTGGATTGCGGGCAGCACCTCCATGCGCGACTGGCCGTACCAAAAACTTGGTGGTCAAGATCGCCAATGTTTCAAACAGTCTCTTTATTTTTAATTTGCCTATGGTAGGAACGGTCGAACTACCACGAGCTTACGCTTGACAAGTCTGGATCCTAAGAGAGTCCACCGTTCTCACGACGCGAGACTCGCGCCGTGAGACGCCATCTTGAAAAATGACAAAGTTTTTTTGAAATATTCAATTCTACTACATTTCGAGATACGAATTCTTTTTCCATAAATTATAATACATGCATGATTGAAACATACGGATTAAAAATAACAAACGTTGGACGCGAAAGAAAAAATTGAATTATTACATCATTCATATTGAACAAATATGACAGAATTCAAAGAAATTTCACAATAACTCGATTTATTTGCAGGGTATTCACAATTTCTCAAAATGGAATCTCGTTAAAGAATTGCATCCTATGGATTCTCCATCATTTCAGTCATTTGTTGGTAAGATATTTGAGAAAAATAAATGATAATCACTGCAAAAACTAGTCTTTCAAATCATTGGTAAATTAATTCAATTTTTTCTGAAAACTCATTGAATTGATTCTAAAAAAAAAGTTCCAAGAATATATTATAGAGACTTATAAATGTATAATGGAGTTTTGTTGACTTATCTGTATACCGAGTGACAACGAATATATTAGACAAGTCATACCTTCTAGAATATTAGGTGTATCAATATGAGATTTGGTATAGGTGAATGAATGTATGTGAAGTGGAGAGTTTTCGCATATTTTTCACTTTCCGCTCACTTCCGGTATACCGGAAATGGCTCCGGTTTTGAATTTAACTGGAACACCCTGTATATTGTAACGCTTTTTTTTTTCTGAAACAATTCTGGATCAGAATGTGACATTTCAAAAAGTTTTTACCTCTACTTAATTTTTTTAGAGTCACTTTTAATATTGCATCTAGGTGGCCATGATCGGATGTAAACTAATCTGAGGACCTCAGGTGATGTCAGAAAATTCCAATCGCAGAGTTTCAGTGACTAGTATGATAGATATAAATGAGACAAGTTGGCAAAATTATATTTTCATGTCTAACTATAATTTTTCAAATGGGGACCATTTCTTGACAAGCACTTTCCGAAAAAAGGCTTTTTTGACGGATCTAACGATACTAATTTATTCGCAATTGGATCAAAAATAAGAACATAAATGTAATATAACTGAGGAAAATACTGGATAATAATTCATTTACTTCTGTTAAGTGTGCCATGGATAGCAATTATGCATACTATTTTGCAGTTATTTTTATCAAGTCTTCTTTGGAGAACAAAACACTCACTTAGGTAATGACAGTGGCATAAGCTTCATGAGCAGACAGTAAAAGTTTCCTAATTTTCGTTGAATTTCAGTTTAATTTTTCTTCAGAATAATGTACACTCAAAGTGAAAATGTGGATATGTTAATAATATTTGGAGAATGTCATAGAAATTCAAGGGATGCTGCTGAGTTGTATGCTCAGAGATATCCCAATCAGCAATATCCAGCCCATCAGTATTTTCCGTATGTTGAGAATCGTTTTAGGCAAGAAGGAAATCGAGAGGCGAAACAGAGGTTTATCATAAATGAAGAGACTAAGATCAACGTTCTTGCTATGGTTGAGGTTGATAAAACGGTTTCTTAAAGAGAAACTAGTTGAAAAATGCAGTAAAGTCACATCAGCAAAAAAAAATACTGGAAAATCACGGAAATCGAGCATTTAAATATCAGTTACATCAACATTTGTATGGTGACGATAGCGATAGACGGGTAGTGTTTTGTGATTGGCTGCTTCAAAATCGTAGAGTTAACCCGAATTTTATCAACTTTATTCTACTTTCCGACGAATCACGATTTACAAATAATGGTATGTTCAATAAGCAAAATACTCGGTACCGGGCCCAACAGAATCTACATGCAATGAGAGAGGGCAATTTCCAAAAGAGGTTTAGCGTCAAAGTCTGCGCTGGTATCGTTGGAAACAGAATAATTGGGCCAATATTGTTTCAAGGTCAGTTAACAGGGGTCAGGTACTTAGATTTTCTTCAAAATGAAATCGAGGATCATCTTAATAATCTATTTTCGGCAGTTTTACGGCGAATTTACATCCAACAAGATGGAGCAGCCCCTCATAATACCAGAGAAGTTCTTAAATACTCAATGGAGCATTTTAATAATAATTTTTTTGCAACCAGTGGTCAAGTACGGTGGCCTGCCCGCTCGCCGGATCTCACAGTGCTCGATTGCTTCATTTGGGGATATGTTTAAGGAAAGGTTCACTGTGCAACAGCCCCAGACATTTTTCAAATCTTAGAAAAAATAATTCTAAGGACATTTAGAAATATACCGCCTTCAGTAAGGTGGCCTGCTCGCTCACCGGATCTCACTGTGCTCGATTTCTCTATTTGGGGATATGTTAAAGAAAAGGTTCACTATGCAACAGCCCCAGCCACTCTTGAAATCTTAGAAAAAAGAATTCTACGGGCATTTAGAAGTAGAACGCCTCAAATGTTACGAAACGTGTTGAGAGAAATAATTGAGGGAGCTGAAATGTGTCTTGAACAAGGGGGAATGCACTTTGAAAATGTACTACAGTGAAAGTAAATAAATTATTATCTATGACACACTTGACAAAAGTGAATAAATTATTATTCAGTATTTTCCTTAGAAATATTTAATGTATGTTCTTATTTTTAATCCAATCGCAAATAAATTAGTATCGTTAGATTCGTCAAAAAATTCTTTTTTTCGGAAAGTGCTTGACAAAAAATGGTCGTCATTTGAAAAATAATAGTTAGACGAGAAAATTTAATTTTGCCAACTTGTCTTATTCCTACCTATCATACTAGTCACTAAAACTTTGCGATTGTAATTTTCTGACGTCACCTGAGGTCCCCAGATTAGTTTACGTCCGATCATGGCCACCTAGATGCAATGTTAAAAGTGACTCTAAAAGATGAAGTGGGCGTGAAAACTTCTTGAAATGTCACATTCTGATCCAGAATTGTCTCAGAAATCAAAAAATGTTACAATGTTCCATTTAAAAATTCAAAATCGAAGCCATTTTCGGTGAAACCAGAAGTGATCGGAAAGTGAGAAATATGCGAAAACTCTCCTCTCCACATACTATTTACCTGTATCAAATCTCACTTTGATTCACTTAATATTCTAGAAGTTATGACTTGTCTAACAGATTCGTTGACACCTGGTATATAAAAATGGATGTGTATGAGAGATTGATTTATTTGAGAATATGAACAGGATGTTCATAAAATAAGATGTGGAATCATCTGCGACTGATAGATAAAGTTCAGTCATTATCTTCCATCGTTCAAGATAACCTCTTGTGGGGCATTCAATTTTCAATAGGTATGAGATTGATAAACTCCGACACCATTTGTCCGATCACCATGAAAGATGGCATACCTGAGTGTTTTTTCATGAAGAAGGTTTCTATGCTATCCATTTTACTCGCCACTAGATGGCGCTGCAGAGGATCAGTTCATATACTGCTCAACCGATCGTCATGAACATTTTTTTACGCTTTCCATTTTTCGATAACGGTATGAGGGGATAATGGGATAACGGATTAACGTGATAACGGGATAATGGGATGAAGGAAAATGGGTTAACAGGATAACGGGATAACGAGACACGGGTACAAGGGTCATGGGGATAACAGGAAACAGGAAACCGGATAACGGGATAACAGGATAACAAAAAACGGGTTAACGGGATAACGGGAAACAAGATAAGGGGATAGCGGAAAGCGGGCAAAGTCACAGCATAACACAAAGAAAAACATAGGAAAAAACAATTATCCGCGGGTGTCAGCTAGTAATATGAATTAATAATCACTTTGTTTGATCTATATTTATCAACAGTTTTTGTAGTTGGAAATATGTGTGTTATTCATTTCAGGGTATTTTTTCCGGAGCATACTGTTGATGTTCTAGAATTATCTGGGATCTTAGTTTCCCAACCACTGATGCCATGAAAAAAATTTATGTTGCTTGTTTCAAGATGGTAGCATGTCGTCAATTATCATAATGATTTCGTTGGATCTATAAAGTTTAAAAGAATGTTTTCTGTTGGTACGACTTCGAGAGATAAGCCTTCCAACCATAAATTATATCATTTTAATGTATATATTCATAGATTTTCTTGCAGTTTTTAATTTTGTTAACGACAGAAAGATTTTTATTATGACGCTGATGAAATATGGAACAATTATGGATTTCCGTCGTGGTTTTTTGGAACGGAATTCCTCTACGCAGCTTGCGGTAGGTGTTGACTGATAGAAATCGTCAGGTGAGAAATAAGCGTCATGCCCCCTCCATGCCACTTTCTCTCTCTCCCTGTGTCTCTTTTCTATTATATACGGCATAATGAAAATTATGTGTGATGGAATAGAAAACGTCAACTTTCAAACGGAAAAATATTGAGAAAAAAGGAAACATAAAATGGTGGATACATGAGATTGATGGCAACTTATTATGCTACCTCTATATTAATTGATTTATTGGATCGTTTGAAATCATAGAGGTAGCATAACGCTTTCTCCTTACGTGACGAAAATATAAACAATCTAAATCTCCATATCGAATTACATTCGGAGTTGAAGAAAACCAGGCCAATCGAGTAACCGAATGATATGTGTTTAAACATTATTAGTATTCACAGCAAACATAAAATATAAATAAATATAAAAAATGTGGTCGTGTCGAGGATTGAACCCCGGACCTCTGGCTTGGTAGTCCCTCGTTTCACGGCAGCTCCGGTTGGTCTTTGAAATTATTCGTGTATTTGTATCACATGAGCGTTGTAGAATTGAATATTTCTATTGCGCATGTAAGATTTCGGAGCAAAGTAGAAAATATATTTGTCATGTGTTTTTTTGTTTTAAATCATACGTGAGTTATATTCTCTAATTATCGCAATGTTGCAATGAAGATTCGAGAAATGGGGTGAAAGTGCAGCAAGTATGTGTAATACAAACTTAGAAAAGTAAAATTGTATAACTTGATACAAGTGTTTATATATGTTTGATGTACATATGATTCGAGTGTTTACTATTTACAGAGAGACAATAGGGAAATCATATGCTGAGCGTCAAAAAGAGTATCGAAAAAAAAAATCCATTGGGAACTTCGTTCCTGACCCCCGACCGCACACGATTCTTCAATATTTCCATTGACGTATATAAATGAGATTGCGCTAATTGAGAATATGGTACCCTAGGCCGTATATAACTGACCAGATAATTTGGATTAATTCAAATAATTTTGGGTCCACAGAATATCAGTAAATGTAAATGAATATGGAACAGATTTGTTCTTAGAAATGTTGAATTTCATTTTGGTTCGTTTGAGTACCCTGCGCATGATTTTTTTATAGTTAGAGTTCAATCACTTTTGTATTATGTAGTTTCTGAAGAAGTCCATAGCGGTTTCCAGAAATGGCAAATAATAGAGGATATTTTGTTTCAAGAAGTATTATATTTTTCTACACTGCCTCCGTGCGTGAAATATCTAGTATGATTCAAAATAGTTGCCAAATGTACCACCCATTCTGATATAAAGATCCATAATGTTTCTTGTCTCTCCAATAGTTATCCTGTATATTGATTAAATTGAAATATCGATGGAAAATATCCGTTCATCAGCATCAAAATCGGTTTT
The DNA here is from genome assembly GCA_018342105.1 of Gonioctena quinquepunctata. Lineage (NCBI taxonomy): Eukaryota > Metazoa > Arthropoda > Insecta > Coleoptera > Chrysomelidae > Gonioctena > Gonioctena quinquepunctata. Next base: position 73,745 of record JAFIRS010000878.1, on the reverse strand, counting down.
TTGCGTTGTTCCCAAAAAGTATTCGTCTACCACTAGTTATTTGGAAAATTACTGGTATTGTCTGTTGCAAGATTTTTTTTTTCATAAAAATACATACAATTGTAATAAAATTCGACCCGATCTGTAATTACAGTCAATAAATTCAGATGGAGATATGCAGTCGCAACTAGAAAGTGCAATGAATGGTCATTTGCCATTTCCGCTTCTTGCTGCCCTCAATGAATGTTGTTAATGTGCCAAAAAGATGAATTGTAGCTTGTCGGTAATTGATATCTTGCCTCACAATTATTTTGTTGTCTAATTTGTGTATTGGCGGTTTCATCATGAGTGATAAAATATACATTTTTATATTTGAAACCCCCTATCATAAACAATGAATGAACGTTCCGAACGTTTTAATTGATTTTCATCACTCATTTCATCACTCAGCTCCATCCAATATGAATTGAACAATATCATAAAATATATTTGACTGAAAATGACTGCTTTCCATATTTGTTTTTTTTCCCACTCTGGAAATATTTTTTTTACTGTTTTTCTGGTTATCTGGATTTGAGAATAAACTAAGAAAATTTCAAATTAGTAACGTACTGTTTCAAATGATTGGTCCAAACTATTTCACAATAAAAGTTATAGTGGAAATTCTTGACAAAAAATATACTTCCTGGGATTCACCTCTGTTCCCTATCTCAAACTTGAGAATATTCACATTTTCATCGCTCTCGTAGTTTTTGGAGATATAGCCTATTGTATGATAGGGATAGTTTTTACCGCCTGGGAGCAACACTTGGATAAGAAAAACTTTTCTCTGTAGACATTGAGTCACATATTCTTGGTGGAGATAGTTGTCACATGGCAGAGAAGGTTTAGAATTTTTGTAAGTTATATTCACGAAAATGATACCACGATAATATTCACCAAATAAATGGAAGAAAACTAATGTTTTTTCTAGATGAATCAATTGAAAAATATTTAGATCAATATCAATTTGAATCACCAAATGAGTGAAAAATAATACCCTCAAGGATAAAAAATATTTAACACAAGAATAATATGAAAAACTAGATCAAATGTAAGATCGATGTTGGCCGAATATATATTACCACAAACAGGAGTCCAAATGGCGTACTGGGACAGTACGAAAATTCTTAAGAAAATACATGAAGATGGAACCAACAGGGATGTCTCTACTGAAATGGGAAATGGAACTGGATAAATTTGGGAAAAGTAGATAATGTTCAATTGTACATCATGTGAACTTTGGTGGTGTATTTTAGATTTTGACATGTAATTGTCAAGATAACACGAAAACTTCTAAAGTGATTCAAAATTGTGATAATTCTCCAAAAACTTGGGGAACTTCCAAAATCATCCAAGGTCACAGGCTTACCTGTTAAATAAATCAATCAACCAAATAAAATAATATTTGCGGCACGCAAAACAGTGGAGGGGGAGTGTTCACGTAGCTATATCAGCATGATGTTCGATGCGCTCCAGATCATCATGATAACTCTTTAACAAAAAATCAAACCGATGAAAAAATGAACTGAAAAGCAAAAAATAAAATAAACCTTGTTAGTCTCAATAACTATGCTCCTAAACTAATATGAGTTACTAATTTTGAATCGGCGCCAAACGAGCAAATTGATTACGTAAGGTGTGAAATGATGGCAGCGGTGTGCGGCGGCGGCGGCGCGTCCCTTCGTCGGGAATTGCCGAGCGTTCTCGAAGTCAATATCAGCGAGACAGCTACCCGAATGGTCTCGCACGTGAGGGCACACGTCGTTGCCAGTGGTCGTGCGAAGAGCGCATTTTTGAAATGTTGAAGTTTATCTCTGGAAATTGCACGTTGCATTTTCATTTTATTTTGATGATCACTTCAAAGTAATTTAATGATATTGGTTGAATGTTTGGCGCCTACTCAAAATAAGTTACTTACATCAGTCAACGAGCTTAGTTATCAAGTCTAAAAAGATTCATTTGTACTTTTGCTTATCAGTTTCTTTTTTTGTCGGTTTATTTTTAAATTTTTTGTAGCTAAAATCTACGTATTACTACTTACTCAATTATTTTCGGAATACTCACTTACTTTACTTCAACTATCAACTGTTATATACTATAACAGTGACTTCATCCGCGTTGAACTTTAAGGACGGAATTTCAAAAAATACTGAAACACGTATTTCTTTACTTGTAACAAAGACCTGAAATACCAATCTTCATGCTCCTTACTTCAAAACTAACGGAATCCTCACAAAATATTTCACTTTGGCTTTGCATTTATAAAAACACTGAAACATGTATTTCTTTATTCCTTTCAAAGACCTCAAGTACCAATTTTTTTGACCCTAACTTGAAAACTAACGGAGGCCCAATAAAAACTTTTACCTTCCATTTAGGGGTTGAATTTCTAAAAACACTGAAATATTTCTTCTATTTGTAAGAAAGACTTCAAATTTCGATTTTTATTAACTCAACTTGAAAACTAACGGAATTCCTATACAAACTTCCAATCCCAATTTAACCCCCATTTCACTCTTTTAAGGGTGGAATTCCCAAAAACACCGAAACACGTTTTTTTATTTGTAACAAAGACCTCCCAAATACCAATTTTCATGATCCTTCAAAACTAACTAAACAGACTTTCAACTGCCATCTTACCACTTTAGGGTTGAATTTTCAAAAACCCTGAAACACATTTATCTTTATTTGTGAAGAAGAACCCAAAGACTAATTTCCATGTCTCTAATTTCAAGACCAACTGTACTCACCCCCTTCTCGCCCATCTCCTCACCCCTTTAGGGATGGAATATAAAAAAAAATATGTCAAAAATTTAGCTCTAGGTCCAGCGGTTTGATCTGGGCGATGATCGTATATCAGTCAATTGGTGAGTCAGTAAGTCAGGACATGTAATTATAATAGGGGGCCCAAAAGGGAATTTTGGGATTCAGTCAAGCGCAGCAAATCAACATAAGGGGGGATACATTGCACCCTGTTGAGTACTTTCACCATATATAAGCCTTCGAGTAAGGCGGCGCGTTCGGGCAGCCGATCAGAATAGTAAAAAAAATCGATCGTTAAAAATACTCGAGCGCTTCAGATTGAGGTAAGGTGGGTTACTTGAACGCTGAAAAATGTGCATTTCAATAATATGACGATTTGAGCGTAAACTGCTAAAAAAAACGTCACCTTGACATTCTCGAACGCGGTAATTTTTTTTATTTTTAAGGAAATAATCCAAGGATAACGGAAAAAATTTAATCTGCCGATTTTCACAAGCCGAAGTAACAAAAGTCGTTATTGAAGTTTAGTGCGTGCAGCTGCAGTAAAGCACGTATTTCCCACTCCGCGCTCCTCTTTCCCTTGGCATTATATGTACAATGCTCTGGCTTGTTTGTGTTTTAATATAAGTTTTGTGATCAAAATGTTATTGATTCAATATCTGCTATAACATGAGTAATATCATTATGAAGTGTGTATTTTGTAAAAAACATACATCTGAAAAAATTGTTAAATTTACATCGAAAACATTAAAGAAATGCAAGACGGTTTTGGAGTATCGTCGGAGCAAACCGATTCTTAAGGAAATATGGCAACGTACAATAATATTGAACTTTCGGCTGAAACATTATCACGCGCAGTGTTATAAGTTATTCACAGTGATTAAAATACCTTCAGATTTCCAAAATTCGGAGGGACAGATGAAAATGACAAATTGGAGATGACCTGGTTCGTTGGTGATCAATTACCAAAAGCTTATGAAGCCTAACACCTAACATCCTAGGGGATACTCTAGAATCAGGTATATTTTCTTTTCTATACTTTAATAATACGCATTCCTTGAAATAAATACAACATTCTCAAGTACAATTTCTTGTTACAGATATGCAAGCTGAAGATGAAATTGATGACGAAATCGACGCAGGTTTTCAGTATAACGATGATTAAACGGATAAACAAGAAGATTGAAAAAAAATATTTTTAACATTTTTATCTTATGTAACTTTTTTTATATGAATTAATATTATGATTAAAAAAATAGTTGTTTTTAGTTGCATGCTATTTTCCGTGCATTTTATTCAATGATACAAAAATCATGAATAATTTTTTTTTAAATCGGCAGATTCAGAAAATCGCTCCAAATAATGTCAGATTATGGGTCAGCATGTCTAGGACATCAACCTGAACCGTCTGTATGATAATCTGACGCGCTCGAGTATTCAAAAACGGCAATTTCTTTTCGATTTGTCAGCCTTTTAAATGGGAGTTACTTTCGGGTTCACTTAACATCCCCTCTAAGTATCTGATGCGCTCGAATAATATTTTTCTCTTTCCATTTTCTACCCTCCCATACGGCCACCCCCACCCATCGTTATCAGAGACACGTGGGGTATATTCACTTTTGATATCTGACGCGCTCTAGTTTTTCTATACGACAATTTTTTTTTACATTTTTGAAAACCTGTAGACGTTTCCCCTAACGGTGAAAGGGTATACATCGTATAACCTCTTTTTCTTTCTACCATCTGATCTCCAAGATCCAATAGGTCCCCACGACGCTTGAGTAAATACCCATTTAGCCTCGTGGGCTCACCTACTATTATATACAGGGTGAGTCAACAGGATTCCCTCGGTTCATTGCTTCTTAATGTATCACTATTTCGATTTGTAATATTTTTTTGTCAATGGGACCATCTGAGACCACCTTCTAAAATTATTTTCATTCATACAGGGTGCATCATTGATGCGTGGCTAACCAAAGTTGTTCTTTTTCAAATGAAACACCCGGTATATTTTCATATATTCCGATTGGCTGTTCCATTGGCTGCTCGAAAATTTTTTCAATTTGAAATTCCGTTGCGGCGTTGCCGAGTTATTCAAAAGGAATCTATTTTGTAGATTTATTTTCGAAAAATTACCTATTTCACATTTTGAAATATTTGGTGACGATAATTGGGGCATCGTTGGTCGATATGATGATGTTCATTGATAATACCAAGAATTTGGAATAAATTGTACAGGATGTTCGATACATCAACACAAACTTAGCCATTTTCAAACATCCTTTTTCCTCCTTTCAAGTCCTTTTCAATAACCCTACACTTTTTATACCCCATGTCATGTACCTAAAACAACTCGTTTCCGAGATATTCTACATCAAAAAGATGGATATTTTTCCACAGAAAATATTGACAATGTTTGCCTTTGGTATCATATTTGGAATTAAACTTTGCACAAAAATCAAATTCATTCGAATCTAACAGAAAATAATAATTAATGCAGCAAATGTTCAATGTGCCTGCCATTTTCACCAATACACACTCTCAATCTGTTTCGAAAATTAGTATCCACAGGTGCCAGCATGTCCTCTGAAATTCCCCTGAAAGCAGTACGAATCCTTGCCCTCATATTTTCAGGAGTTGTAGGTGGAGTTTGATAGACAACCCATTTAATGTATCCCCATAGAAAAAAATCCATTTTTGTAAGGTCCGGTGACATTGGAGGCCACTGAACTGGCCCTCCCCTACCTATCCATTTTTGCACGAAATTCATTATCAATGTATTTCCGCACATCAGTGTGGTAATGTGCAGGCGCGCCATCTTGTTGTAGTCACATTCTCTGCCTTATTGTCAATGGAATATCAGTCAATGAATTTGATAACTGACTTCGCAGAAATCTTAGATATTTTCTTCCATTGAGATGTCCGTTGAAAAAAAAGGGCCCAATTACACGCCGTCCAATGATACCTCTCCAAACATTCAGTGACCAACGTTGTTGGTGATCGACTTATCTAACAAAATGAGGATTTCAGGTGCATAATAGTGCATATTATGCCGATTCAGGTTCTTGGTTGATTTTATCTACACCCCATTGGCAAAACCGCATTCGCTCTGGAAAATATCTTTCAGTCAGCTCAGCATCAACTGCATATGATATGGATGGTATTTGCATTTTCTCACCATCCGAGAAACACTACTTTGAGATATTCCCAACTCCCTACTCAAAATACGTGTACTCACATGGGGATTCTCGGTTATATGCAATGAGATATCAAGAGCATTTTCATCATCCGTTACAGGACAAGCACGTTCAAACTTTTTGTAAAATACTTTTCCGGTTTCCTCAAATCTTATTTTGAGGTCTCGAAATGCTCGCTGGTCTGGATGTATTCTCTCAGGAAACTTTTATTCGTATAATCTAGATGCCAGTAAGCAATTGCCATCACTTTCTCCCAGAGAATACACCATTTTACCCATGTCCTCTAAACGATAATCCATAATGCCACAATAATTTTTAACACAACTGGAATGTAGTTTGACAGTTACCTCTATTTACAAATTCCGATAGTCATGTTTTCAGCGGTAGCAGATAACTAAACTAGAAAAAATAGTTACATTCAAAAATTTCTTTTGCTATGCTAGTTATTCATGAGTGGCCAAGAATGCTTTTGAAGATGGAAAAAAATAATTGAAACATCATTCAGTTTCAGTATTTTCTAAGAACAAACATGTAGATAAAAAAATCTATAGAATTGTTGATTTGATATTGAACAATTCCTTTAAACCAGAATATCTCGGAAACAGGTTGTTTGAGATACATGACGTCGTGGATGAAAAGTGTAGAGTCATTAAAAAAGAGTTGAAAAAATCAAAATACCGATGTTTGAAAATGGCTAAGTTTGTGTTGTTGTGTCGAACATCCTGTACAATTTATTGCAAATTCTTGGTATTCTCAATGAACATCATCATATCGACCAACGATTGCCCAATTATCTTTACTAAATATTTCAAAATGTGAAATAGGTAATTTTTCGAAAAGAAGTCTACAAAATAGATTTCTTTTGAATAACTCGGCAACGCCGCAACGGGCTTCAAAATTGAAAAAATTGTTGTACAGCCAATGGAACAGCCGATCAGAATATATGAAAATATACCGGGTGTTTCATTTGAAAAAGAACAACTTTGGTTAGCCACGCATCAATGCACCCTGTATGAATGAAAATGATTTCGGGAAGTGGTCTCAAATGGTCCCTTCGACAAAAAAATATAAGAAATCGAAATAGTGATACATTAAGGAGCAATGAACCACGGGAATCCTGTTGACTTACGCTGTATGTACATATTATCCCAAACACGAGGTAGCTGCTGTGAACCGTTAGAGAGATCCCACGACTGTTTTCCGTCTCCATCATCAGATTAATTTCGGGCCTCCATCATGTTGTAGTGTCATCAGAACCACCAATGTGTAAAGGTCCAACAGAATCGGTTCATAGGTCTAAAATCATCCCTCATTTTCTACCCTAAAGGGTGTATTCCTTTCAAATCGAATGGGACCAACTCACAAGCATACCCTATTCAATAAAAAAGAATTATCTAAATCGGATAACCCAGTACAAAGTTATGCGTGGTAGAATCGCTTGAGAAGTAAAAATTCAGTGGGTGAACCAACACTCATTCCCCATTTTCCTACCTTTGGAGTGGAATTATTTTTCAAATCCAAATGGGACCAACTTCGAGGTATACCTATCCATTAAAAATCATCAAAATTACTCTGTAAAAATAATGCGTGGTCATACATACAAAAAAAATATACGCGTCGACTAGAGAACCTCCTTCTTTTTCTAATTCACACCAAATACCCTGAACAACATTACCAATCTACCAATTCATGAAATAAAGATAAGATCCCAATGAGCAATCTAATAACGTCGAAGATTCAATAAAGATAATTGTGTTCGAGTTCAGTAGAAACACTGATTGAACAACATACAAAACTTAAATAACAGAACCCAAGCACTACGATGCCATACAAAAAACGAGAAAGTCGTGGAACCCGAGTAGTGTCGCGTTTGCTCAGGCGCAAGCGCATACGAATGGCAAAAGTTATGAGTTGGCCCACAGTGGTCGATTCCGGAAAGCTGGACAAAACTACAAAAAGGTTTGCATCATAACAAAAATTTGGAATCCTTTCGTTTTCAAGTTCCCCCATAAACAGAATTTGCAGACAAAATATCGAATTTAATATGGCCGACATAAAATGGCCTACTGATCACATGAATTTTTTCAATCTAATTAATAAATCGAGTGCATCTGGTATTGAGGTTGCGCAAAGCGTATGTGGGGTCGGAATTTGAGGTTTCTAAGGTATTTGATCATGAATAATGTACAAAGGGTAAATTTCTGCGATATAAGGCTTGTATTTCAAATAAATTTTCTCTTGCGAACGAAAGTATAATTCTAATTATCATCGTCATTATTTATCATAGGACCTTCAGAGTACATGAACATCACGAAGCTTCGTGTGAAAAGCTTTTCCTCTGTTTTTCCAAGTTATTCCCAAAATTCGAATGTACGGATCAGATGTGATCATTTGTAATCCATGAATTGAAATCATATGAACTGAAGTTGGCATTCAATACCAGGGGTACAACAACTGTGCGGTTTCAACACGGGAACACCAAAACAACAAATTTTTTAATCAAATAAAATGTATTTGAATCAAACAAATAAAAGTGCCGTACATGCACGACATAATGTAATCCCAAAATAAGTAGGATTATTTCTTGGTTTTGGATCAATTTCAAAGTTTCAATCAACTGAAACCAATATGCATGAACCAAACATCTAATTCGACCAACCTATTCATAACTCGTTTCGACAAAAATGTTGTTTCAACCATGTATTTTGTTGAATCGAAAAATCAGATCTAGAGAATTTGCTGATTGCTTTAACAAAAATATTCATCCAAACAAGTATTCAATAAAATGTCAATTCAACAAAATAATCTGAATTCTTAGCTAAAAATTTAATTCAAATGAGTAATAATTTTTTTTTGTTAATCCACCGAATTGACAAATATGGCAACCGAGCATGAAAGCCTACACCAGATATTCAAGTCCAAACGTCGCAAAAATGATAAGTATCAGTAAGAAGTTATGCGTGATCATACATAAAAAATAATAATGAAACAAAAAAATTATATGCGTCGACTAGAGAACCTCCTCCTTTTTGGTTTTGTCGGTTAAAAATGCAACTTTTTTGCAAAAAACCAATTTGCAGCTTTACCGACGCAACATTTCGAAAACATCTACGCTTCATTAGCTATCTAACGAGGTAGAAATTTTTTTACATACGTTGGAAAATGGCTGAATAAATGGACTTAATCGGTAATATGTGAAAAATCGTAATTTTCAAAACTGGTTTATTTTGTACTCTAGATTTAAATTTACAATTCGTTTTCAAAGTGTGATTCCCTATTTCTAATGTCCTTATTTGACTTTTTACAACACGAGTAGTCAAAGAGTTCTTTATTTCATTATTCATTTTTTTCATAATTATGCGGGTCCTTAAATCTTTGATGGTCGACGTAGGCGAGACATTGTAAACCAGATTCTTCATGTCTCTCCCAGACGTAATAGTCCATTGGTGTAAGATCTGGGCATCTTGCGGGCCAAGAAATAGGTCCTCCTCTACCAATCCTCCGATCAGGAAAATGTTGATGTAACCATTAGCGGAAGGTGATTTGGTAATATGCCCGTAGCAGAACACTATATCAGCGTACTGTTTATCAGAATACGAGCGTCGAAGAGGATTTCTTTCAGCAGCCATTACTGTCGTTTAACACGTGCCAAGTCGTTGGGAGTGCAATCAATCAATCACGAGGTCCACCTTCAATCCAAGTCACAGAAAAATTCCTAACTGTCGAAGGATCATCCGCTAAGCACGAGATATACGAGCAGACTGGTCAAGCCCTTGCATTGCGCGTTACTCCGAATTAGGAAGCTTTGAACAATGCCAGTTTTCGAATGTTTACCTGCTTTAACGGAACCCTTCTGCCGAATTTCATTACCTCTGCGTCTCATCTTCAACCCCGTGACATACACTAAAGATGATTGATTGTTTGATTAATGCAGTTTCCATTTTATACAAAAGAGTCATAAAATTAGGTCGGACCCATTTTGTGGCATCTTTGTGTGACTATAGTATGGTAAAAAGTCAATTAGGACAGGAATGTGTGCCTGCAATAGAAATAGGCACTCAAACTTTGAAAACTAATTGTAAATTTGAATCTAGAGTACAAAATAAACAAGTTTAATTTTTCTAAATACATATGTAAAATATTCTACCTCGCCAATAAAGCGTGGATATTTTCAAAATGTTGTACCGGTGAAGTTGCATGATGACTTTTCTGTGAAAAAGTTGCATTTTGTCATGGAAAATAATAAAAATGTTGAATCTTTTGAGAGTTTTCAACTCATAATTCACAGATAATCCAAATTGCTACCCTTTTTTCAATTTATTATGACGTATTAGAATGTTACCCAACTAGGACGACCGAAAATATAAATAAATTTTTTTCAAGTTGTTACTTTTTACTAACAAAAAACAGAATAAGAAATATTTTGAAATTGGTAAACTTCTTTCTGCCCAGTCTATCCAAGGGTGATTCGATAGCTAGTGACCTTTACTACCATTCCTTAAAGGGATCGTGATATGCTTCCAGTAACCCCTATATGAATCATGCTGAGACGCGAATAATGTTGGAATTTTTCGATACTAACTAGTTTCCAGTTCTAGATGATAGATTATTGGTGAAAATTATACTATTATAAACCGACTTGTCATAATTTTTTCAATTAATATATTTTGCATACCATTATAAATCGTGAAACAATTTTGTGAATTATGACTTAACATTCCTCAAACATCTCCAACATCATTACATTGAAACCGAGGCAATGTTGTGATGTTTATATATTTTGTATAACAAGTTTCCTTTCCCAATCAGATATGACAAAAATTACCGAATAAAAAATTGATAATTTCGAAGTAATCTTGAAGTTTCGAAATTATATATAAAAAATTCCCTTTGCTTATTTTTCATGGGAGTCTTTTAAAATACTTTGAAAAAATTATATACCTATCTGTTTGGCATAAACTTGAATGATATTACGGAGTTTATCCATACAATGTTCTCAATTTTATATTTGGTAATCCATAATGTAACTTAACTCACTTGGAGAATTTACTATCATTTCATTCATGACAGAAATGAACACTCTTCTCTGTAATCCGGAATACGCTGTATCAGAATGAAAATGAGCCACATAAAAACGAGTTTACTTTTTCCATAAATGTAGCTATACATCTCTCAAGTATACAACTATCTGATTTCTATAAAATAACTTAATCAGCACAGCTATGCATGTCTCGAGATGTATGAAGTTCAGTGATATCTGACTAGATTACGTCTAATGATTTGTCGTGAAATAACCTAGTTTGAAGTTGATTTATTCAAAAGTCAATTAAAAGGAAAAAATGATTAGGTAAATGAACTTTTGTTTACAGTTGTGTCTACCCATGAATTGATTTCTCCATTGATATCGGAAATGAGAAAGTGGAATTCTTTAATGTACCCGGTGATTCTAATAATCTTTAGTACCTACTAATATAAAAAAATGCTACAATCAACCATTTTTTTTTGTAGAACTTTGGAATAACATCATGGGTATTCGCACAAAGCCCTTCGAGGTTACTTTGCAGATGCTTGCTGCAATATAGATAACTATAAGGCCCCGCCGGCCGGCAGCATACTGTTTCCAAACAAATTGTTTCCATTTGTTGACTTCAAACAATTAGATGAGCAACTTTTTTTTGCATTGTGCCTTCTCTGTTTTTTGCAAATGTGTTAATTTTGTCTTCACTGTGCTGGTTCTTCTAGGTTATATCGTAAATTTCAGGACTAGTCTGTACCGATATTATGAAGCTATCAGGTTCCACTAGACCACCTTTTTCGCCTTGCCCTTCGATTCTCCAAAACTGAAGTACCTATACAGGGTGATTCGAAAGTAATTTGACAAACTTCAGAGGTGATTCCTCACAATATTCTCATATGAATTGTCACCTAAATATAGTCCGGAAACGCCTCGTTTCCAAGATACAGGGTGTTAGTTTCATTTTTATTTTCGTTTTTTAATAACATTCGAAGTACCGACCTCAATTAAACGAAAGTTGGTATTGAAGAGTTCTTTGAGGTGTCGAATTCGATCCTGATGTTATTATTGATCTCACTTGTAGGGGGCGCCACCTACACGTCTTTTTCTTTTTTTGAAGATCCATAACTTTTTTGAGCACATTTTTCAGTAGAAAAATCAATTCCTCTATCATATGTACGTGAAAAAGCCACCCCTGTTACATCGACTATTCGTTAATCGATGCGTGTTGAAGTTATTACCATTATTTTGCATTTTTCACAAGAATTCTTCGGAAATGAATTTGACGTTTGAGTAAGAAGTTTTTCAAAGTGTCCACCTTCAGCAAAGATACAGGCATTCAGTCTTCTAGTCATTGAAACTCGTACCCGCTCAAAAATTATTGGTGTGTTTCTTATTGTTTCACAGGCGTCTACCATTCGGTTTCCTAGATCTTCCGCGTTCGCTACTGGAGTTTTATGAACTGGTGACTTCAAATATCCCCAAAATTGAAATTCTAGCGGGTTTAGATCTAGGGACCTTGGTGCTCACTACTGGTTAGGTTCTTCTACACCCCTACCGATCCATCGATTCGGATAGACAGTGTTGAGGAATTCCCTGGCTACAACGCTTAAATGGGCCAAAGCACCATCATGCATAAGCCACATGTGGATACGAATTTCTAATGGTACATTCTGAAGTAGTCCCGGCAATTCAGTTTCTAAAAAGTCCCTGTGAGTTGCGTCATTCAGTCGGAACGGAAGAAAGAAAGGACCTATCAAGTAATTATGAATTATTTCCGCCATACATTTACAGAAAATTGATAGTGATAATGTCTTTCACTAACTGCGTGCGGATTTTCCAGAGCCCAAATATGGTTGTTATGAAAGTTTGTGATAGCATTTCGGGAGAAGTTTGCCTCGTCTGTGAAGAGTACATATCTTGAAAATTGAGGATTTCCAGCCAATTTTCTCAAAAACCACTGACACATAGTAATGCGTTGGGGATAGTCTCGTGGCAAAAGAGCGTGTACCCTTTGAATATGGTTTGGATAAAATTGTTGATCGTGGATAATTCCCCAAACTGTGGACTGAGTGGAATTGAGAGCTTCAGCAATTATTCTTGTACTTGTTTCGGAATTCTCCTCGAGAGCTCCTTCCAATTCTGGGCTTTGGACTGCTCGTGGTCTCCCAATAATATCAACTGCCCTCTTGAAGCTACCTGTATCTGCTAAACGACGGTGGAGGCTGGTGAATGTTGGAGCTGAAGGCATTACTCGATTAGGAAGTCGCTCCTGGTAAATACGTCTTGCTTCTCGCACATTGCCATCCGCAAGGCCATAAACGAAATGCATATCGGCTAAATGAGCATTATTGTTTAAATAATCTACTTTTTCAAAATTAGTTCTTTAAAACTTACAGAAATTCCAACAAAACAACGAAACGTTCAACTGTCACATAATATGTAATTTCAAAAACTACTTACTTGAACGTCAAATTTATTTCCTAAGCATTCTTGTGAAAAATGCAGAATAATGGTAATTACTTCAACACGCATCGATTATCAAATAATCGACTTGAAAGTCCAAATAGCTAGAAACCGGTTGCTTATAGCAACTTGTAACAAAGTTAGTTTTTTTACGTAGATATAATAGAGGAATTGATTTTTTACCGAAAAATGTGCTAGAATTACGCTCAAAAAAGTTATGGTTTTTCAAAAAAAAACGTGTAGGTGGCGCCTCCTACGAGTAAGAGCAATAATAACATCAGGTTCGAATTTCACACCTCAAAAAACCTCTCAATACCAATTTTCGTCCGAATAAATTCAGTATTTCGAAAGTTATTTGAAAAAACCAAAATAAAAATAAAACTTCAACACCCTGTATCTTGGAAACGAAGCGTTTCCTGAAATATATTCATTTGGACAATTCATATTGAAATATTGTGAAGAATCACCTCCTGAAGTTTGTCAAAGTAGTTCTGACTTACCCTGTATAATATACAATACACTGGGCCAACTAGACCCTTCAAACGTTCGGGAAAAAATATGCACTCACAGTGGAGTCCACGTACCTATCTTCACAAACGATTCTCTGAAATAGAAATGTCCATAGAAAATCACACTCAATAAAACACTAGACACCGATTTTCATTTTAAATTCCCACTACGAATATAACGACGAATATACAGGGTGTAACCTAACCTCTTGCGCACCCGTGAATGACGAGTGGATAATGCCATTTTATAACTAATTACAGTGGATAAAAAGCTGTTTTTTTAAAACATGTCTTTTTCGTAAAATCCGACAAAATTTTGGAGAGCGCTGCCCACCTAATTTCACCTGCTTCCACTTCTACAATTTGCGAATGCAATGAACATTTAACTCAACATTTGAGAATTGTAGAATGTTGAACAGATCAAATGTGGTAAATGTACATATTGCAGGCTGCCTGAGATTGCAATTGCAAAGTGAAGAAAAAAACTTACCTTGTTATATCCAAACTAGTGATCAAATTGGAAATATTTGACTTGATACTCTGCTTTGAGAAAGTCATCATAATTACAGTCACAGTCACTTGTAAGAAACCAACGAGACAAACATTATTGAAAAGGGAATTGAATATTTTTATATCGCGACCATTGTATGTAGTTACTTTGAACACCACGTGAACTGAACACAGAACAATTGTCAAGCAAAATTCTCGCATGCAAGTTTTTTTGTTTGTACTAGTGTTTTCTGATTGGCTGGTGAATGAAAGATCCCCAAGCAACTAATCAGAGAGCAGTACGCGATGTGCAGGAGAATTAATTTGAACATTATTGTCTTAGTCTTTTGCTGGTTCTCAAAACTAGACACCGAGCTGTTCCGTGCGTATTTTGAAGAGTAGTAGACAAGAGAAATCACTCATCGCATTTTTGAATGAAGTAGTGAATTGCAATTCTGGAGTCGCCAGTCACTCTGCATATCTAAAATTCGGGAGTTTCCGTACTAGAAATGTTAATATAATGTAAATTATTTTTTGATAGAATGGCAAATTTTTCAAGAGACGAAGACAAGAGTGTTCAAATTAATTCCCTTGCACATCGCGTACTATTTTCTGATTGATTGCTTCAGGATCCTCCATTCACCAGCCAATCAGAAAACACTAGTACAATCTAACAAACCTGCATGCGAGAATCTTGCTTCACAAGTGTTTTGTGTTCAGTTCACATGTTGTTCGAATCACTCCATACAATGATCGCGATATAAAAATATTCAATTGCGAATGTTTCCATTTTCAATAATGTTTGTGTCGTTTGGTTCTTACAAGTGACGGTGATAATTATGATGAGTGCATTAAAGCAGAGTATGAAGTCAACTAGTTCCAATTTTATCACCAGTTTAGATACAATAGGGTAAGTTTTTTTCTTCACTTTGAAATTGAATAACTATCTCAGGCACCCTGCTATGAGTAAATCTACCACACAGTTCAGTTCAACATTCTTCATTTTTCAAATGTCGAGTTGAATGTTTATTGCATTCCGAAATTGTCAAAGTGGAAGCAGATGAAATTGGGCATGCAGCGCTACCCAAAATTGTGTCAAATTTTACAAAGAAAAAAACATATTTTCAAAAATATTTTTCAGATTCCTAACCACTGTAATTCGTTATAAAATGGCATTATACACCCGTCATTCACGTGTGTTGAAGAGGTCATATTACACCCAGTATATTGTACAATCCCGAACTCACCCCCCTGTTTCTCTTGTCTTCCAAAATTGTCCATATTTATTTATGCTGGAAACCCATTAAATCCATAAAAGTCCTCTTAATGATGTTACTGAAGATTTGCAAAAGACTGAAATGGGTATTGCCGAGTACTCGTGAAGAAACAATCCGCAGGTACTACATCTTAGCCCATCCATAAACGCAAAATGATGATATAATATTGGAACAATAATCCTGTATTATTAAGTCATTAAAAGAAATGATAATATTTGAATTTTTCCGTCTTGAGCATGGAACAGGTTTAATATTCAAAGATATTCAACGTCGTGAATTTGGAATCTTTCCTGGGGAAAAAATATCTCTCATCGTCTTGGCAATTATATACAATATCAACGGAAATTTTTAATTTGCCTAAATCAATATAATAAATGCTTGGAGGTTTTTCAATATTACTTGGGTCTCCAAAAATTGGGAAAAGGTGATTTTTGTAACACCAGGAGAACAGTTTGTTTTCCAACATACATCATTCGTATATGTTGGTAGTATTTCCATCTAGTCGGACATATTTTGATGAATGCTATAAAATGATTGGAAGATTGAGAATTTCATCGGGTTGGGGATGTCTTTCTCCAGTCCTGTGGAATCTGGTCATGAATGGACTACTGGGGCCTCTGGGAGGAAAAGGGCATAAATCCATTGGATACGTCGACTACATAGTCGATATAGAACGAGAAAAATTCAACACCACGTTAGGGATCGCATGCAAGAGGCACTAAACATGGTGACCAGATGAATAAACGTGGGGGAATTGTTCATCAACCTTCAAAAAGCCACCATAGTAACAATAATTTGAAGACGGAAAATAGAGAGACTAGGGCCCATAAAACTTCGAGGAAAAACTCTATTGTGTAAAAAAGATATCAAATACTTGGGGGTGATACTGGTGAGGTTCATCTCATAAACCCGTGTTGAACAACTGAGACAAAATTGGTTTTCTTGATTTAACCCCATTCACTTGGTCATCCTTGATTGATCAACCGTGCCTACGAATATAAATCTGGGATAGGCTAGTTTTGATAATGAAAGGAAAGTACTTCAATGAAGATACAAAACAAAAATTAGTGCAATGTGGAGAAACTATCATGTTGTTTCGAAACACATGAAAAAAACATTCAAATATTGGCATGGAGTCATTTTCGTATTATTAACACTATTCACCTTATCTTTATTCATGAGATTTTTGCATTCGATAAGACCGAATGAAAGTTGCAGAACCACGAAATAACATAAGAACTGTTTTTTTCTTGAGTCTAACTCATGCATTCACAACCTTGACTGGCACTGTACACGGGAGGTCACAGTTCAAGATGCTACCATTTTTATTGGCAACTTTTTATTCGCGTTAGATGAGTTTGAAAGGTTAGGGTCGCAATAGCAAGCAACCTTGTACGGTTAAACAGCAATTTATTTCGAATTAGGAGTCGTCTAGGGAAATTTTCATCAATATGGATGTATCATTATCGACTATAATAGCAGGACACGATGTTTGTATACTGAATTCTTGAAACAATGATGTTATTATAACAGATACTCGATACATGCAGAATGGCCTCGAATACATCGTGGTTCCTGAAGAGGTTTTATGGTTTGAATAATGTGGGAAACGCTTCAAAACCCGTACTCCAAAAAAATATTTTCTGGCTGCAGTTCACGATTGATTGATGAGTTTCATATCCTCATAATATTTTTTCAATTTATCATTGAAAAACTCCGTTCAACTCTATAAAACTGTATGGTTGAATGAAACAAGTCATAAAAATATCATTCATATGTACCATAAACATGACTAATTACTGATGTAGATCTTTGTCTGTGTATTTATCAGACGACCTTTTATTTCTTGATTAATGACACATTGAACAAGTGCTACGCTGTGTGTATAGCGATTGCTGAAAACTGCCAATGCTAATTCAATTATTCTCTTCGTGTTGGCATTGATGTCTGGACTCTGCAAATATTTCAATAAATGAGTTGAAACGAGAATGTGAAATCAGTTTTATCTCAGAATTATTTGCTTACTATATATTACTCCTCAGTAAACTCACTTATGAAAAACTTAATGATGTTCTGGGGTTCGGAAGTTGATTTGAATCAAGTATTCTTGAAAAAGAGAATAATCAGACTGATTTTTGGAATGAAACCATCATACTCATGTCGCCCGATATTTTCAGCAAACAATATCATGATCATTTTCAATTTAATGATTTTGAAAGATTTTTGTTTTGTAAAAAATAGATTTGATTACTTTCCACTGAAAAACGACATCCGCAATTACAACACAAAGAACGCTAGTAATATGCACATCAGAAATTTTTATTCAATCACTTTCAGAAAGGACCTTTGTATATATGTAGCAAAATATACAACAAAATATATACGAAATCAAAAGTATCGATACAGTACTCAATTCAAAAAACATTAAAAAAATTCTGAAAGAAATGTGTTCCATTCAATTGAGGTATACCTTGAGACATGAATGTATTTGTATATAATAACACAATTTCCAATATGTTTAGTGTTTGGTATGTTTAGTGTTTGGTAAAATACAAACTTGTTCATTCGTTTGTTAATTTGGGTCAAATTTCCAAGTGAATTTTGACGATGCACTATGGTATTTTTGTTAGAGGAAAAACAGAATGGCGGCTCCAAGATGGCGGACGAGATTTGTAATTATGGTCCGATTTGATTCAAAATTGGCATGTGGGGTTTTTCGGGTCGGAATCATGAATTTTTTGTCAAAATTCATAAATTCAAGATCGCGGCTCCAAGATGGCGAACGAATTTTGTGATTATGGTCCGATTCGATTCAAAATTGGTATGTGGGGGTTTCCGGGGTCGGACATTCGAATTTTCTCTCGAAGTTCATAAATTCAAGATCGCGGCTCCAAGATGGCGAACGAATTTTGTGATTATGGTCCTATTTTAAAATTGGTATGTGGGGGTTTTCAGGTCGGAGATTATGAATTTTTTGTCAAAATCATAAATTCAAGGTAGCGACTTCAGGATGGCGGAAGAGTTTTGTGATTATAATCAAATTCTATTCAAAATTGGTGTGTGGGTGTTATTGGGGTCGGAGATCATGATTTTTTTCATCACAAAACTCACAGGGAAAAGACCTTGTGATAACGATGCTCTATTAGGGATGAACAGATTGAGGCGATCTAACTGAAAAGCAAAGAATAAAATAATATAATATAATAATAATAAATTTATTCACTCACATAATAATATAAGCAATACAATAAGTTATAATAGAAGTAGTATAAGATAAAAATAATGAAAACTCCACTACAACGTCCTATTGAATATCACACGACAGGCATTAATGAAATGGAGAATGGGTAACAAATACTAAATACTAAAATAAATGATATGATGAGTAAATATACTCGGTAAGTAAAATACTTGTTCCGAGACAGTGTAGCAATTAAGAATATAAATATAAAATAATAAAAAAAAAATAAAAACAAAAAAGTAATTGTCATAATATTAAAAATTGAAGCAAGAAACAGTAGATATATTCAACATTGACTTTTAGAATATTTGAATTTGGATCAATTTCATCTGGAGATTGGTTGCACGGGAGATGCGATATGGAAACAAAATACTTACCTATCCTTATACCTTATGAAATGTAACTTTATTTAATTATATTTTCGTTTCTATCAAACCATGAACGTATGCCCTAGGGCAGGTCAGCACAAATTTTTTTAGACTTTTTTTAAATGTTTTATTTGACATGTTTTTAAGTTCATCGGGGATGCTGTTGTAGAGTTTGGGCGCTAAGAACTCATTTGATCTTTGTCCTATAGATTTTGTCATGAAGGAATTAAGTGTAATTTTTTTTCTACTGTGTCATATTCATGATTGCTTTTTTGAATTTCTTACTTATGTGATAATTGATCATACATTTATAACTGAATTCCTGCCTGAGGTCAAACACTCCTGACTCCAGTGTAAGTCAGTTCTGTTGAGTAGTCCCATTTTTTATGTAACATGAGTTTCAAGAATCTTCGTTGTAGTATTTCTAAAGGTGTTATGTGTTTTCTGAGTGCTGCACCCTGCCAAGATGCCGTATTTCAGATGACTATCTACAAGTGCAAAATACACAATTTTAGTTCTTTCTGAGGTAATGTGCGACAAAGGTGTCTGAATTTATATAGAATAAATTGTAGTTTTTTATCATGTATTTGATATGGACATCCCACCTCAAATGGTCATCAATGAGTACACCCAAGTACTTAACACTTTTTGATGGTAGTATATGAGAAATCGATTCTTCTTCATATATTTCTATATAGTTAAAATCAGGTGTCTTGGATTCGTAGCATGTGAATGGTATATACTGGGTTTTCTCCAAATTTATTGTTAATAACTTCTGATCAAACCAATGTTTGATACGAGAAATTTCGGTTTGTACTGTCATTTTTAACTCCCCCCAGGTAGCTGCTTTGTAAACGATGGCCGTATCGTCTGCGAAGCCTATGATTTCTCCAGAGCTCTCAATTTTGAACAAATTATTGATAAATATCGAAAATAAGATCGGTCCCAGAACGGTCCCTTGTGGTACCCCAAACTCCACGGGAAGCTTATCACTGTACTCAGCCCAGACTCTTACACATTGATTCTGTTCGAAATATAGCTTTCGAAGAGTGTGAGGGTTTACCTCTTATTCCGATATCCTCTAGAGATTCCATAAGTAGTGGGTGACTAACAGTGTCAAATGCTTTAGCTAGATCTATAAACATACATAGGCAAGGCATACTTTTATCTAGGGCAGAAAATACATTATTTGTTAGGAAACTATCGCATCTTGTGTGGAAACATTTTCCCTGAAACCGAATTGCTTGTCGGATAATATTTTATACTTATTGAGATATGATACTAATCTATTTCTTAGACCTTCTCGAATATTTTTGCAAAGTTTGTTATCAGTGATATTGGCCTGTAGTTACTGGCAAAGGCATTTTCACCTTTCTTTGTATATTGAATAACAATTGTGTCCTTGAAAGCCAAAGGCCAGATCCTAAGGCCATACATTTATTTATAATGTATGTCAATGGTTCAATAAGATATTCTGAAATAGATTTTAAGGTTTCTGATTTCAATCCATCATAACCAGGGATTTATTGTTTTTTAATTCACGCAAAATTTCTCCAATTTCATGATGGTCCGTGTCAAGCATAACAAATGAGTTCAAGTTTCGTGGTCTTTGAAAGAGAATATTTTTGTTGATTTTTATGTTTTTGGCTAAGTTCTTTCCCATGTTTATGGAAGTTTCATTAAACTCATTTGCAATGCCTTTCGTGTCGGTTATGTTTTCTCCGGCTTCATTTATTAAACTGGTTATTTCCCTGTTTACTTTTTGGTTTTTTGTGATGTCTTGAACGACTGTCCACATTTTTTTCGAATTATTCCGATTGTTCTCAATAATATTTCCGTAATGAACCTGTTTTGCCTTCTTTATTAATGATGTTAGTTTATTTTTATAATTATTATACCTTTGCCTCAATTCCAGGTTATTCTGTTGTTTTTGGAGTTTTTTGAATAGTTCATTTTTTTTATTTACAGATGTAAGGAGAGCATTTGTCATCCAAGGTGCTTTTTTATGGTATTTTCTTTTAATTTTGATGGTTTCGGTACACTCTCTGACAATATTCATAGTCATATCCACGAATTTCTTTGTTGCTGATTCAATGCTTATTTCGGTGTAAACGGGTTCCCAACATAGGTATTGAAAATAACTGATAAAAACTCTTTAAAGACAGTCTTTCATTCAAACCGTGTACTAAAATGTATAAAATTAGTTTAAGTCATCGCTGATAATGACTTAATAATTTTTTGTTGAATTATTTGGTTTCAAAAAGCTTGTTGCGCGAATTTTAATGAAAATAATACTTCGACAAGTTGTTACTTACCAACCAATCATTGTCCAATGTAATTTATTGTTACCTACTTTTATGAATACTTCGCGCGACAAGGTTTTTGAAAATAAATAATTTAACAAAAAATTATTAAATCATTGTCAGCGATGACTTAAACTTATTTTATACGTTTTAGTACACGGCTTACAAAAAAGGTTGTCTCCAAGAACGTTTTTTATTAGTCATTTTATTTATTTCAAAATCACGATGTGATGTTCATTAAGTATATACAGTTTGTATTACAATACTCTGGCTGTGACTTTTCATATCCTTTACCCAACAAACAATATAAGTAAAATTCATGTCATTTCAACCTTCGAATGGTCAGCGACCAAATAGACGAAGGTAATTCACGTGATGAAATACAAATATGTTAGGGGATACTTTTTTATGCAATATGTCTTTGCGTTCCGTTCTTTGGTTGGATTGGGCTCATGAATACTAAATTTATATTGTTTTTATTCGATATTCTGAGCAGGAATACTGAAATCATCATTTCAATTCATAATACGGTTTAAAAATAAGCATTATTTTCTACTTCGTGGTGATGGTAAAACCAAGTATCTCTGCCTAGCCTATACCTTGTTACTCAAAGAAAACGACATATACTACAAAATTCGTAATAAGTGTTATTTCTGAAATTGAAGTGTATATTCTGGAATTGAACATAAAATATAAGTAACCTGTGGTAGAAGTCCATTGTATCTCGAAGTGGAGTGGTATTATTTTATGAAGTAGAAAAACTCGAAGTCGTCTCCACAATATAATATTAACAATCGATAGTTAACAGTGGTGGAAGGTTAAAAACCATCGATTAGGTATACATGTTCCGAACCTCTATAGGTTCATCATCAGCGGAAATAAAATTTATGGATTAAAAAAAATATTTTATAGGTTAAAGATTAAAATTATTTTAAGTCCAGAGATCATAATTTGGACCAAATGAAACTTGAGAATTCGCCTTTAAGGGCTGTGTCTATTTCATAAAATAAAATATAAGTGATGTTGAAAATAGTACGCGATAATTGAATTCAGTGCAAATTTTGCCATGATAATATCCATGATAATGTTATCTCGGTGTGAGGAGGGAATCAATATAGGAAGAGAAATATCCAATCTCAGAATTTCAAATATTGGATGGTGTATAGTGATTGGCTCAAAATTGTATTTTGACATTTCCGCGTTCCGCATACTCTGAATGCACTCTTAGAATGCTAACTTTGCAGAATGCGGTGCCCGAAAATATCTAATTCAATTTGTTTGCCAATTGTGACTACCTCTCTAAAACTCGAGATATTTTGATTTGCTTCAAAACTTTAATTCGACGTTTCCGGACGCCGTAATGAAAAGTGTTGAAATTATCGGAGTCATCGTTTCAAGATCAATCCATATTTTTTTGCTATTTGCTTTCGTTCTCTTCACTTATTCAACAAATTATTTTTCACCCTATGTCTTCGGTTCACTCTTGTTTGATTTTCTCCAACACACATGCTTTGGTACCTTCTTAGGACTTTTTTGTATACTTTTGCTTACTGCGTCATGAATCATGACCACTTCTTCAAACATAGGAGTGGAGATAAAAATGTATGATTTCTACAGTTACGATAAGCATGGAAATAACGTGATTATTACCTATGAATGATTAATACTATATTTCATGGAAGTCCGAATGGTAATGACCTTTCATAAGCGATTCTTTCAGAACAAAGTTTGTTCTCCTCCACAGTTACAATTTAGCAATATTCATTGAATTATCAGATTTATTTTCAATGTCATCCATGTCTTTGTTGTAGGAATAATTTCATTCTCAAATATTCCGTAAGATTATCCCTCATTTTTGATAATATTTTAGCTATATTTCAATAGGGAAAATTCTCTTTGAAGGTTATCGACACGAGGACCTCCTTCTAACGATGAAATTTCATTGGGCCTGTGAAGTATAAACTTAAAGGCGATGAGATATTTTCAACATTCTGATTTCTGGCAATTCATTGATTTCGTCATAATTTTATAACCAGGTAAAAGTGAATTTTTTAAGCATTCTGTAAAACAAAATTGTTTTAGTAAACTATATCTTCCAGTTAGAAAGATAGGCTATGAGTAGATTACAATTTTATCTAACATCGTTACTGAAAACTCAATCTGACTACCAGAAATGAATTTATATGGAAAAATTCCTGGTAGATGATTCAAAGAGCAGGCAATTGGCATACAGTTAACTTGAAAACTCGAGATGGGATTAACTATAAACTAAATAACGCCATATTATAGTCAATTAAGACAGTGAATTCCGCATTTCCCAACGATTCCTTGCCTTGAAATCAAATCTGCAATATACAATGATAGTTTATTGCATTATATCACTCTTAAGGTCATTGCGAATCACGATGTGAGCTTGGGATAGCTGTAACCCGCTGAACATTCGAGATTATCTATTGTTGTTGTCGTGTTTTTTTCGATGGAAATGTGTATTTGAGATGCAATGATAAAATTGCCCTGGAGTTGTAAAATTAATTTCGGTGTGCATATGCACGAAAAGATTATGAAGAGTGTGAGAATTGGTGATTATTTGTATACATAGGAATATTGTTGTCAGGAAAATTGACTTAGAATGGAAGAAAACGCGAGGATATCATTTGCCATTAAGAGAGATCGTCTTTCGAATCAATAACGTAATAGCAAGGATAATCATAACCCCATAGGAGCGTTCTATTTTTACAATTGTGGGAAACATAAAAAATATGTTGAGATTTTTTTTTCAGTTATTTTATAGAAAAAACGCTTTTTCGTCTTGTCGTGGCACGTCGAGAGGAAATTATTCCTTTTTTTCGACGAGATTAGTTTTTGGAATATCATTAATATTATCCTTTTTCTAATTTTCCATAGATTACAGTCTGAACAGCAATGCTTTGCTCAAGATATATGATATAATGAATAATGAAGAATTGATTCGGATATCAGTTCATGCTTGGTGTTTATCACAATGTTCTATTCAAAAAAATAAATTTGTTTTTCGCGCAGAAAATGTATTTAAAAAAAATTATAGCAGAGCGCTTTCGACTGTTTAGCCATCATCAGTGCTTCCTGAAAGTAAGTACTCATTGAACATTTTTATAATAGAAGATTATTTGATTTGAATTTAAAATCAAATTATGAAATGAAAACTGAGGTAACTTACTTGCCAAGTTTACAGGAAACCGTAAAAAGTATCTCTGCTGCATAAAACATTAATAAGTTCATGGTACCATGTTAAAATTCATTCTGGTCCATTATCATTGTGGATTGCAAATTGATATCTCTGGCCAATATTCATTGATGGAGTGAATTTGAAGCTTGACAATATGTGAGAAGAATGAAAGATAATTGACATGACAAGTGAATTTTGTGACAGAACTAGAAATCAGAAATAACCCTGTCAACTGGAACACAGATCTGATAATGCACAATCTAATGGGAACTTACATTTGTCAGATCTATATCAAAGCAAGCCAAGGGAACACATCAAGATTGTTGTGTAACTCTCCAATTTTGTGTCCTCATAATCGATCTCCGGTACAGAGATGAAGTCTGTTGAGAACCAGAAGACCAAAAAAGAGAAGAAAGAAGAAGGAAACAGCACTTGTTTGGCAAAAGGAGACAAATAAATTCCAAAATTAGCCATAAAAAATGTCTAACTCAACAAAGTTACATTCAGCCTCCACTAGGGGATGTTGAGTAAGGGTGGTGTCTAATGAGAACTAATCCCCAACCCAAAAGTCCAAAAGTACAAGGCTGGTACAACCTGATCCAAAATAAAAATAAACCCAAAATGATTTGTTCTCAGTGTTGTAGAGCAAGTTGTAATGAGAGAACACAAAGTGCGAAACGTTATTAAACACGTAATATCATCATTGAGATTGGAGTATGAAAGTATTTTAATTGTTAAACTGAACAAAAGTGAGTAGGAAAATATTTTAATAAGAAAATTAGTTGACTAAAATGTTTTAATTTTAGGCATCTATGAAGTGGAATGTAATATCTGTTTAAGTTAACTTGAGTGTTGTGACAAAGGACATTGTTGTGCAATTTATTATCTATGGATGAATCTTCAAGAAAATCTAGTCTGTTATGGTTGTTAAATCTGAGGTGATAACCGAAAGCTAATACGTCTTGGGGGTTGAGATGTTCATTCAAACAAACTTTCAAAAGTCTACTAGTTCTACCAATGTGAGCTGCATCACAATTTTCAGAGTTTAACTCATATATGCTTTTTTTTGACAGTTTATCAATTTTGTCTTTTGTGTTAACCAAGTGTCTGCAAAAATTAATGTTAGTATTGAAATAAATTTCAATGTTTTCCACATTGCTACTCATACAACCGGCTATTTTGTTGGATATATTGTCATTTAAAAAAAGGAGAGACACGAAATTGTCAGTAGTATCTACTTTAGGATGAGCTGAGTTATGTTATTTTTTATTTTCAATTCTTTCATTCATTGAAGTATTGATAATGTAAGGATTATAATTGTTGTTGGAAGCTATTTGTTTAAGAATATTCAGTTCATTTTGATGATAAACTGTGGAAAGAGGTATATTTAAGAGTCACACATTGAAATTCAAGTGATTATTATTTTTATGAATTGTACGATCAAATTCTACTTCAAGAGTGAATTTTATGCTGGGATGTATTTGATTGATTTTATTTCAAAGAATTTGAGCAATTTCAATGTTTCCATTCACAAAAACTTAACAATCTTCAACATATCTATACCAGTGTAAAATGTCCAAATATCTGCTGAGGGAGGTAATAAACAGCTGTCCATAACGAGTTCTTCAGGCTGTTGATAATATTTATCATCAAATACGAAAAGGATGTTGTGTTGCTCTACAACACTGAGAACAAATCATTTGAGGCTTATCTTTATTTTGGGTTAGCATCTCAAGGTTGTACCAGCCTTGTACTTTTGGACATTGGGTTGGGGGTTAGTTCTCATCAGACTTCCACCCTAAGTCAACATCCCCTAGTGGAGGCTGAACGTAACTTTGTTGAGTTAGTCATTTTGGAATTTTTCTGCCTGTCTTTCGTCAAATAAGTGCTATTTTTTTCTTCTTCTTCCTCTCCTTTTTCTGGTCTTCTTGATCGAAAACTGTGGGACTAGCATAGTTCTCATCAGACTTAATCTTTGTACCAGAGTTCGATTACGGGAATTCAAAATTGAGAAGTTACACGTCAATCTTGATGAGTTTCCTTGGCTTGCTTTGACATAGATCTAACAAATGTGGGTTTTCATTAGGCTGTTCATTATCAGATCTGTGTTCCAGTTGAGATGGTGGCTTATTCCAGGGTTATTTTTGATCTCCAGTTCTGTGATTCCTTGTCACAAAATTCACTTGTCATGTCAATTATCGTTCATTCTTGTCACGTATTGTTAAGCTTCAAATCCACTTCATCAATTAACATTGGCCAGAGATATCGATTTCCAATGATTTGCAATCCGCGATAATCCTGGAGCAGGATGAATTTTAACATGTTTCTACTCTGAACTTATTAATGTTTTATGCAGCAGAGGAATTTTTTACGGTTTCCTGTAAACTTGACGAGTAAGTAACATTACTTTCCATCTCATAATTTTCTATTCTAATCAAATAATCAACTATTTCAAGAAATTTCAATGAGTTCTCACTTTCAGATAGCACTGATGATGACTTAACAGTCGAAAGTGCTCTCCTATGATTTTTTTTAACTAAATTTTCTGCACGAAATACAAATTCATTCCTTCGAATATATCGATACGAGCACACAGCATAAGTGAAAGGTCTATTCACACTACGTTCTGTCTCACAAATTCATAATTGTTCGAATAATATAAAAAATGGGCAGAGACACATAATTAGTCCAGAAATAATTAGGTATTGAACAACGTATATAGTTGATGGAATCAGTATGAAATTATCAAATTTAATACCTTTCTCAATTATTATCACAGATGCAACAAAACGCATTTTGTCCAAGAATTATAATCGTTTTTCTGGAAACTCATACTGCTTTTCATTTAAATATGGTTAATAATACATCCATCAGTATTATGATAGAACATTTCCTTACGACATAGTATTTAGCAACAAATAGTTCTTTGCCTCTACTGTAAAAACTAGTCTGTGGGACATAATGCGCTTTGATAAGTTGCTCCTCATTTGGTAGAGTTTATTTTGAAACCAGTCTGTGACTAATTCTGCCGTTGTATCGTAATGATAGTCAATACGGGAGTCCTTTATATCTTCAGCTGATAAGGCCAAAGCATTTGATAGAAAACCATTTTTTGTTCCAGAATGAATTAATGTAACACGCTTTTCTTTGTTCAATGGAGCTTTGGTTGTGCATTGACCAGACGAATCTACGCACCCTCTCTCTGGAACTTCATGAGTGTCAAACCACGTCTCATCCAGATAAACAATATCCCTCCCTACGTCTCTATATTCAAGGCTTGTAATGAAATATTCCATCTTCCATTTTTTTTAACGGGCCGATGATATAATTAATTTCAAACTTGTTTCGTGATATGACTTTTTCAGTGTCTCACGGCAAATCTGTTCCTCTGTCATCTTTTTTTAACTTTGCATCAGAGTTTTTGGAGTAGCGGTCATTTGTTCCCTATCCAATGGCATATATTTTTCGTAAAATTATACCCACATAACACACGTCCAGAGCCATCTTCTCTTCTTCTCTTCACTTACTTACCTTGGTTTTAATTTATATTACTGTAGGTACTCTGCCAAGTGGGTATTTCAGTCTCCTTACATTCTCACCATGTGTATAATGTTTGGATTTTTGCACAGCTCATCTTGTTTTCCCTATATGTTGTATGTCATCCATGTTTTCCAGACGTTGTAAGTCCTATTACTGTTTTGTACAGTCTTATTTTCATAGCCCCCGATATATCTCTGCATTTAAACAAATTTCATCTTCTCTCGACTCTCGACGACATCACTAACATTAAACTACATTTCGTGTGAAAAGTCAGAAATCAATTTGGGATTAGCACTTAATATTGTTTGTGATATTTCAATGAACTAATGATATCTTTCGAAGCATAATGCGGAAAATTGGTACAGTTGATAATAATTATGAATATGAAAATGAAAGTTGATATTGATTGAAGGTTGATTTTCGTGCGGTAAAAGCTATCTTTGCGATAATGCAACCATCCAAAGATTAATAATGGTATATTAGGTGAAATACTCAAATGGGGAAAGTCCAAACTAAGCCTGCCTCGGTGAGTTAATGCGATAACTGGACGATTTTTACTCAATAGAGAATTATTTTGACTATTTCACGCACCTTGGAATTTTCACAAAATCTGTCCAATCAGAAACCAAAGACAGCTTGTATTATCGCGAAAACACCAGCTGTCTTTCAATTCTGATTGGTCTATCAGCATCGTGTTTTCAACGACGTAACCATGGATACGGATCGCAATGCAAAGTTTGACAGTTTGACCAAAAATAATTGTAGCTGCAAACGTCAAAATTAGTCAATTCGGTGCTACTAATAAACCAAAATATTGAAGAAAATATACCCAGTAACACAAAAAAATCAAAATCTTATATATTCTGTGGGGAACGCAACTACAAATAAGATGCAGAGAATAGCAACGAAAGATTAGCATTAATTCTGAAAGACTGGGCATTCAATATGCGGAAAATTGATGGTAGTGATTACAAGGAGAGTGTTATTGAAACCATATGGAACACTACTGCAAAATAATTACAAGAAAAATATTTTTGTGAGTATCAGAGACATCTTGATCCCTTCAAAGATATAATGTTTAAGGAGGCGAGGGCGGCTCGAGATAGTAGGAGAAAACTGTTGCAAGCTGTACCCGAAAAAAAGAAAATAGGTTCTGTCGCTATGACTCAAGACGAATATAGAAATATGTGCTTACAATAGGACGAAGACACGCCAGAGGGACTCCAAAAGAAGTTTTTTCACATAGCTGCAGTAGAACTAGCTTGGAGAGGTAACGAAGTAACTTTTTCCATGTTACATTTTTTTAAGGAAGAGACTGACAACAAAGGCTGTTTGAGAATAAGAATTGCATATAGCCCGATATTCTCCAAAACCCGCCAAGGTGGTGATAAAAACTGTGCAGATACTAAATGGCTTACTCCAAATAACGGTCATACTATTAAAAATTTTTACAATTTAGAATGATTATAGTCGAGAATAATGTATTATGTTCGTGCTCATAAAAAATTATTTATTGTTATAGGTAACAAATAATAATTAAAACAAATTGTTTATAGTTACAATAAATATTTCATGATTATAATTAAATTTGAATTATTTATTAGTATTAAATTTCTTCCTCTCATTCTGCCGAATTAAAATTTTTTGACCTTTCACTTTGTTCGTGAAATAGTCTGATGAAATACCACTCGTGATTGAATTTATCTTATAAGTCTCTCTTTTATTTCTAAACTCAACTGAGTTGCTTAGAGCAACTCAGTTTCGTTTAGAAATAAATCGACAGACTTATCGCGAAAATTCAGTCACTATTCGTATTACTACTGAAAATTCCACTCATGTGTTGGAATGTCCATAAGAGGTGTGGAATTATCGTTGAATTACACCGGTAATCCACCTACTATGTGGATTATCGCTGTAATTCAGCGCGGTAGGTGACAATTCAACTGCAGTGACAATATTACTTACAATAATTGTAGTATCAACTATAACAATAAATAATATGAATCTTTTTGTATTCTTGAAATATTTTACCGAATACCATTGGAGCTTTAAAAATCAACCAAATAATTCTGAAAAAAACCTTTTTTGAGAAAACTGCACTCGGTAATTTTTTTCGTTGTTTCAAGAAATTTCTCTTCTCCTTTGGATTCGGGCAATCTATGCTTTAAAACACGTTTTTTCAGAATTATCGGTAATTTTTAATGCACTTATGGTGTTATTCCCGAACATTAATGTATTGTGAATTCACTGTTGGAAATATTTTGAATATTATCTAATAGATTTTTGGTCGTCTGCGAAAAATAACATTCTCGAAAAACTGTGTGATAGAGATTCAACCAATGGGGCGTTAGCAATTTTGTTATACGGTGTTAATTATCTGTAAGCTTTCATTATGGTACCAGTTTGTTTCAAATGCATTATATACACATAATATTGAGAACAATCACTGTGGAACTACTATGTCGCAAGATCTTCAAACGCAGAATGAAAAATGAAAAATATTCAAAAACCCATTTAGTTTCGATGTTTTCAGTTATTAATGTTGAAATCAAATTTTTTTAACATTTGATAATTAATTATACTAATTTCACAATAAAGATACTGAGGAAATATTTTTCAGAACACACTACCACTCGAAGATTGGCAAAATCTGATAGTTGAAAAGGAAAACATTCCCAAAAAAATAACTTCATTTCTATCGTGGATTTTTCTATTCACAGAAAAATATTTCTATTCAATATTTAATTGGGGATGTTTCCCCTTTCAACATGAATACCCTACAAGAGGTTATCTTGACGATGGAAGATAGTGACTAAAGTTTATCTTTCAGTCGCAGATGATTCCACATCTGATTTTATGAACCATGTTCAACAAATCAATCTAATAGCTATTTATTAAATAGATTCGGGATAATACTCATCGTTTCAATTCACTGTATCCTGAGGAAGCGTCCATCGAATCCGGGGAGGTTGATTCAATTTTGATCTAAATTAACTTGTGTTGAGTTCTTATTTTTTATCGAGAACAACATCAACAAAGAAATTGCCTCCATTCTATCATCGCATGACAACTGCTTTCCAACAAATTTGGTAGGAATGAATCGCATTTGGTTATTTCGTAAAAATTATGCTGTTATATACAACATTACATGCATATTTGCCCTTGGTTTTGATTTATATTACTGTAGGTACTCTGCCAAGTGGGTATTTCAGTCTCCTTGCATTCTTATCATGTGTGTAATGCTTGGATTTTCGTACAGTCATCTTGTCTTCCCTATATGTTTATGTCATCCATGTTTTCAAGACGTTGTGGAGTCTATAATGTTTGTACAGTCTTATTTCATGCCCCGATATATCTTTGCATTTAAAACTATGCAAAACATTTCTCAGGCTTTGTTTCCCTATTTTTCGTTATGGAAAATATTCAAGTATTAAACATTTTATTTTGAATTCCAAATACCTGCGATCGAAATGCGAATTGCTAATTTAGCAAATCCCGTTGGTAGTACAAATAATTCAGGATTAATCCACAATCATACCACAAAATAAAGTTATAACCGTTTTCCCGTTGCAAATTACGTGACAGTACAAATCACTGCAATTCTTAAGAAACATTTCTCACACGGCATTTATCGAATTACCATATTACAGAAAAGAAATAAATATATACGTTTTAAATGCAGAACCACATTTTTACAATAGTGCTGTAGTCGACATGAATATTCAATTAAAAGAACTAAAGGTCGCCAAGCTTATTTTATTGTAACGACCTTCATCTTGACTTAGGGCTATTCTCAGTGGAACGAACATGACGGAGAACACAGAAAACCGCAGGACAATAATGATATTATGGTCTGGTGCGTTCTCAACTTTTTCCTGCGTTTCGGAAACGTTCAGATTCACTGATTTTGTTAATACATTATTTATGGCCTTGTTTTTCAGACAAGTACGCGTCCGTGGATCTCTCTTCATCTTAATTGATGTTTGGGTTTTGTACGGGCTTGTATTTTTCTTTTTTTGTACCAGCATCATTTTGGTTGTTCTGGGAAGAATGGCGAACAAGAAAAACATGAAGCAACAATGAACGTATATAATCGAATTTGGAGAACTTGACTTCATCACTCACACAAACGTTTGATACTCATGTAATCTCTGTGAACTTTATTATCGCGATATAAAACAAAACCAATTTTTTTTTCAACGCCTATGACTGGGGTTTCATTGGGGTATCTGCATTAATTCCATTCAGTAGGAATTTCAAAACAAATGTTTGCTTATACAACGGTAGTCTAAAAAGTTTCCGACCCAAACATAAAGGTGGCAGCAACAATATATAGGGAAGGTACTTACCAAAATTTCAACCATTTTAGACGCACAGTTGTTGTTTGGCAATACGCCTACGCAAATCATATACGAGTTGGACGCTGTGCATGGGAACCATCATTTGCCACGGTGATATTTTGGGCAGTTGAATTTGAACACGGCCTCACCAACTTTAGAAAAACGCAGACATCAAGCATCCATTATGTTCTTGCACAAGCTATAAATAGGTGGACTCACCAGCACTATTATCTCAGATTGATTTCCACGTGCCGAGATTGGAGTCTATATCAAATACCACCTTAGAGTGCAAAAGAGCTCAAAAAAATATTATGTCTAAAGCTCCGATCAATGGAATGTGTTGTAATGCAAATAAGCTATCAAATATATGTGATATGCAATAAGTCGGAATCAAGTAATAAATCTCGAGCATACTCATAAGTGATTCAGGATTAAACCATGCATGATCTATTTTGTGTCTCATACCTTATGTTTATTCTTTGCACTGTTTCTCGTCAATTCTCGTGTATGTTTCGATAAACTGATACTAATATTATCTTGTAATTATTATCTATAATATTAATTGCCTTGTAAATGGTTCCTTTTGGGCAATACATGCTTTACTATTATTATTTCTTTCATTCTGAATAATTCCAGTCAGGCCCTTACTTCCGAAGCTCCGACCCATTCGGAAGGGCGTGCTGGTAACATAAACCAATGACCCCTCCCCACATCCGTGAGGTGAGAGATCATTGGGTCCGAAAATCATGAGTCCTGAGCAGACGTAACGGTCCGAGAATGACTGCCTTCTGCATGCGGCCGGCTAGAGATTCTGCATATTAACAACATGCCGGTATACTTTCCAGATTTGAGAGTAGCGTGGGCATCATTCCACCAAGGGCTCCTATAATCAGAACCACTATCTTTACAGAATGGTATGGGTAGGGTCTGCGCAGCTCGAAGAGTAAATCTCGATACTTCGTCCGTTTCTTTTCCTCTTTTCGCACGATATTCGTCTCGCCCGGAGCCGAAAACTCCATGACGTATATCGTTTCCTGCTGGCGGTCGAAGAGGACTACATCAGGCTTATTGGCTTGTATTTGCCTGAGGGTGGGGAATGAGTAGTTCCAATAAATTTGGCACTTCTCATTCACCACAACGGAGCGTATGGCAGCACTGGTGTCTCATCGATACCGTAGGAGTGTCGTAAATGATAATACAGCACTCGTAACGCCGCGTTATGACGATGGATATTGAGACCGCAAGTGCATGATGTCTCAGGCGCTCCACAGCAGGCCCTGCATCTCGTGTCAGGGACCTATATACCCATCACGCGGCTCTGGTAGACGAGAGTGTTGAGAACACCGTTCTGGCAAGCCGTGATGAATCCCTCAGTCTCCGACTTGAGTCCACCTGACCTAACGAAAGCGGAGGTCAGCCTTTCGGATGAGCCGTGGTCTTCAATATCTTTGTAGAAGATTCCATGCATCGGCTTATCCTTGTGGAGCTGCAGATGTACAGTATGGACTCCTATATGGACTTTCCGTCGAGCAGGCTCCAACTCGGTGATAGAGTCATGGATTTCCCGCTCGATGTCGAATACAAGACCGAGTTCATCTGCTGCACGGATTGCTGCCTTGAAGAGAAACGCTCCTTCTCCTGTGATCTCATTTTCTTTGACCATGCAGAGAAGGGGATCCAAGCTCCTGACGACTTTACAGGCTCCATTCAGTACCATACTCTTCTGTAGACCCTCCAAACTCAGAAGTCCACGGCCTCCCTGTTTTCGGGGGAGGTGCAACCGTGGAGCGGACGATTTCGTATGCAAACTACGATGTAGGTGCATCATTTTGCGAGTCTCTACGTCAATTCCACGCAGCTCTTCCAGGGTCCACTCCACCACCCCAAAGGAGTAGATTAGTACCGGAACCGCAAGCATGTTCATGTTCGACAGTTCTGATGTCCAGATCTGCCGGAGTTTCTGCTGATACTTGCCGCGGAGAGCGTATTTTAAATCAGTGGCTACAATCCTCCACAGAATCAAATAGTTCCTGAGACATTCGATGAGCTTCTGATGGGAACAGATAAACCTGTTTTGGTCATGGGTGATCTGAACCCTAAGCACGTACAATGGAGTCGTGTAACCAACGTGAATGGTAGACGGTTGAGGCAACACAGCGTCACGTATGAATACCAGGTGTTGGCTCTAGATGAGCCGACGCATTTTGGTCCGTACAGGCCGATTGCTTGACATTGCCCTGGACAGGAATATTCAGGAACTGGGATAACACGTCTCGCGAGTTGAGTTTGGTCACAACCTGGTAATACTATCAATGGGAGGTGATCTTCCGCCCCAGGCGGATCGAATGTGCACTAAGGAGAATGGAAAAGATTCCGTTCGCTTCTGGAGGGAGGTAACTGTGTTCCTGAGAAAAGTGATTCTTCACTTGAGTTGGATGAGGCAGTAGCCGTTAGATACCACAATGAAAATGTTTTGGAGGATTCCTCCGCAGGATTGAAATCTCTTTCGCGAATAAATCGCACGAAAAAGCGTACCAAAGGGGTTGTTCCCTGCGGACAAATCCGACTAACGAATTGAATAAGAGGTTGGAGAAAGTGTTCTGGAATTTAGGAACGAAAGATTTGGCATAACCCTACAAAAATTAGAAATTTGTAATCAATACTGCAAAATTAATCGAAATAAAAAATAAAAAAAGATTTATCTCCTCCTTATGCATGGTGAGGCCAAAATATGCTATGACCCTGAGTCCAAAGCCCAAGCTTTTGCAGACTCGATGGAAAGACAGTTTAGAACGAGCATCTAGACGATGATCTAAATCGTAATCTCTCGCTGGAAGATCAGGTCCACCGCATCCTTAGGGAACCCAATCATGATGACATTCGTCCAGCCACGTTGGATGAACTTAAGGCTCATATCAAAGGATGATAATCCAAAAAATCGTCTATCGTATGATTAGGTATTTTCCGGATAACCAGTTGCAATCACTATTAATTATTATCAACAATTCTCACGCCTCAAGAGATTCCTTCGGAGGTGGAAGCATGCCATTGTGGTTATGATTCCATCATGAACAAAACCCGACCTTCCCGCAAAACTATCGGCCGATCAGTTTGCAATGCAATTCAGCTGATGTGGCTGAGAAAATCGTTCTGGAGAGGCTTGACGAAGAAGTGGAGAATAGGAATGTCCTACCTAATGAACAATTCAGTTCTAGACGGTGCTCACTCCACCGAGGTTCTGAGGCTGGTGGAGGACAAATATATTTGATAAATTTTAACAATAACGCTCACATCGTCTTTTCAGACATCAGCAAAGCTTTCGTCAGAGTGTGGCACGAATGCTTTTTTGCAAAGCTGATAGACTTCCATTTGTCGTTTAGTTCGGTGAAGTGGATTGAATCATTCCTTTAAAGTAGGACATTTCAGGCCAGGGTCGACAATCCAGTACTGTTTCCTGTATTATACCCCCTTAACACATCAGACATACCAAGAGGCGAACATGTGAAGATATCCTTATTCGCTGACGATACAGCTTTGCTTTCCTCTGCAGCCGACCATCTGATGGATGTTGTTTATTTGCAAAATGCATTGAACGACCTCCAGCGGAGGTATTTGGAGTGGAAAATAAAGCCGAATCCTGATAAAACACAGGCGATTTTGATGGGTCGCAAGGAAAGCAGCCCGGATAGGGGAGTGACTATCTTTGGAAGAGAGGTAGAATGGCCAGAGAAGGTCAAGTATGGAAATAACTGTGGATCGCGGGCTCACCTGGAGACCACAAGTCAATATTGTTAGGGATAAAATTGTCAACAAGAATATGTTCTTCATACCCCCTGATTAACAGGAGGAGTAAACTATTCTTAAAAATAAAGTGAATATATACAAGATGATGTTCAAGCCTGTCATTCTGTATGCCTCAGCCGCCTGGAGCCAAATCTGCAAGTCAAGCAGTGGCGTCCTGGAACGGGCGACAATGATAGTCCTTCGGACGCTCCTCGGTACGTGCGGAACGATAGGATCCTGGAAGACTTAAATCTGCCTTCCATCAGAAGCAGCATCAGAGGAAAGTGCACTGGAATTTTCTCGTGAGGAAAGCCACTGACATATACGATCCCTCGTACTTCAAACGTCCCAGTCACTCTCTGGAGTGATGGGTAGCGGAACTGCATCTTTAATATAAGTTATTATTTTTTCCAAATTTTTTATCAAAATTCCCTCTCGATCATTGTTTGAGAAACACCATCACGGCATGGACTAGAGACCGGTCTCTATTTTAATTTAATCCTGAATTCGTGATTGGATGTGGCCCACTTATTTGAAGTCCAAAGAGCTTGGTTACATTAACAGTGATACAAGATCTTGAACTCTTACCCCCATATCATCGACTTTTCCACCCAAAAGGAAATCGCTTGATTCGGAAATTTCTAAGGAATTCTTTTGTTCTCTACAACGAATTTCGCATATTATTCCTAACATGCGGAAATAGGTTTATGTTTATATTTAGCATTAGTAATGATAATGACATAACTCAACATGTGGTGAGAACTTGAAACCCCGACCTTACACATCATCAATGTTACTGGAATTCACGATAATTTAATTTAAAACATTGTTTTAAAAAAGAGTACAATTACATTGAACGATTGAAAACCATTCAAGATCACTTATTATTCATTCTACACACCAATAATGCCCTTGTCCTTCCCCAAAAATCCAGATTCCAAGAACTTCTGTTTTAAGGTGAGTGATTCGACTTTTTTTATTAATTAGTTTTTTTTTATTCGATAACTTGCATAATCACAGAGATGTGGTTAGAAAACGATTGTTTTTGAAAACCTGACCAGTTTCTTGGACGAATGGCGAAAATTGGTGAGGCATAAATAGTTCATCAGGAAATTTCAGATAAACAGAGGAATCTTTATCTGACTACGCTAACGGCAACATTTGTAAAAGTTCTATTTCAAGTACACCAGTAAAGGCAAAATACTAGTTATATCGATGGATTTAGAAATAATTAAATAAGTGAAGCATGATCTGTGACCGGCAGCAGTAAATATTCAGTCTATTCACAAATTGTTTAAGGTAGTTTTTGTTATGTTACAATTTTTTTCATACCTATTTAGAACTTGTTGGGAAGAAAACGTGCATACCTATTTTTGTCATTCGTACCTAACATTTCATCACGCGATTACGAGAAAAAAAACAATACGATATATTACCACTCATTCGAAAATATCGAATCACGATTGTTGTTTTTTTCCACACTACCAAACTGACTTTTTGTTATTTCAAGAAGGCATATTGCAATGAACTTCCATAAAATGTATATGTTATAATATACTGTGCAGTAGGTTTCATCGCCATTATTGGAATGATTTTATTTTTGATTATTCGCACATTACAAGCAGACTTTTTCGAAGAAATTCCAGTAGGAGCAACTTATCCAACGACAGACTCACTGTGAAAAGTTTCGGGTAAAATATCAGTTTTATGCATAGAATATATCCGAATGGAAATATTCATTTCCTTGCAGTAATTGTTTTGTCAATATGATTTCACATGATCAATCATACTTATTGTGAATATATATTTTATTTTTCACAGTGAACCGCTTCTCAATCGACATTTTTTAAAGGAAGTATAAGTAATTGTTAGGATGTAAATGTCGTTTCACTGACGAAATTTCACTCTATTCATTATGAAAATGTTGTTTTTTCAAAGGTGATGGGTAGAAGTAAATAAAGGACCTTTCTGAAATTCCAAATTGGAAATAATTCCCAGCTTTAAACAATCCCATTCATCACTTCTTCAAATAGAATTGCGCGGAACTTTAGCGTAAATGTATCTTAACTGTTTTCTTGAATAAAAATTATCCACTGTCCTCTGAGTAATTTTATAAAGATAATGTGCCATTCATCTTGACTGGAATATGTGTATTCAGCTCTTGCTCGCTCATTGTCATTGTTATGGTACTTAATATTACTTCCTGTCCTTCGCAAGATCATTATCTGCAATAATATATGTGAGAACAGAACCATCTAAAAATAACTTATTTATTGATGAAGTTCTATAGAAAGAGTAGTAGTTTGGACTTCGAATTTGTGGGGGTGTCCACTAGGAAAATCTTATTCATTCACAGTTCATATACTCGATTCAGAACAGCAAATAAAAAGCCTTGAGTAACAGTTCAGCTTCTCCGTGTTGATTTGTTTTCGAAATACTATCGTTGCATATTCCATGATTAATGTTTGGCAAATTTAGCATGTTATTGTTGAAGATCATCACCCTAGTAAAAATATTCATTGATAGTTATGAAATGACCATGATTCGTTATAAAACAAACATTCATCAGAAATATATTTTACGAAATTAAATTGAAAAACAAGATTTTGAGATAAGAAGAAAAAACAAAAGACGAAGACAACAATATGCACTAGGATTCATGAACTTGGGCTGGATCAAAGATGTAGAAATAAGATCAATAGACAAATTTATTAAATGGTATACAAAATTCTTTGAATTTAAACAATTTCTGTCACAAAATGATGGAAGGATATTTTGACTTGATGAGTCTCCTCTATGAGTCTCCTCTATGAGTTCTTGAACATGATGGAATTAAAGTTACATATATATTTTTATGAGAATCGTAAAATCCTTAGAATAAATTAGAAATACCTCTGAAATACAAACTATTTTGCAACCTCAAATATTATCTATCCATATTAAACCTCAATTGTCTTACACGTCCAAACTCCTCATGCGCCATTTAACAAACAGAAAATAACCCCAGTCACTCGATTCAAAAAATCAATCTTTCGATATTCGAAAATATATATGTGGGGAATACCTTGATCTATACTTAACAACTAGCAGACTCGGCCACGCTGTGGCTAAGGTTTTTGTTATAAACTAAAACTAAAACCCGACAGACGTTGTCCTGTCCAAATTTCTATGTTCCCTAAAATGTTTTTCCCGAAAACTCTCGTCCGTAGAATTTTTTTTTTTTATGTTTTCCTTTATGTTGTCCCATCTAGATTATGCTTTTGACTCCTTCCGCTTCCTGTTGTCCCATTATCTCGTTTTCCCGTTATCCCATTTTTCTGTTACCCATTTTTCATTTTACCCCGTTATCCCGTTATCCCCTTTTTCTTTATCACGTTATTCCGTTTTCCTTTTCCCCTTATCCTGTCATCCCGTTATCCCGTTTTCCCGTTTTTTCGTTATCACGTTATTCCCGTTATCCCGTTATCCCATTTTCCTGTTACCCCTTTTTTTCTTTATCCCGTTATCCCGTTTTCCCGTTATCCCCTTATCTTGTCATCCCGTTATCCCGTTATTCCCGTTATCCCGTTCCTACTCAATCCAGTCAACAGATACCGCCATCTGTTAGAATCGTTTGGAGCTAACAGATAATTAATAAACAAATAATTTGCAATAAAATGATATTGCGGCTATAAATTGATATGTGAGCTATCCTATCTTTCGAATGAGATCAAACTGCACAATTAATATATATATATATATATATATATATATATATATATATATATATAAATTACGCGTCACGTTGTTTGTCCGCGATGGACTCCCAAACTAGTAGTCAAGGGAAACGGTAGGAGAACACCAGTCATGGGGACCACCATGCTTTTTTAAAATGATGCCATTTGTAAAAAAACATGGCGACCTCCATGATTGAGTTTCTACTATATGAATTTAATTTATACTTCAGTCTGAATAACACATACTAACATAAACACGTAGAACGCTCGGAACTGGAGCAATATATACATAAACTGACTATCCCACTGCACAGGAGCATACATATGGAGAATGCTTGGTAGACGATAGTGGGGACGCTACGAAGCAGCGCACAAAGAGGAGACCGAGAACGTGTATCGAGTTTGAAATCACAACGATTCTAAAAAAGTTTCACTTCAATAAACAAATAATTTGCAATAAAATAATATTGCGGCTATAAATTGAGATCTATCTTTCAAGTTAGATCAAACTGCACACGGTGTGCAAATTTGATTGAAATCGGTTGAGTAGCTTAGGAGTCCATCGCGGACAAACAACGTGACGCGTAATTTATATATATTCAGATGTCCTCCAAAACATGGTTATCTTTCTGTATTGATTGAACTGATTCATGCCCGTAGGTCATATTTTTCAAACGCTTCTTTGATTCGATGCAGCAAATTTGAGAAATATTATTTTGATAAATATGGCGCTACGCTAGCGTTTCTCGTTTATCAATGTTAGTTAATTGAAAATAATCCACATTAGTGGACACGGAATTTTAAGAAAATTTTTTTCCCAATTTTGTTATTCCTTATACTTGATTTCAGGTGATGAATAGGTTGAAAGGGCCTTTGTTGTTGTTTTTCATTCATTTATGCCTCCAAAGTGCGAAGTCGAGCGAATTAGTCCAGATAGTGCAACTTATCTGCCTTTGCCCTTTTGATAAATAGAGTATTTTTGAAGTTCAACCGTTCAAATGTTTCTGCTACAAACATGAAAACTGCGGTTGCATTGTGATAAGGTTTGAATCAAACTGACAATATTTGTCTAATAAGAATAAATGTCTACAATGAAGTCGAAGATTAATTCCTCAGAGTTACTTTGTCTATTATCAGATATTGAAGCCCGAATCGATTCGGATGAGCATGACATGATACAATTCACTCTCCTCAAATCATTTATTTTGGAGCTAAATTTTAGAAATCTATAAAATACCAAGTAGAAATTCGAATAGAATTGATAAACCATACAGGTATACCACCAACTACTATCGATTTGCTGCCAGAATGGGAATATAATCCGAACCTACACTTCCCAAAGTCCAAAGATCAGAGCCATTATGTTACTTATGTGCTACATGAGAATATTCTACTATGTGCTCCACGTCTTTTAATAACTTCAACTATTTAAAAAAATTCATCATCTATTTTTATGAATAAAATATGGAAGCAAATCAGTGTTAACCATCGACGGAGGCAATACAAAACAGGCTTATGTTTGGTTATGCCGGTAATGGATGGATTGACAGAATGAACAGAATGAATGCATAGATAAGCTGCATTCAACAAGCTTCGTCTGTTGCCAGCGGTAAACTACTGCCGTGACGTTTTCAATGATACGACAAAATGAAATTCCATGCAGTTTAAAA
Source organism: Gonioctena quinquepunctata (assembly GCA_018342105.1). NCBI lineage: Eukaryota > Metazoa > Arthropoda > Insecta > Coleoptera > Chrysomelidae > Gonioctena > Gonioctena quinquepunctata. Next base: position 31,843 of record JAFIRS010000878.1, on the reverse strand, counting down.
ATGTATTGAATAACGTACAAGAAAACGAAAGCAAATAGCAAAACAATAAAAGATTGATGTGTTGAAACGATGACTTTGAAAATTTATCATTTACTAATCATTGCAGCGTCTGGAAACGTCGAATTAATAAGGTTTTTAAACAAATCATAATATCTCGATTTTTTTAGAGGTAAGTCATAATTGGCAAAAAAATCAATTGGTTATTTCCGAGCACGGCATTCTGCAAAGTTAGAATTCTTCTTCATATCAAACTAAAATTTTTGAGCCAATCACTACACACCATTTGATATTTAAAATATTATGATTGGCTATCTCTCTTCGGATAGAGATTTCCTCCTCATACTGAGATAACATTATCATGGATATTATTATGGCAAACTGTGTACTGAATACAATTATCGCGTACTATTTTCGATACCACTGGTATTCGATGTTCAATTCCAGAATAAATACTTATTACGGGATTTTGTAGTATATATCGTTTTCTTTGAGTAACTAGGTATAGGCTAGACATAAATACTTGGTTTAACCATCAAATAGTAGTAAAAACTGTTTATCTTTTCTCCTTATTAGGAATGAAAATGATCATTTTAGTGTTTCTGCCCAGAATATCGAATAACAAGAATATAAATTTATTATCCACGATTCCAATCCAACCAGAGAATGGAAAGTATAGTCATATCGCATGAAAAAACATCCCATAACAAATTTGTGTTTTATCGCGTGACCACAATGTGAAAGGGTCTGAAATCCCAAAATAAGGAAGTAAGGAATAAAGGTTACTTTCGACTTTGCATGACGCCTATGTGTTCTCAAAGTTGAAATTTTAGGAAAATGCGACTTGAAGGTCCCATATGGGAAGATGCCATATTTTTTGACTTGAAGCGTTTCCGCCATTGCAAAAATGATCCATAATTTTCTTGAATCGACTATATTTTAATGATAGATAGTAGAAAAATTGATATGTATATACCTACTTCATCTATGAAATTAGTTTATGCAGTGTTTGATGAAAAAAGTTGAGGAAGTAAAGTGTGATATTTTGAAGGGGTCCACTTGTTAGTAAAATTCAACATTATCACAGAAAAATTTGTATCGCAAATAAAATCCGAACTAGATGTGAATGCGAAACCGTCACTTGCATACATCATTATCTGATGTACGTTTCTTGACAGTTCTTTTTCCATACGCCATGTACATCTTCAAAGCTTTTACGAATAAACATGTAGGTTAAGATACACAATATGCAGTAAATATCTATAACTTTCTTCTTACCTTCCACTTTTTGTTTTAATATAGTGTTTATAACCTAACATAGGTGGAAATGACTAAATTTTTACCATCAGTCGAGTGTTCTGAGGTCAATTCTACCTATTTTTGCCTTCGACTTATTTGGCAAAATGTCTTGATTGCCCAATTTTTGACTTCTGAATTACCTCCATTTTCTTCCCCATATTGGTAAATTTAAGATAATTATAACGTAAGAATAACCTTCGCCAATTTGGGCGCTGACCTATTTGAAGGTCGAAATGACGTAAATTTCACTTAATATGTTTGTTGGGATATTGCCCGCACCCAACATAAAATGTATTCATTAAACTGAAATTCATAAAAAATTGGCTCATTGATACTAATATTTTGTTTCGAATTCTGTAGTTCTTAACTAATAATAATTATATACCAAGGTACCGAAGAAATTTTTCTCAGTCGAGCTATATTAATTTCCGTCATGCTCGCATTGAGGGAAATATGGGACGAGTCAAGGTTGTCATTGGAAATATTGTGGGTTATTACAAGCTTTTTATTCAAGTATTCATGTGTCATCAAGATGGCCGCTCAAACATGGCGGACAAGTTTTGTGATCATGGTCCGATTTCATTTGGAAATAAATATGTAGGAGTTACTTACGCGGCAAGTCACACATCTAAAAAATATATTTTGACTTTTTAGTGCATTTGAATAAAATAGTCGTTAAATATTTTTTAATATACATTTTATAAAACTCAACTCAACATGTAGTACCTACTTATGCCAGACCTAGTTTATTTGAAAACTAGACCAACTGACCTACTTCTCATTTGTTTTTTTTTCAGAGCAAAATATATTTGGGCCAGATATATTAGTATATCTTTCAGAAGAACAAATAGGCAATTTGAGTAATCATATTCAATTTCTCGAAGTATAAAGGAAATGAAGCGATTAAGAAAAATGCATGATACGTAGGTATATTGGTGATGAATTTACTTTCACCATAATAAAGAAAATAAAACACTATAGGTTAGGTACTGATTATTTTTGTGTTCTGGTTATTTTTACCTTTTTCACCAGGAAACCCAATTCCCTGCCATATGTGTTTTTGATAAATGAGTTCATATCATTATTTGTTTTTTTAGGATCCTGTAAGTATCTGTCCTAGGATGTAGTTACAGGCAAAACCATGCATCTGTGAATACGAAAAGTGGCGCACACCATTGGCAGGTTTAAAAGCATGCATTACATTGTGTTCGCAGCAGTTCAGTTTTGCATATGGGAAAATAACGAATTTTATGAATATCAACCAAAACCACATGAATTTTGTTCTTTCTAAAAAAGAACAATTCCTTCGTTGGAGAATGCGAGGTTTCAAAATAAGAATTTACTATAACCATGAGGTTTTGAATTGCGAATCTGTTGGTTTTATGACAAAAAACATATCTCAAAATAAAAATGCCTTGTCTTTCATTTTAAATAATCTCTAAAAAAATATTCAAGTAGTTCCAACCACTTTGGATTCGACTTTTAGAAAAAAATATTACTTGCTTTCTCCTAGGATGTAACCCTCTTGCAAAATTTCGATTTCCGGTTACCGATACTTTTTGAGATATAACCTGTTCCGTAATGGGGTTCGTTTCTACCGGGAGGGGTGTAAAATGCAGATATGAAACAAAATAATTATCAAGCAAAACAAAAATAAAATAAAAATTATATATTTGCAGTTTTGTTGTTGAATTATCAGTTTCTTAAAAAAAATATTCAGGGGGTACCTTTACGCCTTGGGATTCGAACTTTGGAAAATCGCTCTTCGAATGTTGAACAAAAGATGACACTACTGACGAAACTTCACATTCTTCCATCTTGTCAGGACAGGATAATATTTCGATCGTCATTTTTACTCTTCTCCTATTTTCCACAATATCATAACATACCATTTTTTCCTGAAGACAATCCACAGCTGGTGTCAATCTATTTTTATCTTTCTCCATAGCATTAGACTGCCTGACAGTGAGTTTTTATGTCTCGTAACAATCACTTGTTTCCTTGCATGGCTAACTTGAATCTCGAAAAAAGCGAGATACAACCAAGATTAAATTAATTAATGGAAAAGACTGCCACACACAGGGCACTGACTTATTTTCTCCGCTGGGTGTTTTCAGAAATGCAATAATTAAGTAGGAGACAGTAAAAATTATGTCGTGATTCATTAAAATGTTTCGATGGAAAATTCTGAGGAAGTCATTCAAGTAAGTTTACACCACAATTTGAACATTAGATGATCATGACCTAGTCTGCATGACAGTTTAGAAAACATAATCATGGGTGATAAGTATATGTTTCTAGCAGAATCGTTTTCAATGCTCTATTTATTCTTTTTGATAGAATAAAAGGTTCAACTGGTCGAAGGACAAAAATAACGGACCTAGAAAATATAATTCAAGAAGTTGCAATTGATATAAAAGCTTATGAAATAAAATATTATTCCAATTATTAGAGACGATATAACTGAAAAATTCAACATTAAGTCTCCAATTCGTAAAACTCCGTGACAAAATGAAGTACTAACCGAATCAAAACTATAAAATTTTGCAACTGCACTGAAGGTGGGCAACATTGTTAAAATTTGCAAAAATTTTATAAAGGGATTGTTTGACGATCAAAAATACAATATTGCTGCAAGTTTGATATAACTCGTATTCCAATATTTACAGTCACTTCCTACTTAGTAAACTGATCAATTGTTTTTGAAAAACATAAACTGATCATTTTTGGGTACTCCCTGAAATTGCCCTATACTCTATTTTCTAAGGTGAGAGAGTGATGAAATGTAAATTTGCGATGACAGAACCCATCAAACAGGGTCGACAACTCAAAGGTTGTATTGTGAACTACAGTGATAGTTTTCAAAAATTCCGTTATTCAGTTATTTAAGACGTACACACCCCGAATCGGACCTAAATAATTAGGGTCACCTTAATTTGCATAACAATAGGAAGATGAGTTTTCTGAATGAAATTCATGTGACAGCGGCGTAACTACAGGTAGTTCATTAAAATATCAAGTATTATAATAATTATATATGATTATAATCAGAGAGATATGCAGATAATTGAGATAATAATTATTCCAATATTATATAGATGGAACCTTAAATAAAAGTAATATTTATATGAAAATAGATAAATTGGAATAAATATCATTATTTATAAAAAATCTATTTATAGTACAACTTCATTTTTGAATTTTGGCCATCTTATTCCGAGTAGTCCGATGAACTATCATTGATAGGATCCAGATATATAATAAGGTGCTCTACAGTATTTTCTAGCATGTTATCAGCTTCCCATATACTTTCTTTTATTCCAATCACATGTTCGACGCACTTACTCTATTTTTCATAATCCACTGTCTTTATTCCCACTTGCAAGAGGTTTTCAACGTCTCTTATTCCAAAAGTAGTGTTATACAAACCCTCTTACTTGCGCCCACACCAATTCTATGAGGTTTAATTCACAGTAATATAGCGGAAGGCAAAGTACCGATATATTCCGTTCTGAAGCGATTTCGTCGACAACGAATTCCGTACAAAGAGGTTTATTCAACTTCACAATCTCCAGTAGCTCCCTCTTCAGCATATCTTTGTGAAATGGCTTCTTATTTGAAGTAAGCCAATCAATGATGTGGTTTTTTTGCAAGAAGAGGTTGGTATTTTTTCGGATTTTTACGAGTGGTACCTGGCATTATGCATGACTATAACAGTATCAGGAGAAATGAGATCTAGCATTTGCTGCTCCAAAAACATCACCGTTTATGTTTTCATGATAGTATCCGGTCCGTTTTAACAGAAATGCTAGTGAGCCACCAGCGAAAACTCCAGTTTTGCCACCAATGTGAGTATTTATTAATCTTTTACCTTTTCCCGAGAGTGCTCTTACTCAGTGAACCATCCTTCCATGAAAGCATGCTTCGCGCATTTAAAATTTTTATCCTGCCATATTTAACCTACGGTATATCCTTCATTTAACCAAGTTTTATGATAGATATTCCTGTTTTCCCTTCGAAATTGTCAAACTGCCCTCAGATAATGTCGTCGGCAGCAGATGATTTCGTCTTTATCTATCTAAAATGATTTTCTGTTTTAAATTTTTTCATAAAGAAAACTGTTTTCCTTCAAAGTTTTCTACACTTTCTTCCTACCCATGGGTGAAATGAAATCATCCTCTTTCAATTCAGACATTATTTTGTTCAAGGTAAGTATCTCTTTTTTTTCTAGTAAAACGCGTCAAAATGATTTTTCTGATGGCAGTCTTTTCATTCTCATTTATTACAGGTTTTTTTTTCCTCAACTTCTCTTTGGTGACGTGATGGGGTCGCGTTTCTCTTCGTGCACAAGTCGGTATATTGTTGACTGTCCTACTCCAGTCACTGAGAATGTTGAGTTTTGGTGGCGAACAGCTTTGAACACATTGAGAATAATAATTTTCTCATTTTTAGAAAGCGCACTTCTACTAATCCGTTTCTCAGCAACAAATTCAGAAACACTAGCCATTTTGAAGAAAGAACTTCTTCAACAACTGCCGGAAAGTAACTGAACATTTCAAATTCAAGTGTTTCAAATTTTTGAAACACTGAGGCACCGGTAAACACTTGTGCCTCTACCTCGATCTCAGAAAAGCCCTCCATCTGAGAAATAAATCCGACCGTAGGGTTATCTCTTATCGCAGGGACGGATTTATATCTACATAATATTATTTGTTGGAAATACTTTTGAAGTGAGGCAAATATAATCAGGTAGATGATTGTGAATTTATTATTTTATTGTACCTGGAACAGGAAATTACAGAGCATACTTAAGGGTTGTCCATTGTTAGGGGCTAATCATATTAACAGTCTCCAAGCTCGTACGAAATATCTTTGAACCAACTTTACACAGTTATTGGTTGTATTTGTACCAACAGATATTCTCATTTGAGGAGCTATAAATACTTGAATTAGGAAAGTTGAACAACAATTGAAAGGCGCATTGAAAAGTTATTATAAAATGTATGTTTTATGCTATGGGACGCCCAGTGTATTATTGCATTTTCGGGTTCTCCGGAAAATTCTAGGCATGTTCCACTCATGATGTCATATCTACTTGCATATTCTTATCTTAGTTTTTCATAAGCTATCCAATGACGTCAACTTCAGATTTAACCTCGTACGCCTATGGAATACGGTGGAGACGACTCGGTTTTACAGTTCATTAATGATTTATTACTCTCTCACATCAGGATACAGAGTATAGATGACTGTGCACATTTGCAACTCTCTCCGATGACGGCAAGATGTTTTTTTTATAATTGACAATGATATTATTCATTCATCAGCTGAGAAACTATCGCCGAAATTGTAATTGTGTTTAGATGGCGGTATTCGTAACTTGGATATAATATTCATTTCGAAACAGCCCACGTCGTCAAATAGATGAAATCAACAATAATCAATATTTTGTAACTTTTCACGATCAAAGTAACATTAACATTTCTGCAAATTCGATGGACCCTGGAAAAGGTTCATTAAAATCTTCAACTGTCTATGAAAGTGGAAATTTTTTTTTTTTGGTTGATTCAATAGAAATGGGTACTACCTATTGCGAAGGTACCGCTTCACCACTTCGAAAAAATTTAATTTTTTTACCGATTGTAATAAAATGTGGCATTAAAACACTTTATGTAATGGAAATGCATATATCATTCAATAGATTTTTTCAATCCCCAGAACTTTAATCCTGTGAGTTTTTCAAGCAAACACAGAAATTCGCTGTGAATCACTGCATACATGATTTCATAAGTTTTTTACCGACGAAATCAAAAAGAAGGAGGTTCTCTAGTCGACGCGTACTTTTTTTCTATGGATGATGACGCATAACTTTTTACAGAGTTGTCCGATTTCGATGATTCTGTATGATGAACTTCGAAGTGGGTCCCAATCGAATTTGAAAATAAAAATCCAACCCTCAGGGTAGCAAAATGGAGGATATTGATCGTTTACCCTCTGAATTTTGGCCCGTTAACCGATTCTATCAGGCATAACTTTGTATTGGGATATCCAATTTGGATGATTCATTTTTCACTGTATAGGGTATACTTCAAAGTTGTTCTTATTCGAATTTGAAGAAAAATAATCCACCTCTAAGGGTAGAAAAATAGGGGATGATTGATTTTTAACGTGTGGACCGATTCTCTTTAAACTTGACACACATATCCAGTTCTGATTACACTACAACATAATGGATCCCTTAATTACTAATTGAGAAGTTAGTAATCAGTAGATTTCTGCCACAAAAATATAAGAAATAAAAACTTCTTAACAAAAAATGAAACCGACGAAAGAAGAAACTGTAGAGCAAAAAATAACCCTTTTTAGTCTTAATAACTAAGCTGATGTAAGTAACTAATTTTGAGTCGGGGCCAATCAAGAAATCAACGAAGATCATTGAGTTTCCTAAAAAAAATTACCAAAACGCCACTGCGCATCCCGCTGCCATCATTTTACGCTTTACCTAATTCAATTGCTAGTTTGTTTGGCGCCGACTAAAAATTAGTTACGGAGCTTAGTTATTGAGACTAAGGGGGATTTCTTCTTGCTTTTCAGTTTCTTCTTTCGTCGGTTTAATTTTATTCTGAAAAGTATTTTTATTTGTCCTGGATGCTTCTTTCATATGAGGTGTATTCATTCAAGTGGAATTATATTATACTTTTTCATTAACCTTTCATAGAACATGAAAGAAAAACCAGTTCATAGAGTGGCCTTGAGTTTTACCATTCCGAACTCCTTTTTCAATCAATACCTCCTTGTGATACTTCATTGGGAAGCCCTTGAGAAATGTTATACAAAATTAGACATTTCTCAATTCTTCAATTTCTGAAACATGCACGAAGGAGTATAGTAGTTCTAATCCCAATTGGACCGACATAAAAAGTTTCGAGAAGGAATTCTCTTCCACACGACATAACTTTCTTATTATTGTACCAGGAACGCTTTGAAAGTAAAAACACTGGTAGTATAAATTTCACATTTGCCGGGCAGTGCATATGAACACTCCTCGTAGTGCTCTTATTTTTATTGCCGTTCCAATTGGGATTAGAATAACTTTAGGTGAGTATGTCTCTATAAACAAAAAGTGATAAAATGATAAAAACTGGTTTGCTTGAATACTATCAATCTCTTTAATCAATGTAAAATTCGACGAAGAACAATGGGCCGAAAACTATTTTGAATGGTATCACTGATACTGATAATCTTTGGAGTAAAAGTCATTGTGATTGCTCTATAGTTGGTGTGGGGGGCACAACAACTTAAAAATTTCAAATACCATGGGGGGTCCTTTGGCACATTGTTGAAAATATAATTCAATTCTCTTTTATGAAAAAATTACATGTAAGTATAACACTCCGAGCCCCCTCTTGTTTGGGAATATGTTCTATATATGACTATTGTGGTTTTTCTTGTATTCAAGCTCTAATCATGACTGAAAATGAACCTTCAAAGGTTTGGAACATGTACCATTAACAATTTTTGGAATAACCCTCTGGGCCCCATTAAATATGTGGATATGACTTCGTGCTCTTCCTTTCGGATATTCACACCCACTCCACTTCGAGAATTTGGACGTTTACAGAAATTTTAAGGAAATGCATGTTTTTTATGGCTTTGAAATTTCGTCTTTCGTCCAATGAAATAGGTGTTATCACGTAAAAAAATGTTGTTGGGGTTGGGGCAGCCTGAAAAGTCCCATAACAGGAAAATCGATGAATGTTGAGACAATATTACTAAGTGTAATATTAGATCATATGTATTACTAAATGTAACGTTCTTCACGCTGCCGTGTCTTGTACGCCATTTAGATAATCAATATAACAACAGACTATAAATTTTTATCCATATTGAAAAACACTAATTTGAGGTCGTTCTATATCCGCATGCATCAAGCCAATGCGGTGAGGTCTCGGGAAAAATCGACTGCCTGTTGTTGTCCTTCCCTCTTTTCGTACTCATTGCAAAAATTATCTAACGTGCTATCGACTACAAATTTATTTATAAGTTTACTCAACTTATCACGTCAAACGCTCACCATATATTTGATTTTCGGTTCCATGGGGCCCAAACACGAAACGAAATGAAAATCGATTATTTGGTTGTATTATTGTAATTTATATATGATACTTATCATAAAAATAGAAATAATCTGAAAAAAGATATTTGAAAATGAAACCCAACGTTTGAGTTTCTGAGCCTGAAGTAGTTCCAGGCCAAGAAACCCATACGTGGGTTTCAAGTAAAACAAGGTCCCATGTTGTTTTAAAGGACACAGAGCTTCCAAATTGCAAATAAACTATTTTATTTCAATTGAACTATTTGAATGGCATCTGTTATTATATGTGTGTTCATTTACCAAAAATGAATATTGACTTTTTGATAAATGTATTTTTTACTTTAATATCCGCGAAACAAAAAAAAATACGTAGGCTCATTAATTATTTAGGTCTACCAGGCCCCTGGTAACGTCGCTCCATATGCTGTTATACTTTCTGAAACCCACTTGCTGACTTTCAGTGAATAGAGTGCAAATGTAACCCAGCGTTTTCGGAGCCGATTTGACCAAAGAAAGTGGAACCCACAGTTAGAGCTTCGTAGCGGTTAACGTGTTATGGATATAATGTATTTCAATTTTGTAGGTTTCTTGTGAACGTTTTGCAACCGTATAACATGTAAAAAATGTCTACAGAAATTCTCCATTTGTATAGGGAGTTGCAAATTCAAATAAACGTTTTTCACGGCCTATTGAATTCAACATGGAATTTGCAGAAATATCAATATTACTTTAATGATGGAAATTACGAAAAATCAATTGTTGCAAATTTCATCTATGGTCGTGAGCTGTTGCAAAACTAATATTATGTCCGAGTTACGAATACTGTCATTTGCAATGAAAATATTACGATTTTGGCAAACTACTGTGTTATATTATTATAAATTGAAGGAAATTAATCATGCTTCCATCGGAAATGCAAGTATGTTAATATTTTGGTCTCCAAATGAGATCAAATAATGTTATTTGAAAACAATTAGTGACTTTGCCGGAGCCGGAAGTGACTGCAAGTAATGCTTCGAATTCTGAAAATTGAAAAATGTGTTTAAATGAATTTGCAAATATGTTAAATGTCTTATCGAGGGTAATATCATAAGTGCTAGAGGTTTTATCGCAATTTTTTTTTCAAATGTCCGTGAAAGCATTCTGCCTGGAAATTTTGCTGAGTACGATTTGCAGAATTATTATCTGAAAGTAAAGTTCGAGTGCTTTAATCTTTGATAATGAGGCTGCAAATTGTACGAGTTAAATTTTCTAGAGGCAAAATGCTTAAAGGAAAATAATTGAAAAAAATTCGATGAAATCCTCTAGCACGAATGATATTTGATGAGAATATTTCCCAAATCCCATTCAGAACTGAATAAAACTACCAGAATGCATGTAATATTCGAATTCTCAACGTGGAAAGTTACAATTCTTCTCGTTTCAAAATCGAAGGAATTGTTTAACAGATTCATGCATTCATAATAATTATTCACGCTCTTTAACTCACTCAAAAACGTAATATATATATATACCACTACTCCACCACAACCTTTCTTGATTTTCTGAGAATTCTGGAATTGAATCATTCGCTGCCTTACTTGAAAACTCGAGGATCATTTAACGGTCTGAAAAAGATATATTTGAATTCCAATATCAAATCACTGTATGTGGTGAGCTCAGAATCTCTTATTCATTCAATTTTGCCTTTCCTGTTTCCCTATATAAGAATTCAATACTTTCACATATAATTTTGGCAGGAGCTGTGGTGTCATCGCAAATCTAGTGTGCATTTATCAGTATAAAACAGCACGAATACATTTATCACTATAAAACTGATCTGATTGGTTCTCTGTATGGAATTCCGGTCATTTGATTGGATAAAAAATAACGAGGGGAGTCGTCGAATCACTTGATTCATAATTTTGCAGTTTCAACACTTTTGCCGGCCTTAAATCGAATTGCAAAATTTCAAAGTTTCGAGTTAGTTGAGGAGTTTCAAAAATGTAAAATTTTCCACCCGTATACTGGTATATCATGCAGATTTGTTCATTCGCTATTGGGGAATTGTGAATATGTTTGACATAATATTGAAGAATAACATCTCTGAATGCTGAAGCTAGAAATAAATTTAGAATCCATAAAAGGATTACATTATCGATGAAAAATTCATAATTCTGTTAAAGGTCAAACGAGTAATTCTCTTTTTTAATGATCGAAAATTTCCTATAATACAGGTGACTCCACGGATTAATATTCACCGTTATTCCCCACAATATTCAGGTTTTGAAATTATTCATAGTATTCATTGTATATTGTTTATTTTTCTTCTTTGCAAACATGAGTCGTTCGACTCCCACACTCCGGAATCTAAATTGAGCAGAGGCGTAGGTATATGGCAAATCCATACATCCCTTTCTGCGGTCTCGCCATTTTATCACACTAATCAGCTGACGATCTAATAAGGGGAGATATTTCGATTATTCGGAATTTCCTGTAAATTCGTATCTGGTAGACATGAATTTGTCCTCAAATTCCACGTGAAAACTTTGACCTGGTTGATCATTCGCAAGAACTGAAAACAAAATGCTGGATGGGTGTCGTTTGTTATTCTGTTCTTTCGTCAGTAAATAACACTTTCGAAGGATACTTAGGATATTAATTTTGAAGTCGAAATGAAGATATTGCTTAGATGAAATGTTTTTGGTTTATTAATGCTCGTAATCCGAAACGGGAAATAGAAATATTGGGAATTGATGCTTTCTGATTAAACTTTTATTTTTTAATCTCATCAAAACTTTCTAAATGAGTTTTTTGTCTACTCATGAGAGCTGCAGAGAAAAAGATGAGTTTTGATTGGAATATTTGCTGATAGGCCCGGAATTTTATAAGGTAGGTACGTTAGTTTGATTTAAAAATTACAAAATAATTGAGAAGTGATAGCAATCCATGTAACCAATGGAAAATATTGAGATCTTCTTTTCATGCTCGATTCCAGAGATTGATCATTCAAAATTTCGGGTTTGCTTTTTAATATTACTTATAATTATTGATTTTTGTCAAATATCTTATTACATTATGAATTAGAACAGGGAGTTTTCACTCCTTGGCCTGGTCCAATGCAACCCTTGCCAATCTGTTATGGGACTCCCTGTATGATCTATTGTCTATCTTTGTCTTTCTCACCCTTGACATATTGCACGAACCTTCATCTTGTGAGGAATTCGAGTGGCACAGCACATGTAGTGCGGTCCTCGCCATCCTAGCACAACCTACACTGTGTTTCTTCCAACAGGCGTAGTAAGCTCATATTTTCTAGAGCTGGCAATAATAATAATAATAATTTATTCATTTCACCCGTTGAAAAGTACATGACAGCAGAAAATTCCATCAGTACAGTAGCAAGGAAAACGTCATGTGAAGTTGTCTGCATACAAAATTTTATATTTATATATACTAATTAGTTCAGACACATTTACCTATATATTTTGTAGAATTTGAAATAAAAAGTTAAAGATATGTAAGGATGTTAGTCAAAAGGTAACAAAACACTTCAAATCCATAAAATATTAGCACACACACTCAACAGTTGAAATTAGATTTCACAGTTAAGATTGAAAATTCATGGTCAGGTTGAAATTGGAAAATTCTAGTTAGCAGAGAGTGGCACAAAAGGGAGGAGAAAACACTTAACCAAAAAATTCCTCGAGGGTGTAGCAATTCTTTTCTATGAGAGCAGCTTTCAGTCTGAATTTGAAAATATTGACATTTGCCGACTTTTTTACCGATTCATCAAGCTTATTGTGCAGTTGTGGGTCTAGGAAAAGATGGCTTTTTTGGTATATGGTAGTTCGATGTATGTGAGGTATCGATACATTTTTGGAGCGGATCTGGTATTGATGATGGTTTGCAGCAAAGTTCCGCCCGTTCTTGTACATATACATGCATTGTTCATATATATATATATATATATAAATATATATATATATATATATATATATATATATATATATATATATATATATATATATATATATATATATATATATATATATATATATATATATATATATATATATATATATATATATATATATTTATATTTATATATATATATATATATATATATATATATATATATATATTTGCTAAAAGTTTATTTTTAAACCACTCTTCAAATAATTCTACCGTAGTATCGTCGTGAACCATTTTTTGTTCCAGTATGAATTATTGAATTCTTGAAAGAATATTATCCATAAGGTTCAGACTATAACCGTTATCAATAGCACTTTGTTTAATTATATTTAATTCATTACTGAAACTTCTTCCTGAAAGCGGAATATTAATCAATCAATGTATCATACTGTTAACTGCGGCAAATTTATGTTAGAATGGATGAGTTATTGTACTGTGTATTGTACATCAACGCATCCTTACCATCACAAATTAGCTGCATTTAACAGTATGATACATAGATTCATTAATATTCCGCTTTCAGAAGAAAATTTCAATTAAAAATGAAATATAATTGAACAAATTGCTATTATCGAAGATTTCAGTCCAAACCTTCTGAATAATATTTTTTCAAGGAAACTTCATGTGAAAGCTACAATAGAAGTGTAAACTACTCGAATCCAAACAAATACAAACTGCTAGCTGATCTTTGAAACCACAAATCAGCATTGAAACTTGAGCATGTCCTAATTATTAAAAAAAAAAATAGGTAATATCATAATCCAACCAAAATGAAAAGAGTTTGAAAATCAGTCAAAGTAGTCATAATGATCAAATTACGTTGACAAATTTCAATTCGCACATGAAAGTGCAATATACGAGATTATTTACGTATTTTTTAATCCATACCTGGTGTCCCTAGACCCTTTTCTATGGCTTATCAAACCCCAAACAATAGGCCATTATTAGATTGTGTAATTATCATTAATATTGAGATTTGTGGCAAAGGTATACGAAAAAATTGATTTCACGCATGCTCTTTCCTAAAAACCTACTTCCTAAACGATCAGCTCGACAATCTTTTTCACCAGACCGCTGCATACTGGACACAATGACGTTTATACGAACGAAATGTCCGCGGAAATGATAAACAGAAATAGAAAACACTTTTCAAAATATGAAAAAAGAAAAATAAAGTCTGTCCCCTGCCAGGGAAAAACCGTTGCAATTAATGACTGTAACATTAAATATAAATATATATATATATATATATACATTTATATCATTAGGTTTCTTGTTTCTTGTTTCTAGGAAGTTTGGTTCATATCAGAAAGGATGATCTTTTTTCAAGTGGTAATTTTATTATATTTCCAAGGTTTCGACTGTGACCACAGTCTTCTACGGGGAAGATATTTTGATCTACCTGTCGTCCGACAGATTGAATTGAATCAATGATTCAGTTTAATTTTTTCAAATTATCTGAAGTGAAATTATCGTCAATAATTCTTCTTCATTGCACATTCTCCCGACTGCTGCTGGTATGATACTAACGTCCTGAGCTGATTCCCCTATCTCTGTGTCGTGACGTAAATATCCCTTCCTCGAGCGAGTCGGGGAGAAATTGTTATGCTCTCTCAACATAAAGCAAGCTATTTTTTACGCTCTCATGAAACCACCGTACCCAAGATAAATACTTTCCGATACTGTATATATATATATATATATATATATATATACAACTAAACATTATATATATATATATATATATACAACTGAACATTATATATTTATATATATATATAATGTTTAGTTGTGTTGTGTTTCAATGGCCGTAGCCAATTTTTTATTGAGTATAATGGAAATAAAGTGATTCTTATTACAAGTTTTTGTAGAAAACATTATTTCAGTTGGATGATCTGTGAGTGACATTAGGCTTGTTGAAGATATAAACAATTGCAATGAAAATTTATATCATTCTAAGAGTATTTTTAATCACCAATTCTGAAGTACATAAATAGGCCTTTCGAACAGCAAAAGATTTTAACTGATTTTATACTCCTCATACGCATTACCTCTATTGTGTATTCTCGAATTTTTTTCATCCTTTTCAGCTTCTATATTTGGTGATCCACAGGGGAATGGAGGCTCAATTTTCTCACAATGCATATGTAATTTATCATTCATGAGAAAAGGCGAAGAAGCAAAGTATCATCAAGCAGTCGTATTGTATGAGAGTTCCAGACTGTTTTTTCCACAAAGTTTTCCCTCCGGAAGGATTCTGGGAACATGATAAATACCTGAGAAAGGTTTGCACTCATGTAAAAACATTAATCCTCTGACAAATTCTAATAAGTGAACCCGCATGACCCCGAGAACACGCCTCTGGCTCACTAACTTACGATGTCATCACACTAACTGGTTATGCAGTCACAGAAAAAAATAACAGCTGAATTGAATGTCAGTTACTTAGTGGTATTTCGAATGGATACTGCCGGTAATCTTCAAATTGATTTGTCAAGCGGGTCTATGGGGTCCCGAGAGATATCTATTAAATACGTGGAGAAATCTCTACCGACATGACAGAGTGATACTATCGCAGGAGAAATTGTTTCTGATTTGTATAAAAAAGGAGAAATTGAATAATTATCCTATGGAAAAAATGACAGAAATTGTCTAAATATTGGTGTTTTTTCCCTATTAATTATCTTACGTTAACTGAGATACACGAAAAACTTGTAGCTTTGAAGAAGAATGTCCAGTAGAATGCAAATGTAATTTGTGTTTTATTTCGATTTTTAACCGTTAACAAAAAAATATAATTTTTGTATGCTTAACTTTTCACAGAGTAGTCCGATTTTGATGATTATTTTTTATTGGATAGGGTTAACTTCAAAGTTGGTCCCATTTGGATTTGAAAAAATAAACCACCAAGGGGTCATTCATTTGCCACCTGTGAACCGACTGTGTTGAAATTGACACAAATATCGCACCACGGCAAGAATAACGTCACAACTCAAGAATGCACGAATGTTAGTTAGTCCCAAATAAAACAGAAAATAAAAAAAAATTAACTCAGTAACTCAATTCCTAACTAATAAAGTTACATGTTGCACTGATTGCCCTGTCTAAACTATTTGAACTTTGATTTCATAATGTAAGTGAACTTTACTTTTGGTGCACCGTGAAATGATGTTCTTCGAGCTGTGACGTTATTTTCGCCATGGTGCGTTATGTAGTTCTGTTGACACTACAACATAATGGAGAACTAGTGTTAATCTGATGGTGGAGACGAAAGAGAGACAAGAGAACTCCTCAACTGTTAACAGCAGCTACCTCGTGTTTGGGATGATTGTATAACAGTTAATGTTCAAAGTTAGGTAGTTAAGTTAGTATTTTAAAAGTAATCAGAAATTAAGTAGGTAGCAATTAGAAGATTTTAGCCACCAAAAATTAAAATAAAAAACTTTTTAACCAAAAACATTAAACCAACGATAAAAGGAACTGGAAAGTGAAAAATAAAACGAATATTTCTAGTACTAATAACTGAGCTCCTCAACTAATGTAAGTAACTAATTTTGATTCGGCGGCAAACAATCAACGAAGATCATTGAACTACTCATATTAACTTTGGGACCTTTTGAGAACCAAGAACACAGTACACGAATGGAAACCCGAGAAATTATCTCAAAGTTTGTCCAAGATTTCGGAATGTTCTATTTTCATCTTCAGGGATACTACAATGAAGAAATTCGACAATAATTGTGTCCTCCGACATAAAGGTAATAATTAATTCACATTATAAGTTTCTAAGTTGTTCATGGATCTTCTTAAGTTACAACACATTCAAAATTGTCTAATACTTGTAACATTTTTTAAAATCCAGAGATATTTCACCCAAACTGGTTAGGCTTTTCAGTTTCATATATATTATCAAAATAACCAACAAAACAGTGCTTACAATCAAGTCAATATATTCAAAAGTAAAATATTGAATCCCAACTCTAGACACTAGGAACTTTATATATAGTATGCCTTGACAAAATATACATTGGCCAAATCCTAAGATTATTAAAACAGAGATTACCCTTCCACAAAAGTGATTGCAGACACCACCCAGAAAGATGTTCTCTGGCAGATCATGTCAACAAATATGGCCATCGTATGAACTATGATGACGTAAGAATACTAAATACTAAATAACGAAAAAAATGTTGTCAAACGAGTAAAACTTATTATTATTAACTAGCCTTTCCCATATCTAATGGGCGACACTTTGAGTTATAAAACTTTGTTATTATTGATTTGTTCCTGAAAACACTTTTTTCAATTTCGTAATTGTTCCATACTGAAAATGATTTTTGAGTCGCTGAATTCCATAAGGAAACTCAAAACTGCAACCATTATTTTGAAAACCAGTATAGTTCGAATAATTCCTAGGCGATTTCACCCATAATTTCATTAAGATACAGAGATAATTCGTTATGAAAAAATGTTTTTTCCGAACCTTAAATTTTTAGGAAAAGTACAATAACTCAACAACGCCGTAGCCGAATTTAAAATACTATACTCGGAATAATAACAGAATTCAACATACAATCAAAATATGAGATTATATTTGGGGTGTTCTACCGATATTTCAAGGAAAAGATTAAGAATTTCACGTTTAAACCCAAATTTATCTCCTGAAATAAGGAGGCATCTTGATATATATATATATATATATATATATATATATATATATATATATATATATATATAATATAAAGCCCTTCAAATCGTAGTTTTTTCACACCTTAGAAGAAGGCGTTAATGAAAAGAGGATGGAATATAGTATGGGCTCGAGGATAATATCTGTGTTGAGTGATGAAGCAACATTTACAACCAATGGAATGGTTAGTTCCCAAAACTCAAAGTACTGGTCGGTTAAAAGTCCACTCTGGGAATCAATTATAAAAGGCAGTTTTCACATAGAGTAAACGTTTGGTGAGGCATAATGAATACCAGAATAATTGAACAATTGGAATGGCTATATTTCTCTATATTTTTTAAGGAATGTGTTTTCAATGCCGTACATGAACTTCCACTGACAGAAGTGGTTCAACTACTCTTTCAATTAGATGGCTGTCCTTGCCACAATACCAGAATTAACGGAAATAACATCGAACCAATTATCAAATATTATGGCTACCATTAGGAGACGATACGATATACGAATCGAATTGAATGGAAGTTTGGTCGCATATATATATATATATATATATTATATATATATATATATATATATATATATATATATATATATATATATATATATATATATATATATATGTCTGCCACGGAAAAATGCCGTCCCACACACCGCCAGAATAGTGCAAAATTACCCCAATTCCCAAAATATTGAGGTTATGGTTTGGCCCGTCCGCAGTCCAAACCTCAATCCAATTGAGCACGTCCGGGAGACACTTGCCAATCCAAAACCAAAACACGTTGAGAAAATCCCTTTGGAAGGGTGGGAGCAGCTGAATCCTCAAATTATTCGGGATTTTAACTGAAAGTATGACCCGTCGTTGTGGAGAAGTTTTACGAGTTAGAGGTCAAACAAGTTATTAATTCAGAACTTTGGTCTATTTTTGAGAATGTTTTCATTAACACGATAAAAAGCATAACCGCACATTCCTGCATTCTTTTTCTGCAGATTACAGAAAATTGTTATACATTTTTAGAGTACGGTCCAATATATTTTAATAAAAAAGAATTTTAATAAAAATCAATTCCAGTTCAAAAATATCCACATTTTAAACAGTGGCTCCTTTTTCGTTTTGAGTAGTATATAAATACATACAGTGTGTCCAACTTTTCATGAATACACCCTAATATCTCAGTTATTAATGATGCGATTTTCTTGAAATTTTTGTGGTGATTGTATGTAAGAAAAATGAAGTATTTGACATAGTGAACATTATCTTTTAACATTGGCGTGCGGTGTTGGGTGGGGGCAAAAATGGCTTTTTTTGGGAAAAGGATATCAGGGCTTATTTCAGATAACTTTTTCTACCAGATTTAAATTCAGCATCCTCGAAAACCCATTAATTCATAATTTCGATGTCTCAAGAAAAATTAATTTTATAATTTTTTCGAAAAGTCCCTTTTTTGTAACTGCTAACAAAATTACGAATTACATTATTTTAGATTCTTGTTTTTCCAACACAACTACCTTCTCAAACAATACACTTTTCAACGATTCGTCTTGAACGTACATTCACTTTTATTGAAGTTTGAAGAGTAATTTCCTGTCACGCTTGCCTAATTCTATGCAAATTTCCTCTCTTTGACGCGGCCGAGTTGCATACACTTTTTCAAGGCCCCCCACAAAAAAAGTCACAATGGGTAATATCCGGCGATCTGGGGGGCCATGGTTATAAAGGAGAATTTCTACCTAGCTATTTCATAGGGAAAGTTGCATTTAAAAAGTTCCTAACTATGAATTATGTGCGGGGGTCACCATCTAATTGAAAGATTAAGTTTTGTCTCTGTTCTAAAAGCATTTCCATGGGAAAATCATAACAATCATTTTGTAAAAAATGTAGAAAATTTTGTCCGTGTATGTTATCCCGGAGAAAAGGGCCAACAATTCGTTCGTTAAATATGCCACACCACACTTTAACTTTTTTACTGTATTGGTTTTTACAATTAATTACCCAATTTGGATTTTCGGCTGCCCAAAACCCACAATTTTGACTAGATACCACACCGTTTGTCGTAAACGTTGCCTTCAGTACATCATGTTCCTAAGAAAAGGTCTGTCGTTTAGATAGTTACCTAACAACCATAAGCAAAATTCAAATCACCGTTTTGGTTTGAATGCCCTAATCCTATTGTGTTTCAAACACCTCGATACTTTGTTTTCCGTTGAATTCAGTATCCTCGCAACTGTTCTTATACCATTCGGGTTTGATAATCGATGCGTGTTGAAGTTATTACCAATATTTTGCAGTTTTTACAAGAATGCTTAGGAAATGAATTTGACGTTCGAGTAAGTAGTTTTGGTAATTACTAAGATGTCTAAAAACCCTGGTAAATGAACTGATTCGATATTGTTTAGATTTTCGAGGGGACACCACCTGTTATTTCAACAGAGCTTCTCTCTCTGTGGTAGATGGCGCCGTCCAAAAATGTTTGTCTATATTCTTGCTTGATGTGAGAACTCAACATCTGAAGCATCTTATATGAAATTATTTTCAGTCGGTATCTATGCGTCTCCTTCTCTTTGATTTGAAATCTTGCTTAGCTCATTCCTGAGTTTGTTCTTAAAAAAATCTTTCATTCATCAGTTCATTAGTGCGTGAGGAATTGTTTATTTTCAGGTAGTGTAGTATGTGAGGATACTTTTTGTAGAATGGGCCACATTTGTATTTTGTGTGGACAGTATAAAGCCGCAGATTTGTATATTCACTTGTATTCAGTACCAAAAGCAAGTACAAATCTTGACGAATTGACTAATAATGATATTTCCATAGTTCATCATATTGTATGCATTGAATTCTATATTTTCTGCAAATGAATGACATTTCATTTCCAATTCTCCGTCTGTCGAAACGCAGTCAACCTCAAATTCAAATGGAACAAAATACGACTGTGCTTTCTTTGTGCAATGTTCGGGGGCTTCTGATTCTAGCTTTGCTATCGGAGAAGTTTGAGAGATGTCTCTTTTCGACCAATAGCAAAGCTAGAATTAGAATTCGCGAACAGTTCGCCTCAGAAAGAAATCTGAGAAAATAAATATACCCTGTTACTGAATTGGAACTAAAACGAAATTGGCGCCATCTGACATGCTAGTAATCTCTATTATCAAGTAGGCCAAGTGTCGCCAAGTCGATCCCAAACTTCTAGGTATAAGTGCAAGCACCAGGGTTTATAGACATCTTAGTAATTACATATTATGTGACAGTTAAACGTTTCGTTGTTTTGTTGAAGTTTTTGAAAGTTTTAAAACACTAATTTTGAAAAAATGGATTATTTAAACAATAATGCTCATTCAGCCGATATGCATTTCGTTTATGGCCTTGCGGATGGCAATGCGCGCGAAGCAAGATGTATTTACCAGGAGCGATTTCCTAATCGAGTACTGCCTTCAGCTCCAACATTTACCAGTCTCCACCGTCGTTTGGCAGAAACAGGTAGCTTTAAGAGGGCAGCTGATATTAATGGAAGACCAAGAGCAGTTCGAACCCCAGAATTGAAAGGAGCTGTTTTGAAAGCTCTCGAGGAGAATCCAGAAACAAGTACAAGAATAATTGCTGAAGCTCTCAATTCTACTCAGTTCACAGTTTGTAGAATTATCCACGATCAACAATTTCATCCATACCATATTCAAAGGGTACAAGCTCTTCTGCCATGAGACTTTTCCCAACGCATTACTATGTGTCAGTGGTTTTTGAGAAAATTGGCTGGAAATCCTCAATTTTTAAGATATGTACTATTCACGGACGAGGCAAACTTCCCCCGAAATCTATCACAAACTTTCATAACAACCATGTTTGGGCTCTGGAAAATCCACACGCAGTTAGTGAAAGACATTATCAGTATCAATTTTCTGTGAATGTATCGGCGGCAATAATTGATAATTACTCAATAAGTCCTATCTTCCGTTCCGACTGAATTGCGCAACTTACAGAGACTTTTTAGAAAATGAATTGCCGGGACTAGTTAAGAATGTACTATTAGAAATTCGTATCCGCATGTGGTTCATGCATGATGGGGCTCCGGTCCATTTTAGCGTTGTAGCCAGGGAATTTCTCAACACTGTCTATCCAAATCGATGGATCGGTAGGGGTGTAGAAGAACCTAACCAGTCGTGGGCACCAATGTCCCCAGATCTAAACCCGCTAGATTTTCATTTTTGGAGACATTTCAAGTCACTAGATTATAAAACTCCAGTAGCGAACGAGGAAGATCTAAGGAACCGAATTGTAGACGCCTGTGAAACAATAAGAAACACACCAATAATTTTTGAGCGGGTACGTGATTCAATGACTAGAAGACTGAATGCCTGTATTTCCGCTGAAGGTGGACACTTTGAACAATTTTTTTGAATTCAATTTAGTTTCCTTCATTTTATTTCATTCTACATATTCAAAATTTCTTGAAATAAAATGTTGATATTTCTTGTATTTATTTTATTAAAATAAATACAGATTTTGCACCCTTGATACAAAAATAACTATTTCAAACGGGTAAAAATAAATAGAATAGATGGCGCCCCCTACGAAAAACCAAAAGTACTTACTTAAACGTCAAATTCATTTCCTAAGCATTCTTGTGAAAAATGCAAAATAATGGTAATAACTTCAACACGCATCGATTATCAAATAATCTACTTAAAATTTTCAATCTAGAAAACGGTTGCTTATAGCGACTTCTAACAAGGTAGCTTTTTTACGGAGATATGATAGACAAATTGATTTTTTCAATAAGAAATGTGTTAGAAGAACGCTCAAAAAAGTTATGAATCTTCAAAAAAGAAAAAGACGTGTAGGTGGCGCCGCCTACGAGTAAGAGCAATAATTACATCAGGTTCGAATCCGACACCCCAAAAAACCTCTCAATATTAATTTCCGTTCAATCAAGGTCGGTATTTCAAAAGTTATTTAAAAAAAAACCAAAATAAAACTTTAACACCCAGTATCCTGGAAACGAAGCGTTTCCGGACATATATTTATTCAGACAATTCATATTAGAAGAATATTGTGAGAAATTACCCCCTGAAGTTTGTCAAAGTACTATTGAATGACCCTGTATATGTTATTATGAATTAACCGTATGTGATGATATGGTTGCTTCTATTATCCTATCGGGCACAAATATCTTTTTTATTGAAGTTTCTTTTGTGGGACGTATTTCCTTTTTACCGTCAACAATAATACGCCAGGGAGCCTTGCGAAAACTAAAATCCCGCCAACTGAAATAATTATACTGCGCATTTCAGCGCTGGTTAGATAATTATGTTTCGAATGACAAGATATATCAATAATTGGAACACAAATGAAATTAGTGTCTGTCAACCCGGTTGGAAACGAATAAATCTCGCGCCCATATATTTTCCGTAAACGAATCTGAATCATTATACTGATATCAGACGGCTCATATTACCAAATCATAATACTGGTATAACGAGAATATTGATTATTTCAAATGTAGATATGTATCTGCTACTAGTTTATGCAACAATGCGGAATAATTATGAACATTATTTTTTTCTTGGGAGAATAGTATATAAGTCGGTTGGCAGCAGGGGGCATTACCGACCTAAAGCGCTTTTATCTTGTCTGCTATTAGTGACCAACATCCGTTCGCAGGTAATAATTTGGTTTCAATTTATGTTTTCCACTGCATTAAAGATAGTGTCATAACATTGTTCGACCCATTTATAAGCAGATATATCCTGATAATATTTATCATGATCATAAAATAACCAACAAATATAAATCGTGTGAAATTCGAGTTGTTTCAACTTTTCAGTAGGTCAGCGCCTAATTTGTTGTGGGTGAATTTCACATCATATTCATGTCAGCTTCAGCAGTCTGCGGAAAAATTGGTTATTTTTGCCTGTTTCACCTGAATAAAACTATAACGAATCTGACAACTGGATTTGTTATTGACAAAGATGGATTGCATGCGGCTGAAGATGAAATCTTAGCAATAATGAATGCTCCACAACCATACAATGTGACCCAATTCAAATCTTTTATTGGTTTAATTAATTACTATGAACAATTTGTACCAAATTAGGCATACGTTTTACATCCTCTTTACAGTTTATTGAAAAATAATCTGGATTGGGAATGATCACAAGAATGTGATATTGCTTTCAGAAGAATTAGGCAAATATTATCTTCACGCCAATTTTGGTTTATTATGATTCGAATGTACCTCTCAAACTTAGAACGCATGCTTGTCAATATGGTATTGGGGCTGTTATGACTCATATTGTATCTGACGGGTCTGAAAGGCCTATAGCTTAAGCCTCTTGTACACATTCTAGCTCCGAACAGAAATTTAGTCAAATAGAGAAAGAGGGATTGTCAATAATATTCAGTTTATGTAAATTCACTCAATACCTTTATGGTAGAAATTTTACTCTGTTGACGGACCACAAACAAGGCTTCAACTATTTTCCATTCGGAAAAAAGTATTACTCAATTTACAGCAAATAGGTTACGTAGACGGGCAGTAATCCTTTCTAATTATCAGTATACAATTGAATTCGTGAAATCAGAAAATAACTATGCAGATTGCCTCTCGATTTCCGGTGAAAAATTTGGAGGAAGATTCTGAAGGGGAATGGGAAAACGTAGACGTTAATTTCATGAATTATTTTCCAGGCAATGTAAATTTCCCTATTGATTTTGAAATAGTTCGAGGAGCCACAATAAAACATGATTGGCCCAATAATGTGGATGTGAAAAAGTTCATTAGGGTTGAAATGAACTGAGTATTGAATCTGATGGTTTGTTGTGGAATAATCGTTCAATGATACTAAAAGCACTCCAAAATAAAGTGCTGAAAATGCTTCATGAATCTCATACTGGAATTGTAAAAATTTGAGAGTTTGGCCATATCCTATTTCTGGTGGCCGGGGCTCGACAAAGATATTGAAGTACTTTGTAAAGCTTGTGAGAATGGTTTGGTTCACAAAAAGTCCCCAGATAAAGCTATTTTGAATCCGTGGGCCATACCAGATGGAGTTTGCTACAGATTGCAATTAAGTTTCATGGATCCTTCCATGAACAGTTTTTTTTTAATAGTTATAGATGTATATTCCAAGTGCTTGGAAGTGTTTCCAATGCATTCACTTCTAAAGCTACTATTGAGGTTCTGAGATTTTTATTCGCAAGATTTGATTAACCGAATAAAATAGTTCCAGACAATGCATCGACATTCTGTTCAAATTAATTCCAACAGTTTCTAAAATTGAAATATTTTATATACAACCTCTCCACCTCATCTTCATCCGTCAAATGCAGCGGCGGAAAATGCGGTAAAAACAGTGAAAAATGCGTTAAAAAATGATTTTGATATTTATAAATCTTCAGATTTGAATAAAATACTATGTAACTTTTTTTCTGATTATCGAAACACACCCCACAGCACTACAGGGGCGAATCCAGCTCAAGTCATTTTTAAAAGAAAATTAGAAACTCGTTTTGACATTTTATTACCTCCTATTGAAAGATCCACTGAAATCACAAATTTTAAAAGTTGTGTTCTCAAACAACATGAGAAAAACAAAAAATACTGTCATACGGGTAAGATACGTGGATAAACGGTGTTATATCAAAAATTGGCAAATCCACCTAAATATTAAGAATTCCTACTTTTAATGATATTTTGTGGAAACGTCGGATCAAAGAGTTTCATCTGAAAGGAGCGCATTTTCAGACAATGAAATAATGCTAGTTCCACGTGGATAAACGGTGTTATATCAAAAATTCCTGCAAAAAAAAAAGGGGGAGTAAATTTTTTTCCCGAAAAAAAGGGGCTATTATTAGTCGCCAAGACGTAATTTGAACCTTAGAACGACTTTTTACCCCAAAATTAAAAAAAAAAATTTTTTATTCTTTTTTGGGGGGGAAATTTTAGTGTTTTCACTATGTATTTTTGTAGGAAGGGAAAATTCAAGACAAAAGAAAATAAATGTTTGAAGTGTGTCGTACATTTTTTTTCCAAAACAAATTTTCTAATTAGTAAATTCAAAAAAAAAAACAAGAACAGAAAATAAAACCGCCAAAAAAAAACCACCGAAAAAACCCGCCCGATGAAACGCCATATAAATTTTATCAACGATTAATTTGTAAAATGTCTAACTTTCACAGGTTCATTTTTTTGAAATTAAAAAAATAGGTTCTTCATATTTTGTTTTCTTTTAAAGGGGTACTCCCCAAACCCTTTGGCATGGTAATCCCCCCACTGTTTGGCCCCCCCCGCCAAAAAGCTCAAGTCCCCAAAAAATTGCCCCGACAATGAAAAGTCGCATAAACGATATAATGGCAAACCTCTCAAATATACGCAGAAGAAATTTCTAAAGTAGATGAGAATGTTAGAAGTAGAATGCAATTAGAGGAACATGCCAAACGTACGTTGCGAAATCAACAAAGCCAGTGGAAATTCGAGAAATACAACTTCGTTACAGGATTCAAAAATTGAAAGTACATAACATACTTTTTCTACGACTGTCACAGAATACCTCCATTGTATATTCAATGATGATTTCTAAATGTAGTATATTGTAATACTCCTTTTCATTATGCACTAGTTGCTGGGCAACGACAATTTTCCTGAAAACACACGGGTAAATTTTCGCAATCTTCGCCCGACAAAAGAGGCGTGGAGTAAATAAAACAAAAGACGCCGTAACCAGGTAACTTGCCGTAACCATACAGACAATATAATCAAAACATAAGTGACAATTCAATATTTCTTTGACAGAACGATATTATAAAGGTATTTGAAATTAGTTCAGATGGAAAGTGGACATGAAAGAATTCAACACCGCCAAGTGTTATGGAGGCAGCAAATAACCTTCATTGAATTTAGTGCCTGGAAAAATCCAAAGAAAAATACACTGTTTCGTATACCGTATTCATGGACTGGTGCAAAGAACATAAAACTAGTTCTCGTTCAGAGAATGTTCCTGGTTTTTTGGAAATATTTCAAAAAAATTTTAAATTTTCTTCCACTTTATCAACACTAACCATGTTAAAACGATGCTTAGTATCAATAATGGCGTGGATATCAGTAAATATTCCAAATTGAAAAGGATTTCTAAAGGGAAATCAGATGGATGCAAAGCAACAAAATCTAAAAATTTTTACAACGAAGGAGGGTTGATACGTTCATCAAAGAAGCCCCAGACAACGAATAACCTTTGTAGCAAAAAGTAAGTTCCACAACAATCAGTTAATTAATTATAATTTGTTTATATTTTTTTTATTGCAGGTTGTACATATCATGGGAATTATAGGTGCTTGTAGGAGAGATGAGATGTACAAAATGAAAATTCCCATTTTGAAGATATAGGTGCCGCAGTTTTTTTGGGCCACATTCGTACACTAAAACAAAAAAAATTTTCAAAATTCACTGTAACGGAGAATATGCTAACATTTTGAAAAATATTGGAATCTGCGACCAAGCACGTCAACGATGCTTATTTTTTTCTAAATTATCAGAAAGGAAAATGCACTGTCCAAAAATATTGGAATAAATAAAATGGGAAATATGGGAAAACAAATTGTTCATACTTAAAACTTCCGAATCCTAGTTATACACGGCCACGTTTCCCCGATATTCAGCCAAATTGATAGATAGTGGCGAAGATATAACGACATCAAAACGGCATGGTGGCTGGCGCTCTACAACAGTAGCTGAGGGTTAAAACGAAGAGCCCTGACTAGTCGAAATAACATAGCCAAAAAAATATTAGGGTCGATCAATAAGTTGTCAGACCTTCCATCGTCATCAGTTACAAAAAATGTTAATAATGTCAACTTTTCCCTTAAAAAAAAACGGATTCTATTTCCCCAAAACTTGTTTTAAATAATTGTACCAATGTAACATTGGATATTGTTGATAACAAATGGGAAGATATTTTTTCGCGATTATTGTAGTCGGTGCTTAACACATTTACCTAGTACATAATTTTTTTCAATTAATTAATAAAAGTACATTTCTCATGTTTGTTGTTTTTTACTCACACTGTATATTATGACAGTCGTAGAAAGTATATAACTTGACGGAAAGATTTCCCCTTTATGATTTGCGAGCACTCGCTTGTAGCTCGTGCTGCAAAATTTCATACTCGTAGGAAATGTATGTCATTCCGTGCGCGTTTTACAATATACTATTTATTTTTCTTTATTAGTTATTTAACTGATTACTATAGTAATTTTTCCCTTCTCTCTCTCTGTAGGAGACTGGATGTACACATCAGAAGGGCCAACATGGGACATATTTCTATTTATTGACAACCAAACAGTTGGTACCGATGAAGACGAAGGAAGGATATTAATTTTTACTACTGACAGACAGTTACAATTTCTTTCCGATGCCATATCCTGGTATTTGGACGGACATTTTTCATTGGCGATACCACCATTCTAACAACTCTATGTTCTGAAGATCTGGAGTGTTCGTGACTGCAGTTTACGCTATTCTCCAAAGAAAAATCGAGTAAATTCATGAAGCCATGCTGAGGTACTTGATAGAAGGATGCGAACGGAAAAATGTATCTAATCCAAATTTCAACTATATACTTAAAAAAGCTGTAAAACACCGGGGAAACCATTTTGGGGGGGATATAAAATAAGGGTGATCAATTTTTTGATGATATGAACAGGATGTTATAAAATCAGTTTGGAATCATCTGCGACAAAAAGATAAACTTACCCCTATCTCCATCGTTCAAGATAACATCTGAATAAAAGCAAATTTTCACATTTATTTTTTTTTCCCCGAGTTAGGGTCCTTTCAAATATCTATCAGATGTAGTTCAATGTTCAGCGTGGCATTAGCCAGGAAAGTGGTTTTTTTTGATTAGATATTACAAAAAATAACTTCATTATTGTCGTAGATTTTTAAATTTTCAGAAAAATATTTCTATTCAATTTTCAATTTAGAATGTTTTCCTTTTTTTTAACATAAGGGTTTCCACCATTTTGGGCCGAGTAAAAAAGTAACGTCGAAGGGGGATGAAAAGAATACCACCGAAATCAACGATTCAGTAATTTTGTTGGATGGTAGATGGACTAGAGTTCCTGCCATTGGATAAAGTCGCGAGTGGCATGGAATCTTCGAAACCACCCGGATGTAGTTGAATACGGATATTTTGGATTATTTCGAACAAACCTACCTAACTGGGACCTTCAGAAGAATAGGCAATCAGGAACGAGGCACCCGTTTGAGGAGGATTCCGGCTTTATTCCCAACAGAAACATGGAATGTTCATGATGTTGTGATTACTGGAAATGACAAGACGAATAACAGTACAGAAGTTTCGTATTTTTGTAATATCATTACGTATTTAGAGTTAATTTCACTATAAAACTGTATCCTATTTTGAATTGCATTTTCAATTCAGGTTGGAACAATAGGTTCAGCCATTAATTGGGAATGAAGGATTTATCAATATGGGTGCTTATTCATTAAATGAGACTAGAAGTTGCGGTAGACTCCACCAAGATAAAACACCTGCAAATTAGACCACTATCAACTCCCAAGAAACGTTACTATGAAAACTCTAACTAATGTAGGACTCATCAATCCACAGTTTCGAGGAAGTATGGGCAACTACTGAATTCTCCTAAAACTGAACCAGTTGAATTGTCAATGCTCCGAAATTGAAATAATAATGCTATTCTATTTTTATGGCTCGATTCCGAAACTGATACCTCAATTTTGTTCATTGTTGTCAGGTCCATTTTAAGCAGTTTTATTGATTTCATCACACTGATTTTGATCAAAGTAACGTCATCATTGAACTCATAATATTATTGAGGTGTTGTATTGTTTTCAAACAGCTTGGTGTTATAGTAAGGAACACGCCCAGTGAGTGGTGAAAAAGGACAATCTATAAAATTTGTCAACATGACCTGAAGGAATGTTAACAAATAATTGTAATTGTGTATTTATTTGGATAAAAACAGTTGTCTTTCTGCCAGACTTGTATCTAAATGCGCAAAAAGTAAATTCTGATGATCTTTCAAACGGTTTGGCGCACCTTCAACAAAATGTTTCTGGCGTCTAAGTCAAATAGCTAGTGCAAATATCACTAATTGGTTCGATTGAGCAATTGAATTTGAGAGATTCAGACATTTCTCTACATTCGGAGAGATAAGAGCAGTTGTTTTTATGTAATTGATGAAAAATAATTAGGTACCAGTCATCACACCAATCTCCTCATAAATATAGGGCCATCGTGGGGCGTAGCGTAACCTGAGTAAATATGTAAATGATCGTTCTGTGATGTCGCACGATGATAGTGACGAATTAACTTTCACACACATTTTGAATAAGTTGTCCATTGGGAAGATGCATCCAAAGCATATGATGATATGAGCGGATGACTGTAGATAATAGGAATTGGACGCTCCACACGATTTCATTTTAGTCTGATCAATACCCTATATTGATGAGGAGAAAGGTGTGATGACTGGTACCTATTATGTTTCTTTACAATAAAACCGTTTAACTTGCGAACAAAATTAACCTATTTTATTTTTCAGTTTTTAATACATTATCTGCATCATTATTATGTTTCTTTACAATAAAACCGTTTATCTCAAAAAAAATTATTCATTTCATTGTCTCAACCTGACTTCATATTGTTGAGGCGTTTCTGATGGTAACCTCTCTCTTCGTTTCTGTAGTCGACTATGAGTTTCACTTTCACTCTCTTTAGCACGCTCTGCTCCATACTTTTCTTTCTCTTTTTGAAGCCTCCTCTTCCGTTGTGTTGCAGTTTCTGTTTTATTTTTCTTTGTTTTGTTATCATTTCTTATCATTTTTTTCTCACTAGTAATGGCCATTATAACGGTCGACCCCCAGAGGTCCAATATAGGGGCATGGCATTTATACAAAAAAATGTGCCAAG
This sequence comes from Gonioctena quinquepunctata, assembly GCA_018342105.1. Lineage (NCBI taxonomy): Eukaryota > Metazoa > Arthropoda > Insecta > Coleoptera > Chrysomelidae > Gonioctena > Gonioctena quinquepunctata. The sequence goes on along the minus strand of JAFIRS010000878.1, from coordinate 875 downwards.
TCTTGAGGAGAAAACGCTTACATTTCGGATTTCATTTGTATCCACCCTAATGCCATACAGTCCTCGGCACGCTTGAACCTTTTACTCCAACTTGGGAGGTGAATGTATCATTTTTAGCCACTTTAACGCCACACAGTTCTCGACACGATACGAAATCTGACACCATTTTGTTTCGGGCGCCATCTTGGATTTGGAATTTTTCATGGTTTATTGTATCCTACTGGTCAAGCCCTTCCATTCGATATCCATATTGACTGTCTAAACTCTATGATCCGCCATTTTGTTTCGGACGCCATCTTGGATTTGGGATTTTTTCATGGTGTACTATATTCTACTGATGGGTTGTGAAAAAATATGGTATTCGCCATTGTGTGGCGGCGAACATCTTGGATTAACAATGGTACTGAGCGAATATAATTGTATTGTCATCAGAACAAAATGTGTGTACCAAATTTCTGACCAATCGGTCAATATAAAGGGGGTAAAATAACAACTACTAGATTTGACCCACATGAGAAACAAACAAGGCAAGCTTAATAAAACCGTTTAAAAATCACAGTATTGCAATTTTTGTCAGTTTGGCTAGCTTATAGAGTTCATTTATATGCAATTGAAATGAAGTTAGTTTTAGAAGACCACTCAACATCTGTTAAAACCAACGAGACTGCCCCATCAATGGAATTAGCAGAGGGTTAAGTTAGGTCCATAGGTACCGAAATTACTCTGTCCAGTATCACAGAAAGCTTGGACAAATTTTCAGTCAACAAAAAGTTGTCAAAAAATCGTCAAAGCCAGAAAAGGTCTCGTTTTCGTTGTATCAGGAAGCATGACCCTGCCAAAGGTAGGCAATGCTTTAAGCCATCAATGGGGTTCGC